>JAKGUB010001107.1:510000-867500 GCA_026261675.1 Hippocampus mohnikei | reverse complement strand
ACTCCCAATAAATTGCACTTGGTCTTGGCGCCCACGTTACATCACACATTTCAAAGCCATCTTTTTTTTTTTTAAGTGTTTTTACAGAACAGTGCACCCTCACATATTTGCAGTTTTAAGAAAACCTCGATATAAATATATATATATATATTCATCTAAATATATTCTGTTGAGATTTTCTCATAGTAATTATAAAAGGTGTCAATTATTTGTGAATCTCGATTTGCAAAAAAAGGTTGGTGTGCCAATCAATCCATAACTCTGGCTGTTGTTTATAAAAAAAAAACATTCCGTTCAAAGTATGATCCGTGTACGAAAACATTCAAACTACACGAGTGCACGGATGGAATCCGTCGTCGTGGTTTGCAACCAACAACGCTGCCGATAGAACGCGTGTCGTGGCCGACAACGCAACTTCGCAATGACAATGTAGGACACCAACCCGTTGGGACAGTTGGAGGGAACTCCGCTTCCTCGAGAGCCAAATCCTGCCTGCTAAAGACCACGCCCACCCAGCAAGCCCCGCCCACCAAGGTTCACCCGACCGTCGGCGTCTCGGCCGAACTGCGTCGTCAGAGCAGGACGCAATGGCGTTTAGGTCTGGTCTCGGGAGGCTCCAGGGCCGCCAGGATGGCCTCGTCAAACACGTTCTTCAGGCCCCTCTTGAGTGAGAACACAAAATCGTCCACACATTCAGCGCAGAAAGAAAACTTGCCCGTTGGCCCCGCCCACCATTTATACCGTGGCTTCTATTTTAATTTTTTTCTGACCTGCTTAAGCGCCGAACACTCGACATATTTGACGGCACGGAGCTCCCGCGCCAGCTTGTCGCCCATCTCGGCGTTGAGCGCGCGCTGCTTGTTCTTGGCCAGCTTCTCCAGCGTGTTGCCATCGTCTCTCAGATCCACTTGCGTGCCCACCAGCAGGAAGGGCGTCCGCGGGCAGTGGTGGGAGATCTCGGGCACCCACTGTGACGAGACGTCATCGCTCTTGAGAATGCCATTTCGCGGAACGTGGCGTTTACTTTTGTGAAGTAAACGCCACGAAAAATGAAACGCGGAGGCTCGGCTAGAATCGGCCGGCAGCTCTGCGAGCAACCTTCTCGCGGACGTTCTCAAAGGACGAAGGGGACACGACAGAGAAGCAGACGAGGAAGATGTCCGTCTGGGAGTAGCTTAGCGGCCGCAGCCTGTCGTAGTCCTCCTGGCCTGCGGGGGGCGACACGCGGCCGTCAACGAGGCGCGCCACGACAGACGCTCGAGGGTGCGCTTGCCTTACCCGCCGTGTCGAAGAGTCCCAAAGTGTACGGCTCGCCGCCGATCATCACCGTCACGGCGTAGTTGTCGAACACCTGCAAGCAGAGGAGGAGGAGGAGGAGGAGGAGGAGATTACGCTTGAGGCTCGAAAAGGGTCAAAGTTGAATGTGGAGGGAGCAGCGTTGTTTGTGGCTATTGACAAAACACCACAATAACTGTTTGACTCCCCCACACAAAAAAATGAATTTTGGGGGATAACACCGTATAATTTGGAAAAAAAGTCACACACAAAAAAAAAAAAAACTTTGTCTTATTTTTCCCAGCAAACTAAGAATGTAATAATGAAATGCTAAAATGAAACAAAAGGTTTAAAAAAAATAGCAAAATCTGTTTCTGACGAAAAATATTTTTGAGGGAAATAAGAAAGACCGCATTGGCCCGAATATAAGACGGCCCTGATTATAAGACGACCCCTTCTTTTTCAAGACTCAAGTTTGAAAAAAGACTTTTTGAACACCAAATTCATTTTTATACAGAAAATAACGACAGTACATCTGAAACAAATGATGATAACAATATATTTGAGAGAAAAAGCATGTGATTTGGCCTCATTCAAATCGTAATATCTGAACATTTAAATACGTAAACTAAAGTGCAATCACATTCGTAAATGAATGGCTTTTGGTTTTTGAAATGTAAATTAGATCATAACTTCTCCTCACCCGCCGGTAAACCTGGCCGATCTTCCACCCACATTTCTCCAGATTGTCGCTACGTTTCTCCATTTTCTTTTATCTCCTATTATTTTCTTCTCTTTTCTTTCGTACCGCTATTTTTTATTTTTCTTCGTGCTACCGCTATTTTTATTTTTCTTCTTCGTGACAGGGGTTCGCTTTGGCCTGGGGGAGTCAAGTTCAGCATTCGCTTCAATCATATCTGGCGCCATCTAGCGTCGTGAATGGGTATAACGTCTAGACCCCCAATATAAGACGCTTTCCCAGTCTTATTTCAATGCAAAAAAAACACGAAAGAAAGACGTTTGCGCCTGACCGTGGGGACGTATTGCGACGGGAACTTGTTGGTGGTGTAGGAGATGAGCAGGCAGGTTTTGCCCACGGCGCCGTCGCCCACCACCACGCATTTGATGCTCTGCATCTGAACGGTAGAAAAAGGACATCAATCGTGAGAACAATTCGCAAGAGTAACCCATGACCCGAGAGTGGAATTTGTGTGGAAATTGTGTGGGAATGTTCAAAGTTGAAGATGAGTCGGACTCCCGTAAAACTCATGTAGGAATTTGGAGTGACGAAATGTGGAAGGAGGCGCTAAGGGTGTTTAAAACTCTCTTCATTGAACGATTTGACGGAGAAAGTTTGGGAATGCTCTAAAAACTACGTACAGGATGTCGGAACATCCACCCGGACATTTGCCAGTCAAGAGCTAACGCAACTCAACTCTCATTTATAGAGCGCTTGAAAAACAACTAGCAGCGATGGAACGCACCTCGTCATTACTTCCCTCTGGTTGGCCATAATTAGGTCACCATCGTCATCACCACGACGAGCTCGGCACTTATGCCAACAGCAGCAGTCTTCGCTCAGCGTTAACAAACTTGTTACTTTCACTTACGGAATTTGACTAGAAGAAACGCCCATGCTCTGAGGTACCTTGTTCCTGTTTTGCAAGGCGATCTGTGATGAGCCTGTTGTGCGGTTTCAACGTGTGTAAACAAAACAAAAAAAGTCACTTCAAGGGTATTTTTTCTGGCTGAATTTGCCTTCTTTGGTGTGATTTTACAAAGATTCAACTTGTTTGTGTGCGTTTTTTGAGAATCAGATTTTGTGTATTTTATGTTAATGCTCGTTTAAAAAAATGATACGTTGGTTATTTACAAGTAACTCAGTACACGTAACAGTACTCTTAACTTAAGTACATATTTCCCAACTTGACCCATCTCTGATGTAATGTAAGAAAGAAAAAGTATTTTGAAAAAGTCATGTACAAGCCTACTGCCAATGACAAGGGTGTTACTCTTTCATATTTAACTATAAAATATTTCTCCATTTATTTGTTTGCAGGATATAAATTACAGGATTTGACTTTTTGTGGTTTTGTTTGGTTCAAGTGCACCATAAAAAGTCATTTAACAATGTAAGTTGGGGAGTGGTTAATATTAGTCGACTCTGGGCATGACCGAAAGACATTTGAGTCAAGTGAATGTAACGCAATGTAACGTAACGCCAAGTATTGTTATGCTAGTTAGGCGAGTCACATCCACCAAGTCCACACCCACAAGCCAGCTTGCCACTTTTTGGGGACAAACGACGCGTCAAAATTGCCATTAAAAAAGAGGACATATTATTATTTTTTTAAGATAACACAGTTAGCTAGTAAGCTTTAGCTGTCGAACTCGTAGTTCTCTCCAGTAATTGCGGGCTTCGTTTGGGTGCCGGTCGGTTGGTTTGGTTCGCTCATACGCACTTGGTTTTCTTTTCTCTTGATGTATTCAGAAACGAGTCGATGGTGGGGTGAAAGTCGAATTTGTGCCCGAGTAGTCCTACCTTCCTTGATGACTTTGAACCGTCGAACGCAAAAAAAGCGCCGTGCTGCGTTCGAGTGCTTTTCGCCAACAGTTTCCGAGCCGGCGCGGGAATCAGGAAATGTGAGTTGCGTTGCGTTTAAATCCCGTCGGACTTGTTCAGGTATTTTTGGATTGCTTTATAAAAACCACACACTCTTCATTTAGGGGTTGATTCGGGAGGCGTCATTAAGTCAAATGTAAACAATTTCAATTTGGAGCAGAAACAAAAGTACACGTATGCAGTATGTACTTGCTTCTAACAATATCGACCTTGTGTTTTTTCAGTGGTTGGAAGTTATATCACTTGGCTTGCATTGCGTCTTTGACCTAACAGATCTTTTTTTTGTTGTTACAAATATGCCTCCTTCCACTTTATTGTAATATTGAACTCACTCAGTGTACCTCTCAAATTGTGAGAGTCGGTGCCAGCCATTTTTGACCATTTTATCAAATTTTTGAAGGCTTACAAAAAATTGAGTTCTCCAGCTACTGTATACAAGCATGGAAACTATGAAACGGTCTTTCCTGATGAAAGAAGTGGGGGGAGTACATTTCTACTCTTTACCATTTTTTATTGCGCCCTTCTTAAAGCCACTCCTGCTATCTGGTGGTGCTTTATCATACTGAAATCATTGGACAGCCTCGATGAGGTGCGCAAAGCCAAAACAACAACAAAAAATTGCGTTTTTGCAAATGTATTTTTGCGTTTTGGCATAAAATGAGTGAAATAGCCTTCGTGGTGAATATAGACATACACAATTAAATGATGTCACGTTAATATGTGCACCTATATTTTTGCTTGACTGCCTTGATCGATTGAAGTCCTCATCAAAAAAGATCGATCAGTATTAGAACACTGAAAATGTAATGTCAGTTATTTTTACTCTACACATTTCATTCTTTTAATGACAAAAAAAAACCGCAAAAGAGATGATACACAGTGAAACCTTTAGATATGAGATTAATTAATTCCGTGACCATGAATTGGAACAAAATTGAAATGAATGGAAATGCCATTAATCCAACCCAACCTCCCCAAAAACAAATTTCGAAAATCTAGAGTTTTTGTTTTTTTTTTCAAATGAGGGAATGAGCCCTCCTTGTCAAAAAAAAACACAAAAATGTCGTAATAACATGGAATGAATTATTCAACAGTTTGTGAATCGAGATGAATCCATTGCAGCGCCATTCGCTGTGCACCACTTTCGTGGCAGCAGAAAATCAACGCTGCTGAAAAAAGTGAGCCAGTAATCTGCAGAAAGATGACTTCGACTTTGCAGAGGATAAAGAATATATGCTTGTGGTTATTCCGACATTGACCGTGTCATTTTGTTGCAACGCCATCGAAGGCTTGTATCTCAAATTTCTGCTCGCAAAGTGCAAGAAAAAACACACGCCAAGAAATGTCTGTCCGGTGATACTCGAAAGTGCTGTCAGAATATCCCGTTTTTGGCTGACTAGACACAACATATGACTGCGAGTACTGCGAGTATTTGCGATTTGCCGCACCGCTATGTGTCGCTTGAAGGATTTGTGAAGCCAATGACACCCATGAGCCTGTCTGTCTGTTGGCATTGAGCTAAGCGCCCTTTCGTCAGGCAAATTTCGGCAGTTGTTTTACATATGTAAGGTGTCATTCGACGCACTTACTGCAGACACACATTTTACAATATTGCATGAACGCGCAACACACACACACACACACACACACGCAGGGCATTGAGTTAGCTGTAGCATGAGCAGCACCGTGACCGATGGTGCGATTGTTTTGGATGGAAGGAGGGAGGATCCTCTCTGCTGGAGGAGGGATTATGTAAGACAAGTAAAACAGACCCCACTGCGGAGTACACCCCCCTCCTCGTCGTCCTCTACACCTCAGCCCTATAACTCCATCATCACATCCTCCTCCCCCCCACCGCCCTGTTTTCCTCGCTGGCTGCTTGTGGGGCTCCAGAAGCATCTCAGGCTCTCGCCAAGACGCGCACGACGCACACGGCAGGCAGGTAATGATGACGTCGCCATCTTTAGCGCTATGCTGCGTGTGTGTGTGTGTGTGCTCGGATGCATCTACGCTGCAGAAATATCGTGTGTGTGTGTGTGTGTGTGTGTGTTTTGGGGCATTATTCTAGCAAGAGTGTGTGTGTGGCTCCAGTCATTTTGTCATGGTGAGGGTGTGCGTACTATCTATCTAAAAAAAAAGTGTGCGTGTGGACGTGTGTTGACACCGTTGGGGGCATCAGAGTTGTCACACGTGAGGGATTTTGCCCATTCCACTTTCATTTCGACTGAGTGTGTGCGCATGTGTTTCTTTCACATCAGTGTGTATGTTGCAAAGAACATGCGTGTGTGTGTGTGTGTGTGTGTGTGTGTTCGATGTCAGACCCTTAGTGCGTTCATGTTAAATAGCTGTCAGGTGAATGTGAGCGTGTGCGCGTGCGCGACCTGCTTGAATTTAGTGTGTTGTTGGCACTCGGTGCTGGAAGTCAAATGTTCAAATCAATAAATTGATCAGCTCGGAGTCTGAAAATAGGAGTCGATTGTCCACTTGAAACAAATTCAATGAAGGCACAGACGCGCGCGTGCTCCACTTCCCCCCCCGGCGCGCGGGCGTGCATGTGCCTGCCGCATGCCTTCTGTCTCCAAACGAGCCCCTTTTAATTATTTATCTCCGGCTCCATTTTAGCTTCCGTCTCTCTCTTTCTCGACGACATTTCTGTTTTTAATCCGCCCTTGCCTTATCGTGCGTGAGCCCGGACGGACAGATAAAAAAAAAAAAAAACACGCGTCACTTGCTGTTATGTGTCATGCGTTCTCAATGAAATAATGAAGGGGGGCATTCCCGTGCGGCTTTACCCAGGATGTGCTGCGGCACGCGCGGTGTCTGCCGTGCTATGTGGCGAGCACTGCGGTCTGTGGAAGGAGGAAGGTGTGGTGGCGGTGCGTTCGGGGTCCTCCCACCCTCGCCCCACGCGGGCTTACGTAACACGCGCAGGCGAGCGAGCGAGCAAAGGGGAATCAAGGAAAAGGGGAAGAGACGTTTGAGCGGATTCCAGCAGACAACCAAGGGGACTGCGCCAACTCTTTCGGGACGCTACATTAGGGACTTCACCCGATGTGAAATGGAAGGCTCCCGGGCCAGATGGGTTCCCCCCGGATTATTCTTTATGCTCCGCCCCCACAGCCTGTCACAATTTTCCTTCACTTCTGTCCAACACCAATCATGAAAATGAGCGCAAGCTAATTGTTGAGAAAACCGAGCACTAGGTTGAAGTGAGTTGAGCGGTTTCGTTGATTCAACGCAGCTTTCGTCATACGGCGCTTTCACGACAGAGACCAAAAGGAGTGATTTTGGCGATATATGTGCCGTCTCTGTGGCAAGGAGCCCCAATGGGAGACGCTTGTATAACATCACTTTGAGGAAATGAAAAGATACTTGCGCAGCTCTCCGAAAAAAGGCGAACTTTCTCCGAAAGTTGGCTCACCTGTGTCCCCCCCACCCCGCGTTGGGTCACGTGACGTTGACAGTAAGTTTGTCTGCTCTCTCTCTGTGTCCCCGCGTTGGGTCACGTGACGTTGACAGTAAGTTTGTCTGCTCTCTCTCTCCTGCGCGTCTCCAGCAGGATGTCGATTGTCAGCATCGTGGCCAGGGAAATCCTGGACTCCCGAGGGAATCCCACGGTGGAGGTGGACCTCCGCACCGACAAAGGTGAACCCAAACCGCACACTGACGTGAAAACAAAAACAATTCAACGTTGAATACTTGACCGCAACATCTTTAGCTAGCTTCATGCTAACATTTAACACGACGCGCCGTATGTGGGCTAATCGCTAATAGCACGGATGTTTGCTGGCACAAAATCTCGTGTCCTTCCTTGTCTGTTGGGAAAGCAGCTTCAAGGTGCGTTAGCGCCACCGACGCTCTCAATAACTCACCTACAAGGCAACTTTTTTTTTTTCATCCCGCCACGCAGGAGTCTTTCGCGCGGCGGTTCCCAGCGGCGCGTCGACGGGCATCTACGAGGCCTTGGAGCTCAGGGACGGAGACAAGAGCAGATACAAGGGAAAAGGTGAGTGGGGCGCACTTCAACATGTCGCCACCAGGGGGCAACCGGGAGCCTTTCATTTCTTTCTCTCCTCTCTCGCGCTGTCCTCGATCTCACCGCGAGCGATGGCGGCGGGCGGCCGCCCCACGCCGAGTCCGGGGGTCTGTCGGGAGCTTTTTCTGGCCTCCGTGTGGGGTTCAACTGCGTTTCTTTGGATTGAAATGAACATGTAACGTTTGCTTATCTTCTCTCCCGTGCGCGCTTCAAGGCGTCCTGAAGGCCGTCGGACACATCAACGGCGCGTTGGGTCCCGCACTTATGGCCTCTGTGAGTATTACGGTGACTATAGACAAACCCCGGTCACGTGTCCTGATGTGTCCGTGTGTCCGCGTGAAGGGCGTCAGCGTGGTGGAACAAGAGCAGCTGGACAACATCATGATCGAGATGGACGGCACAGAAAACAAATGTAAGAGTTGTGCGCCGGACTTCTGGACGGCGCACAAGTCTTTTGCGCGGGCGCAAAGTTTGCACGAGAATGTGACAAACGGCTTGCTGTCATGTGACCGGCCCGCAGCTCAGTTCGGGGCCAATGCCATACTGGGCGTGTCATTGGCCGTCTGCAAGGCGGGCGCCGCCCACAAGGACGTGCCCCTTTACAGACACATCGCCGACCTGGCTGGAAACACGGAAATGGTTTTGCCCGTGCCCGTGAGTGGGAAAATATTGACGAAGACGTGTACTTGGTCACTCACCTGCCGCTCTTGCTCACTTCTTCCTTCTCGTTGTCTTTTCCTCCGCTTGCTTTTGCTCCGCCCCCTTCCTCTTCCCCATCTACTACTTTGTCGGCGTGCCTTGCCGCGGCGCAGGCGTTCAACGTGATCAACGGAGGTTCTCACGCCGGGAACAAGCTGGCCATGCAGGAGTTCATGGTGCTCCCCGTGGGCGCCGAGTCCTTCAAGTAAGACTTTGAAAGACGGGATGCGCGGTTTCCGAGCGGCTGACTGCGTGTTTGTCTGCGCTCTTGGTGAAGGGAGGCCTTGAGGATAGGCTCCGAGCTGTACCACACGCTAAAGGGCGTCATCCAGCAGAAGTACGGACAGGACGCCACCAATGTGGGGGACGAGGGGGGATTCGCACCCAACATCCTGGAGAACAGCGAGGGTGAGGGTGATGAGAGATGCCTTCCATGCCAATGTCCACGATGCTCATGACGTTGACGTCAACATCAATTTAAATGATGATACGGGGGGTGACAACAATGACGTTTGTCCCCGTCATTGCGGCGCCGCCAGCTTTGGACCTTCTTCAGACCGCCATCGACAAGGCGGGCTTCACCGACAAGGTGGTGGTGGGCATGGACGTGGCCGCCTCCGAGTTCTACCGCGAGGGCAAGTACGACCTGGACTTCAAGTCGCCGCCGGACGCCAAGCGCCACGTCAGCGCAGAGGAGCTGGCCGACATCTACCAGGGCTTCGTCAACAACTACCCGGGTGGGTGGACCCTGAGCCAACGAGATTTGCCGGGACTCCTGGACCCCCCATCCCCCGCCCCACCCCACCCGGTGTGACGTGTCTCCACCCTCTCTCCTCTGCCAGTGGTGTCCATCGAGGACCCGTTTGACCAGGACGACTGGGAGGCCTGGACCCGCCTGACGGCCCGGGTTGGTATCCAGGTGGTGGGCGACGACCTGACGGTCACCAATCCCAAGCGCATCGAGAAGGCGGCCGAGGAACGCGCCTGCAACTGCCTGCTGCTCAAAGTCAACCAGATCGGCTCCGTCAGCGAGGCCATACAAGCGTACGCCACACAAGCGCAAAAAATGGCAACGAGCAACAACAAGAACTCAAACATTAAAAACTAAAGGTCAGGTGTCAAACCAGGTTTTGGCTTTCAAATGAGGCCTTCAAACTTCAGTCCAGAGTGAAGGATTTACAGTGCTTGAAGGTTTCAGGCCAAGGCGAGGGTTTCAAAGTAGGATTTCAAACTAGCGCTGTCAAGCCATTAAAAAAAAAAAGTGAGATTAATTAATTATGATCTATCTGAAATTAATTGATCTAATTAATCTATATTTTAATCTCATCTAAAAGTGGCCGAGAACACCCCATTTTCATTTTAAATTCATTACATTACTGAAGCAGATCAAAAGATTGATATCACCTACAGAAACCATAAAGTTAGAGATTGAAATTGAGATTAACGCGATTAAAAAACATAATGCACTAAATATGATTGGAATTACTTATTTGCAATTAACACGATAATTTGAAACCTCCATTTCAAACTAGCGTTGAGGTATCCAGCCAAGGTTAGGATTCCAAAGTCGGGTTTTAAACTAGAGTTAGCCTTTCAAACCAGAGTTCAGCTTTTCACTTTGGCTTTGAATTGGGACAAGGTTTAAGGCTAAATGTTAGCGTTTCAAGGCAGGATCAGGGTTTCATTGCGGGTTGGGATTTCAAAGAAGAGTTAGGCTCTCAAGAAAGGTCTTTAAGACAAGGGCTGGCCACTGAAATTTGGATTTGAAGCCAAGGTTAAGGTTTCAAAGTCGGGTTTCAAACTCGGCTTTCAATTTCAATTGGACTCTCAATCCAATGTTGGGGTTTTGGCTACTTTCCATCCCCAACTTCCCTTGCAAGACATGTCATGAACTACAATGTCTTCGAGCTAAACAAAATCAAGATGATGTCTCGTTACCCTGACTGACGGTCACCGTGGCGATGAAACAAGCGAGATGCCACCACTTCCCGTGTGTTCCCGTTCCCCTTCTCAATGCGAGAGTCGTCCGCCTGCAGGTGCAAACTGGCTCAGGCCAACGGCTGGGGCGTCATGGTCAGTCATCGCTCCGGGGAGACCGAGGACACCTTCATCGCAGACCTGGTGGTCGGACTGTGCACCGGGCAGGTGCGCTCACACGCATGCGCACACACACACACAACGCTAGCCTCAATGACTTTCAACTTGACTTGTGTGTGTTGCAGATAAAGACCGGCGCCCCGTGCAGGTCCGAAAGGTTGGCCAAATACAACCAGCTCATGAGGTCAGTGGCCACACCTGCAGACCCACAATCATTTGCGTCGGCGATCAGATCCAGTTCAAACTTACTTTAGCATTAGCCATCAAATGCTAATGGGGGTGGGGAGGAGGGAGAGCACTCGGGCCACACCTGGTGACATCATCAGCACAACAATTCCCACAATGCCATTTGCTCCTCACCCCATTCCGTCTTCTGGCCCGCAGAATCGAGGAGGAGCTGGGGACCAGGCCCGCTTTGCAGGACACAACTTTAGGAACCCCAGCGTCCTGTGAAAAATCACACGCGCACGTATGCACACTGAGCCATGTACGAAGGGCGACTCACATGCAAGTTCAAAGATATGCACTGGACTCTTACGACCCCAAGGGGGGGGGGGGTGATGCTGTATGGACACGTGCACACCTACTCACACACACACACACACACCTGCAGGTGGAGTTTAAAAGCCAGACATGCACTGTTATCGTTGTATTCAAAGAGTCGTTTGAAAAGAAAGTATGAAGACTTCTTCACCACTACACGCTTCTCCTTTCCCCCTTTTCTTGTCCACGTGACACTTGGCGTTCGAAGTTTGCGATGCGCTCGAATGTCCGCCGATGGCCCGGGACTGCCTGTTAAGAGATTCAAAGGAACAACGCAAACCGTCAGCAGATGGCGTGGTCCATGCAAATGTGTGAAATAAAATACAGTCGTGCTATCGGAGTTTGAATTTGTAACCCAACATGAATTTGCGTGGAAATCAAATGTATTGAATGTTATCTTTCGGGGTAAAAAAAAAATAGGTATCAGTCGAACTTCAGCATTAAGCACAAGAGGTCAACACCGGGAAAGCAGGCGCGAGCAAATGTTCCATTTCACCAACATCCAGCAAGCCAATCCACTTGCGTATCCTTGAATCGTTTCAGTTTGAAGTGAAATGACGAATTTCGGGCACTTCAAGAAACAGTCGAGGTAGCTTGTTGCAAAAAAATGTCAACTTTTATTTGCCCAACATGCATTGACAATGACCAGAACAACTTAAACAGAGCGCGCAACATGTTTGGCATCCCGACTTCGAAATGTACATGCCGTGTAAACTCCAAGGCATAAATAAAATGGATCTCAAAAGAACTGAGGTCACCTTATCATTTAACTGGGACTTGCCTCCAGAAATGTTGGATCAAGTAGAAAATAAATAAATAAATGGATAAATAAAGTAGCTTCACGCAACACACGGAAGTCCATCGAAGTCCACATTTTTTACTTCTGGTCAAAGGGTCAAACGCCGGAACGCGGGGGCGCTTCAGTTCCTGAAGCGGTAGGAGATAGGCAGCAGCTTGTGACTTTTCTTCATGGTCTGAACTTTGTCGTGCGTCTGCTCGTCCATGATTTTGTAGCAGCGTCTGGCGTAGTCCAGAAGCTTCTCCTTGGCCGCCTCAAACTCGCCCACTTTGGCCATCTGCGGCAGTCAAAAGGGAATGAGTGCGTGCGTACTCTCGCCTAGTATTCCGTCCGGACAGTCCGGTTGCGTTTCGTAGTCGCAATGCTTTGGCGGATGTTCAGATGTATTTATTTCCTCAATTATTTTCCCTGGTCGTGCTTTCTTTCTTTCTTTTTTTTTAACGCAATGAAGTAGAGTGAAACTCCTCTACAATGAAACCCACATGGGCAAAAATACCCCCTGGTGTGAAAAATATTTTATGCATTAACACCATTTCAACTTCCTGCCTCCCATACAACAACAAAAAAAACCATGTTGCGTTCAACGAAATCTTTTTCTCTGCTCTTGCCTCGCGACGAGATTCACTACAACGAAGTCTAATCCAAGAGCGACCTCTACTGCTTCGCTCGGAAACGGCAACAGCAACCACCGCACTGGTTTACACATGCGCAGTAGTCCAGGAAGTATTTGTTATTGTTCGTTTGGGACGCAGCAAGAGCTTTGCATTGCTCAAATGGCTACAAAACGGGCCTTTGGATGTCAAGCAGCGAAGACAAGAAGAACTCTGACGCGGGAAGAGAGGGTAAAAATGATCAAAATGAAAGACGGAGGTAGCAAAATAAAAAGACATTATCCAAGAAATTGGTGAAAGTGAATGCTGATCGTAAATTATGAAATTTCTTTCCCTTTTTTTCTTTCTACGCTGACTATATGAAGTGTCAAATAAGTGTGTGCTCATACTTAGGCACTATTGGAATACAAATAAAGAGTACACTTATGTTTGTGTCTGCGTGTACACAAAAGTTTGTGTGTGTTTAAATCCGAGATCAAACTTGCTACAGTGAAAAACCCCCTGTTGTGAAAAATGTCTTGCTGCAAACACGATTTCATTGTAGAGGAGTACCACTGTATTGACCACATCATTTTCATGTTTTATTTGATCTTGACTTATTTTTATCAAGTCGGTTTAACTGTGATGTGACAACAATCGGTCCCCTCGGGAGGCCCGTGTAGCAAACGCGCGGCCCGAAGAACATTAGGGAAAAAAAAAAAAAAAAGAAAGAAAGAAAGAACTGAGACCTTGTCTGGCGCCACCAGCAGGAGCTCGGCGATGGGGGACGTGGAAGCCATGGTGTTACGGTCCACCCCGTGGATCTGGAAAGCTCGGGACATGCTTCTCACACGCTGGTAGGTGCCCAGGATCTTCTTGTAGCGGATCAAAACACCGTCCGGGTCTTTGACTGCGAGGGAGTTCAGTTGTTTGCGTTCACACATCAAGAACCAGATATTGACCAGAAGCTTTGAATTGATATTCTTCTCCACTTTGAAAGCCCGGATGCCATCGGTGTTGGAAAGCATTTTGTTGTTCTGCCCCATCACTCTTACGTGGCTGGCGTGGACAGATTGTCAGTCATCACGGAACGAATCGTTTTCGAAGTGACCCGGGGAGCATTTCTCACGCCAGGGCAAACGCGGCTGGGAAAGGCCCTTGAGCTGCTGCCTTGACCTCTCACCTCTCTGCCTCTCCCTGCCGTGGGTGATGCGAAAGATCCTCCTCATCTTCATCCTGGGCTCGGCGGCTCGCCCGCGGCCCTTCTTCTTGATGCTGGCCTCCAGCAAAGTGTCCTCCTCTTCGTCGTCCTCTTCCTGCTCCTCCTCCTGCTCCTCGAAGTACTCCTCGTCCGTGTAGAAGTTTTCCTCCTCCAGGTGAAACTCTTGCTTGACTGCCCTCAGGAAAATTCACCGTCAGCGTCGTACATCAACAGATCCACCAAAACAATTTATTTTTTTTTTTTTGTCCTCACCAGGGATGGCAGTTGCGTGGTGTGGCCGCTGTCCGGGTCCTTGCAGGCGCTTCAGGGTCATTCCGGAACGGGTGGTCATAGGTGAGGGGGGCCTAGCGGGGCTGGCAGGCTGCATCTTCACACCACGCGGGGCGCCGCCGCCGCACCACTCTGACAATGATAAAAAAAAAAAAAAACGACTTTGCCTGCTCACAAAACGACATTTTCAATTGGATTTTTGTTGCCTTAAAAGGGGCAAGTCAAGTCAACCGTTTTCGTGACAACAACTTGTTCCATTTTGCCACTCGCTGTCAACCAAAGGTCGCATCACGGTTGCACAGTTGCTCGAGTCTTGACCAAGCACGGCTCAGTTTAGCAAACCCAGAAAACTGGTGGTGAAGGTGCGACAAACCCCCCCCCCCTGCTCACCCTCCAGCCCCCGCATGCCGACGATGAGGCGGTCCAGCTGGCAGCGCAGGAAGTTGCGCTCTTCCTCGAGCTCCTCGATGCGCTTCTGCAGCCAGGCGTTCTTCTCCAGCGCCACGTAGAGGTGAGCCCGCAGGTTGGACACCAGGATGAAGGGGCTGTACTGGGACGGGGGCGCCTCCTGCACGCTGGGTTCTAACAGCAAAGAGCATCCGGTTACAGTGATGCGGGAGGAAGACGGCGGGGCTTTTGTTTTCGATCCCAGAGATTGAGCCAAATCATTCCCTGTTTGGTCATTTTTGTTTCACTGCGAGATCCGTACCGTCCGGCATCTGTTGTCCGTGGTGGTGGTAGGAGGTGAGCCTCTCCGTGCCCTCCTCGATGGGGAAAGACACCTCGTAACACTCTGGGTACAAGCCTCCTCTGCCTCCTCCTGCTGCTGCTGCTGCTGCAGTAGCCATGTCATGAGCTGATAACATGAAACAGAACACAACACTAGTCTAAACTAACAAGACACTTGTATGTACACACTTTCACCGGATATCTAACTTCTGATCGAGATTCCTAATATTTTGCGTACATTACATAACCACACAAAACAGTGAACGGGACTCATTATGTCACAGCACAGACGCACACAAATTACAACGGCAATTCTAAACATATTACATATTACGTTACATGATAATATCAATCACACGTGAACATGATTATTTTGTAGAGACAACGTGGAGTCACAGTAATTCCAAGTGAATTGCTCCAAAGTCAAATTGTGCCGTAGTCTGCTCAATAAACAAACAAACGACAAGTGTTATGAAAAGAAATCAAGTCTTGATAAGCTGTAATCATCATGGGGAAGATCACAAAATGCTGCTCAAAATGCTTAACAACTATTTATTTAAAAAAAAAAAAAGAACTGAGATATATGAAAGTTTTTTTTTCTTAATACTCCAGTTATCCTTATAACCTCAATGTAATTTTAAAGGCATTAATGAAACAAATTCGACACTTGACAAGTTTAAAATTGGAGCAATTTGATTCCGTGTGTGCGTGTGTGTGTGTGTGTGTACACTGCCCATTTTCGGAGGTCGACCCAACGAGCAGTTAGCTATCAACTCTTTCACCTGGTACCGTCTATGACTCGAGAATGGCCCAAGTAACAGACGTAAACTATGGCACCTGGCACGGTCTATTACCTGGGACAGACCCTAAAGTAGCAGGCATATAAACACTCGGCAATGTCGAATACATGTGATTGACATAAGTAGTAGGCAAATAACCGCTTGACACCGTCTAATACCCGGTTTGACCCGTTACCTGAGTTTTGATATCGGACAACGAACAAATCAGTAAAGGAGTCATAACACAAATCATTCCGTGTGCGTTTTCTTGAGAAAATGAAACACACAAAAAAGCAGATTAAATTAAAAAAAAAAAGAAATGATTGTGGCTCTCCTCTATAGGCGACATTCTTGGCTCGTGGAACATTTTGAAACGTATCTCGCAGTTTGTCAGCCACAAAAAGTTTCGGGCCGTTCGTTACCTGGCATGCTCGCATCGTCCGAGCTGCACGCTGGATTCATCCTGCAAACAGAGCGCAGAAAGACACGTTTGACGTTCACTTTGTCGCCCGAGAAGTCGAGGGGAAACTTTGAGGTTTATTCTTCTGTAATACGACCAATTACTTGATTATAAGAAGTCCCAACAGGTGGTCAGACTCACGGGCATGCGCACTGTACACCGTTAAAGGCTCCCGCCTCAAGTACCCGGATGCTCATTGCGCTCGTCCGTGCGCTGACGCGCCCTGCGTGTAAAAAGTAGGGTGACGTCACATATGGGCGGGGTGCAGGTAAAAAAATGCGGAAGTGAAGAAAGTTAAGGCGGAACAAAAACAAAAAGAAAGCGGTTCGAAATGCTCTCAAGGAAAGATTAAATACGTCAAAAGGAAGGATTTGATGCAGCGCAAATATAAAAAGTAAGTCCCATTAGTGCGTCACGATCTTTTACACGTTTTGCCTTTCTGGTCTAACTCCAGCCCGCTTTCCCAAAAACTCGTCGCTCAAATCTATTGAGTGTGTGTTTGCTGCATAAGCCTCTCTTTTGCTTACTTCACCTCTATGTTTACGAATCGTTGACATGACTTTGGCGTCCAAAAGTATTTTTTAATTTAATTGAACTTCTTCAAAGGCTGCTCTTTCACCTGCAAAATCAGCCATCATGGGCCTGTGTGACGGCCTGTCCCACTGCAAACTGGCCCTGGCCATCGCCGTGCTCATGGACGTGCTGGGGGGCACCGCCCTGCTACTGGGGGTCTTCGCCCCTCTGGAGGTGAAAGGACGAGACTTTGGCGACCTTCTTGTCTACACCGGTAATACGCGCGCGCACCTTGCAGAGTACACGAATGGACTTTCCATCACAGCCACTCTTATCATTGAATTGAAGCATTTTTTTTTTCCAAGGAAAAAAACTGCAACGTGTGTTGTGCGCAGGCGCTCTGTTGGTGGTGCTGTCGCTGGGCGGCTGGGTGCTGTGGTACAGCGGAAACATCGAAGGCCTGAGATCCCAAAAGGAGCTGGGGCACGTCGGCAGCGCCGTGGACCGCCTGGCTCGTAATCTCAGCCGCAAGATCCGCACGTACAGAATCCACCGCTGAGCCCCGCGGGGGGGGAGCCGGCCGGTCGGCGCTCATTTGTCAGCAGATTGTCTGAAACGTTTCACTTTCTCTCCATGTGGATGTTTGTACATTCCGTATTGTCACCTGATGGTCCCTTCTTACATTTCAATAAAGATGGCAAAAGAACATCTACAAGTGTGTGTTTGCAATAAAGCTATTTACTCGGGATAAAAACGTCAAATTTTCCACGGAAACAGTCAGATTTTTCCAAGATAAAATATGGGGGGGGGGGTGTACTTTTGACATACTTTTGCTCACGGACCCCCCAGTTGTCCGGAAAAGAGAAGGTCTAGGGAGGAGTCTGGTTTTTTTTGTTCTCCCCTTTCTTCTTGCTCGTTCGTCCTCCCTGAGCGCTTGTTACCATGGCGATCAAGGGTCACACTCATCCGTGTGACGACAATGAGCTTGAACTTTGCCTCTAAAAATAGATCCCCTTCCAAGTCTGGTCAAGGGGATTGGATGACACTGGAAGGGCCGCTCGCTACTTTCCGTTGCCTTTTCCGCCGTCGTTTTGTTCCGCTGCCAAATCCTCTTGAGGCCGCCTCGACTCGCCGCCACCTTGGCTGCCCGACTCCGTCGCTAATCTCTCCACCCCCCCCCTTTTCCATCACAGGATTCCCTCGGCCATAAACAAGCACGCACGGACTGATTTTTCAGGTGTCCGTCGATTTTTTGGGAAGACTCCCCCCCCCCCCCCCACAAACAGCCTGTCAAGAAAAGTTGCAGTGCCCACGTCTGGCTTGAGCCAATGTGGATTTGACACCCGCTGCCACTCTCCTCCCGCATCCCCCCCGAATAAGCACATGGCCTCGCTCGAGTTCATGCGTCTCACGCTAAGTAGCGTGAGACGCATGAGCGCGTTGGGTGAAGTCAAAAGGGAAGTGGAGGAAAAAAAAAAAAAAAAAGAAGGAGAGTTTGGGGGGCTGGTGAGCACTGGTGAGGGTCCCAGCTGGTTGGGCAAAGGGCCAAAGGGAGGCCTCCGCCGGTGAGGTGGGAGGCAGAGAAAGGGAAAAAGACAATGTCGAGGTGACGTTTTGAAACTGCCGCTTCGTCATGTATCAGAACGGAAAAGTGAAATTACAAGTGGGGGGGGGGGGGCTTTTCATCCGTCAAGAACTCAAAATCATCACAGTGCGTGCGTGCGTGCGTGTCGGGACTCACGTGGGCTCTCCTGCGCAGGCTCCTCCTCTTGGCGATGCCGTTTAATTGACTAATCCCAGCAGGTGAAGGCGGATTTCCTCGGCGGACGCCAGACTGAAGATCGCCGTCGGGTACCGCGCGGATCTGTTGTCGGCTCACGCAGACGCCACAGGTAAGACATCAAAACCGAACGATGAAAAAAAAAAACATTTGCCAGAAAGTTCTCCCTAGCGAGCACTTTGAACCATCTCCTGCCGCAACGCTCCTTCCAGAATCTTCTCCTTCCAGTGACTGACTTTTTTTCGGCAAGGCTCCCTGCTCCTTGGTGGCAATCATCATCATCATCATCATCATCAGCCAGAGAGGTGAGAGGTCGAGGTCGAGTGCGGTTTCCCTCCCACATCATCAGCCATGGGCAACTCCAAGAGCAGCGCCGTGTCCAAGGAAATCCTGGAGGACCTGAAGCTCCACACCAAATTCTCCGAGACCGAGATCACGCAGTGGTACGAGAACTTCAAGAGGCAGTGCCCCAGCGGCCGCCTCAGCAAGGAGGAGTTCCAGGCCATCTACAGCAAGTTCTTCCCGGACAGCGACGGCAACACGTACGCGCAGCACGTCTTCCGGTCCTTTGACACCAACGACGACGGCACCCTGGACTTCAAGGAGTACATCATTGCCCTGCACATGACGTCCACCGGGAAGACCACCAGGAAGCTGGAGTGGGCCTTCTCGCTCTTTGACGTCGACAAGAACGGATACATCACCAAGTCCGAGGTCAAGGAAATTTGCACGGTGAGTTTTGGCGCCGCCGGCGAAATCGATGCAGTTGATTGACACCCACCCCATTAAAAAAAAAAAAAAAAAAAAAATGCTTGTAGCTGCCACATGATGGCAGCAAAAACACCATTTGGCTCGAAATGAAACTCCTCCAATCACTGGGGGGCATTGTTTAACTTCTCGAAGGCCTGGAGGTGTCGGGACGGAGATGGCAGCCGTGTTGCGTGCGGAGCCTGCGAGCGTGATTGAAGTGATGAGGGCAAGGATTAAGACTTGAATTGGTCCCAATAAACACATTAAGCCAGCGAGGCTCCTTAAGGTCACCTGGAAAGCTCGCTCTGCCGTGTCCTCGTCACACCACAAGCCACACACACACTTGCAGGCAGGAGGGCTCAAAACCAATCGAAGTCCAGCCACCTGAACGGCCGAGGTGTCGCGCATGCCGAGCCCGTCCCTCGCAAATATAACGAGCAGGTCGTACATGTAAACGCCAACTCTTTTGATTTTTAACCTCAATGTTTGCCATTTCAAGTTAGCCGCGCGTGAATTTGGAGCGATGAAAGTTGATCTGACGGCAGAACAAAAGACGTCCGGGCGGAGGCTGCCTGAAGAGCACATCTGGTAATCATCCGTTAAGCCGCTCGGCGGCTTCTGGCAACGCTGTCGGATTACGCGGGTGACGAAAAAATGATTGTCGGCGCTGCCATTTGGAGAGATTTTCAGCCTCCGACTGTCACAACACCACCGACGCCGGAGTCTTATTTTAGTGCCATACCTCGATGATGATGCCCATGCCTGTGTGTGCCTGTGTGTGTGTGTGTGTGTTTTGCAGGCCATTTTCAAGCTGATTCCCAAAGACGAGGTGCCCAGACTTCCCTCTGATGAGAACACAGCAGAAAAAAGGGCTGAAAAACTCTGGAAGTTCTTTGAGAAGGGAGAAAACGGTGAGGGGAGAACAAAAGCAACCTCAATGGGGTGTTGGGGGGGCTGCGTGGGCCGAGGATGTGACATTGTGCTGTGTGTGCTGTGTGTGTGTGTTTCAGAGCGTGTGGCCGAGGGTGAGTTCATCCAAGGGGTTCTGGATAACGAGGAGGCCTTGCGCTTGATTCAGTACCAGCCCCCCAAGTAACAACCCCCTCCCCCCGTCTCCACAAACGCAGCAGCAGCGGTTCTCAAAGTGGGCTCCCGGCCTCCCCGGGGGGTCCGCCAGCCGTAGCTTTAATTGGCAATAAATGGTTACGTCATACAGTATACATAGACACATGTATTTTTGATAAACACACACACACACACACACACATTCTCGTACTTGTGGCACAGTGAGGACCAACACACACACACACACACATGCACACACACACACATTCTTGTACTTGTGGCACAGTGAGGACCAACACACACACACACACACACACATTCTTGTACTTGTGGCAGAGTGAGGACCAACACACACACACACACACACACATTCTCGTACTTGTGGCACGGTGAGGACCAACACACACACACACACACACACATGCACATTCTTGTACTTGTGGCACAGTGAGGACCAACACACACACACACACACACACACACACACACACACATTCTTGTACTTGTGGCAGAGTGAGGACCAACACACACACACACACACACACACACACACACACATTCTCGTACTTGTGGCACAGTGAGGACCAACACACACACACACACACACACATGCACATTCTTGTACTTGTGGCACAGTGAGGACCAACACACACACCCACACACACACATTCTCGTACTTGTGGCACAGTGAGGACCAACACACACACACACACACACACACATGCACATTCTTGTACTTGTGGCACAGTGAGGACCAACACACACACACACACACACACACATTCTTGTACTTGTGGCACAGTGAGGACCAACACACACACACACACATTCTTGTACTTGTGGCACAGTGAGGACCAACACACACACACACATGCACACACACACATTCTTGTACTTGTGGCACAGTGAGGACCAACACACACACACACACATGCACACACACACATTCTTGTACTTGTGGCACAGTGAGGACCAACACACACACACACACACACACATGCACACACACACATTCTTGTACTTGTGGCACAGTGAGGACCAACACACACACACACACACACACACAAATTCATGCAAATGAAGATGGACATCGTGCAGCAATGACTCCACCCCTTTTAGCTTTGGTCCAATGAAAAGCTCCGATATGAGTGTGACATCATCATCATCATCATCATCGTTGCACCATCACTGCGACAGCCTCCGACTGAATTAAATAGTGCTCTCTCTCTTTCTCTGAGTGAATAAAGTGGGTTTTTTCCCCAGAATAAAAATCAGATGATTACAGGAATAAAGAGCACTTCCTGTTTCTCGTCATGTGTCGTTTTGCTTCTCAGCCGCAGCCCATGTTCTCTTCCTTGTTGGTTTCTGGAAAATCAAGCTGGAGTGAAATGACAGCGCTACTATTTGACTTTCTTTCGGGTCACGCCAATGATCCCATGCGGCCACATGATTAGGTATAGCGGTTTGCATTTTTTTTTTCTGTCCTCACTTTGAACTCATCCTCTGGACGATATTTTCTATTCGGCCTATATAACGTCATCAGTTTGACGACAGCTATATCCCGTTGCGTATACTGGCTCCAAACGCCGAGCGGCATACTGTGCCTCATTTATTCATCCATGGAAAAGGAAAAAGCTCTTCCTACTATTGTGGCCGACGTTTCTCCCATATTTTTATTTTCTAACTCATTCAGTACCACCTAATTCTAGACCAAGTCTGAAAAGACGTTTAAAAACGTCTTTGGGAGTGAATGAGTTAAGTAGCAAGCCTCGAAATATTTCGAAGGGTTTGAAACGGCCGAATCTGACGGCTTTGCGTCGACACTGGCCTGCGGTGATGTTTGCGTCGCACAAGGAAAAAAAAAATCCAAGTGATCCCGAGACCCGCTTTCCCATCTGCCGTCCTTCTTGTCCCTCCTCCTCCTCCCGTTACATCAATGCTCCCACTTTTCCCTCGTGATTACGGACCGCATCGCGACCTTGTTGACCTGTCAATCATCCGCTCGCTTTTGTGCAGATTATTCGTGTAATCTGCGCGCGGAGCATCTGTCTCAGGTCCAAAGCCTCCATTCTTTTGCTCCCGCCCTCATTAAACACGGCGACTCAATCCGCAACTTTACACGAGAGGGCTTTTGGGCCTGCTGGCCCTTTAAGGGGAAAAAGCATTGCTTTGTTTAAGAGCGCCGCGGACGCGCAAAATCCACGCGGGACGGCCGCGAACCACTCACCCGCCGGGATGACGTCTCTTGAGCCCGACTGGCAAAAAAACGCCTGCCGCAGGAGGGAAACTGTTGGAACGAAGAATAGCACAAGTTAAGAGCCATCCGTTTGACTACATTAGTATCTACAATCATAACTATAATTCGGTTATTCGGCCCGATTCATGAGACGGCAAGAGATTTCACTTAGTCTAACTCTATTCTATAGTCTAGTACGCGTTCTTGGAGTGGACAAACGGCTAGTTGTCACCTAGCTAGTCCTTTCTCACGTCTCGTCTTGCGTATCGTCTTTCCCTTTGTATTTATTGTCAGTGGACTTAAGTCACCGATGAAGTCTTCCCCGGCAACAGTTTGCGCGAGACCCGCCTCAGTCGATCCTTGTTACTAAACATGCAAATGTCAATGACAACAAGTACACAATGGAAAGACAAACGGGCACTCCCCGGAGAGAAAAACCGTACCTCCTACGGCCGTGTTGTCGAGCAGCAATCCCGAAACGTCTTGTCTTCCGGATCCCGCCGACGACGCCGTCAAATGATGCGAATAAACACCAAGGAGACCGTTGCTGTGGGAGTGAGGTATCAACTTGTTTACTCAACACACACTTGAAATGTCAACACGAGTCCCGTCATCTCGGGTACGAACGAGGCAGTTGATGAAAACTCGTTCAGTAGCAGCCAATTCTAAACCAAGTCTGAAAAGACGGATAAAAACGTCTTTGGGAGTGAATGAGTTCAAAAAAAAAAAACACGTTTCACAACGCCGACGTACAGTCCCGAAGAACTTTCCCGTCAAGTGTCTCTCGCGACTCGCTTCCCGTCCGGACCGGCGGGGCATCGTCAGCAAAAGCGGCGCTAGCAGAGCGAGCCGTCCCCGTCCCGGTGCAGATAGTCCATCTGGTCCAGCTCCCTTTCGCAGTCCTCGCAGACGCCCACGCCGCATCCCCCCATCACCAGCGCGCCGCCCGCAGGGTCGGCCGGCGCCCCCCGGAGCCCGCCACGCCCACGGCCCCCATCCCCGCCACCCCCATCCCCGCCAGCGCCCTGCAGGCCAGCGGTCCCACGGCGGGGCCCGCCCCCCGCGGCCACAGGGGGTCCATGAGCGCTCCTTGCTGGCCCAGCTGGATCAGCTGGCTGACGGAGTAGACGCCCCCTCCGGCGCGGACCACCTCCTCGTAGGAGGGGGCGCGGGCGGCGGCGCGGAGCTCCTCCAGGCGCAGCCGGGCGCGGTGCTTCATCTCGATGATGGTCTTGGTGTAGGAATTGAGCGTGGCCACGGCGGCCGCCATGCAGCAGCTGAACGACAGCCAGGCCAGGCTGGTGGGGGGCGGAGAGGGGATCGTCAGCACTTTATGAATTCGGATGATGATGATGATGATGATGCACGCGGGGACATACGCAAAGGACCAGCCGTAGTCCCACGTCTGGGGCCTCCAGTCTTTGGGCCCGATGCTGACGGTCATCTGGAAGACGGTGGTGTACATCATGTGCGCCACCATGCCCATCATGCCTGCACGCCAGAGGTTGTATCCATATCTATTTGAGCTGTATTAATTCATCTTTTTCCATTTTCAAAATTTTTAATAAAGCTCCGGGGAGCCACTAGAGGTCGCTAAAGAGTTGCAAGCGGCTCTGGAGCCACGTGTTGCCGACCCCCGGATTTAACGTTAGCATCAAATTGGCCCACTTAGCGGCAAATTTGAGCCCCCCACCTGACAGCACGGTGCACATGGCGGCGAAGGCGTTGATCTTGAGAGCGTTCATCTCCCTCTTGGCGCACAAGCAGATGGCCTCCAGCCACATGAGCAGGAAGCCCATGGCCAGCAGGCCGATGTACATGAACTCACTGATGACCGACAGCCACAGGACACCTGCGACCGTAAAGGCGACCGTAAAACACGGCGGCGGGGGGGGGGGTGGAAGACGTCTCAACGTCACCGACCTTGAGTCTCTCCTGGCGTCAGCTCGATGAAGCTGCGACACTTTTCCTCCTGGTCCTCACCTGGAACAATAACGTGCATCAAAATAGGTCTATCCATTTTTTTCTCGAGTCGTTTGCAAAGACCTCCCGGAAACATCTCCCCGGCGGCGGAACGGAATTAGTCTCCAAGATGTCTCGGAGAGCCGCATAAGACTCGAGTCCAAGGTCTCCAATATGTCCCCCCCCCAGTACCTAGAGAGACGGACGAGAGCCTCGACGACAAGAGTCGCTCGCCACCACCACGCCGCCCACCTTCGTTGTGCTTCTCGCAGGACAGCCAGAATCCGGTGTGGAAGTAGCGCAGCATGTACTTGTCCTCGCCCGTCTCCCAGATGTAGTGGACGGCGTTGGCCAGCTGCTTCCTCCTGAGGACGGCCAGCTGCTCCCTCTGCAGCGGCGTCAGCGTGGCGTTGGACGGCGGGTTCCTGGGGTCCGGCGTCGGGGCCTCTGGGTGAGGGGGAGGTGGGAGGCAACACTTGAGAGTCCGCGGCCTAGACGTCTCATGCTAACAAGTAGCCACCTAGCATCGTGACGTAAAGCTTTCAAAAAAAGGATTGAGTGCCGGTTGGTTTCCCTCGCCCTTCATCTGGAAACTGTTAATCTCATGACTCCTAAGGTGGGGAACGCTGCAGATGTGGACGGCACACATGTGGAACATTGTATAGCACATGCTCGGGAAAACAGATAAGCCTGACACACAATCCGCAAGAGTTGGAGGGATTAGCAACAAAGCTTTCAGGGATTACGGGAATCCGTGCCGGTCCGCTGTTCGATAAAACAACTTAACGGTAAGATGCCAAAGCGGCACTCGTATGCATCATGGGTCCATTCTTTAGGCAGATTGGGATATTTTCGATCCAAGTGGCATTCGGACCTGTGGTGTAGGGCTGGCTGTTGTTCTGGCCGCAGTTCTTCATCTTGACGGGCGACAGGCAGAGTGGCTTGACCACCTTGTGGGTCCCCTCGCACCAGTACGACGTGCAGAAGGCCGACACGGACAAGCTGAGGGCCAGCGAGGTCAACGCCAACGACAGCAGGGACCGCTGCTGGCGGGACATCTTTTCCAACATGGCCGCGGCGCCGCTCCCTATTCCCGGGCCCGGGGGGCCGAGGCTCAGGGGTGCGGCGGCATGGCGGGCGAGGAGAGAGGCCGGAGAGAGCAAATCCAGAGAAGGAGATTCGGGAAGTTGAGAACGAGTGGATGGCAGATCCGGATACGCGAACGTCACATTCCCACACGTGGCCCACTCGCTGGAGGAAGGTTCTTCAGGCTACATGGCTGTTTCGCAACCTTTATCAAGACAAAGCACACATTTCCCGTGAAGAAAGGCTCACCAAAGTAAAAGGTCTCAAAAAGGTGACAGTAAACCACCTTCAACTGTTGCTTTGTGGTCCTGCTTGCTGACGGATTATTTCGAGTGCAATTGATTTTGTTCTGGCGTGTAATTCCACCTTCGACCACCACGACAGGGTGGAACAGTTTGACACTGAATTTCAAAGGAGGATGAGAGGAAACGATTTCAGCTCATCCTAGTTTTTCACGACGGTTATTGGCCATCAGATCCTCTTCAATCCTGCTTTTTATGCCGACAGTAAGCGACAGTGGAATTCTCCTTGTGGAGTGCACATCATAGGCCGCCGTTATGGATGTGGCCTGTGAGATGACGGGCATTTGTTTAACTGCATGGATGGCTCACCTGATGAATGGGACCGGCTGCTCTATTCCATTCCCCTGCGTCCTCCAGGGGGGGTCTGTGCGACCAATCCGTCCGCTTCTGTACTTGCTTGGTCAAGTCAAAAAAGTCGCCCCCGGGATTCTAATCCGCCTTAATCTCAATGGCTCGTCTCGATCGGATTACCGTCTCTTTGTCTTGGTCTGGACCACCTCAACCTGACGAGCCCGCGAAACACACATGGTTAGCAAAGCTAGTCTCGCACAAAACAATCACAATCGCGATGCCGCATCGAACGCCTGGACTGCCGAAACGCGACATGAAATGATGGAACAATGGCATCAAATGGGACAAGGCGATCTTGACTTCTGAGGCATGGAAACAATTTGAAATGCTGAAAATATCATAAACAGTACGCGGCAGCAACGGCACGGGATGCTGGAAGATGAGACAAAATCCTGAAACACAGCAGAACATCCAAAAACATCACGATAATAGAATGCCGAAACTCATGAAATGCTGAAATTGAGGGCATAGAACGTGACGCCTCATCGCAAACATCGCTAGCTAGTTACCAGCTAGCATCGGCGAATAAAAACAACAGCAATGGACTGGTCGCCATCCAATGTCAGGGCATAAAGTATACATACACAACGAGTAATAAAATGGCACGGAATGCCAAAACATGACCTGTAATGCGTCAACAACAAAAACATAGCATTGTGAAACATGGAGTGAAATTGTTGAAACAGCCAAGTGGAACGCTGCAACATGATATGGAAAACAGTTAAAACAGTGACAGGGTGAAATAACGCAACATGTTCACGCTCTTCACAAACGTGACACAAAAGACGAAAACACGACATGGAATATCAAAACACGCCATGATACATTTTCTTCAAAATGCGTTGTATCACTCACCGGCGCGAGGATCTTTTTTTTTCCCCCCATCACCGCCGTCCGTCCCAAGCGGTGTGGCAGGTCGCGCCGCAAAGCCGGCCGCTTTTCTTGGCGTAATCCTCGCAAGTCATCATCGCGAGTCATCCCAAGTCCCATCTGTCGCCGCGCGCTCCACTCAGAGCGCGCCCACTCACACGTCAACTCGGACCTCCGATCAAGTCGGCAGCGTGACAAGATCGACGGTCGCGAGCAGGCGTCCCAAGGGGGGACACCAAAAAGTCATCATGTCCAACGGGGGGGCAGCGAGTGCCCTGACTCTACGTACGCGAGCTGAATCATGAAACGGAACGGCAGAATGTCAAATGTTGAAACGACACGTGAGGAAACGTGGCAGGAAATGCTGAATCGGCGGAGAATCCCGATGCTCAAACGACGGCACGGAATGCTGAAACACGGCAAGGATCCGAAGATATGATGGGATGCTGAAACATGGCATGAAATGAATTGCTGAAACAGGGGGGTGCTTTACAACCCCCCCCCCCCAAAAAAAAGAAAGAATAACAATTCAGACACTTTTGATTACTTACTTGATTTATCATAAGCATGACATCATCATCTTCATCATCATCATCATCACTTTTAGGTCCAAAACAAGAACAATCTGAAGTTTGGAATTTCACTCAATGAATAAATAGTTACTTGTGATCATAAATATTATTAATTATATCCAACATAATCAGGTCACTATTTACATCACAATAATAAATACATCTTAATGTACATCATACACACACACACACACACACACACAAAAATGTTTGTCAATACTTCATCTGCCATCAAGTCAAAGAAAATTACAAGTTACAAACACCCAAGCAAACATTTCGATGCCGTTACCGGACAGCAATAAGAATATATGCAATTACTCATCTCATTTTTTTCGGCGCACACGTCACATCTTTGTCTCCCTCTCGTGGTCACAGACAGAAACGCCTTCTAACGGGAGAACACAATTCAAATGTAAATACAGAAATAGGTATATAAATAAATGCATCCCGTGTACGTTAATTCATACATCGCGCGCGCGCACACTGCAAAAAACATCTGAAATTGATGAAAAGCCGATGATTTGATTTGGCAGTTCTTTTGTGAGTCTTCTTTGATTAAATGTTCATTTGTGTTGCTATTTATCAGGTCATCATCTGAATAGCGAATTTATTTCACTTCGTCGCTTGATTTGATTGCTACTCGGTGCCTTGGGACGACATCTCGCACGCGCGCGCACACGCAGAGCATGGTGAAAGGATCAAATAAATCTCATAAATTAAAGACACGGCTGGTTACCGAGATGATTTCTCTTGAAATCCTGTCACACGTCATTGCCCATTGTCACCATCATCATCATCATCATCTGACCCGTCATCAAGGACGGAGACCATAGGAGACCGCCCCCACCCTGACGGATCTGCCGATGGGTCTGATCGTCATCATCTCGGTCAACAACGACGACGACGACAACCTGAACTTTTCATTTTTGCTCCTCGGTCACGTGAATAAATATTCAAGCTATAAATGGCTAAATACTTTTTTGTTGTATTTTACACTTGACTTGAAAGTTTGTGTTGCATTATATCAGCAAACACACACACACACACACAAAAGTACAGCGTGTGTGCATACTGTACGTATGGGGGGGGTATCACATCAACGCAGTCCGATCATGCCATCATCAAGTGGACAATCTCCACAAGCAGGGAGGGGTGAAGAGTGATGCTATTGCTAACAGCTAGCCAACACACGCAACAACTACACTATACTACACACACATCTACAAAAACATGAGGGAGAGAGGAGCCAAACAAATTAACTACTGATGAATATTCATGAGCTGCAGCGCCCCTGCCTGTCTCATGACCGTAACTATGGAAACCATGACAACACTCGTCAAGTAGTGTGTGTGTGTGTGTGTGTGGGGGGTATTCTTGTTCCTGGGGCAGGGGGGCAATGAGGGGGCAATGAGAGGGCATATTGGGCATGCTGGGCAGGAGGCGCAGTTTTCCGGCAGGCCGAGTTCTGAAGCCCCGCCCACTCGCCGCCGAGCCCGAAAAGCAACACCTTCTCTGGCTGAGTTGATATTCTAAAAGGAGTTTTCTTTAGGCACCAACAAAGACAGCAAAGAAAGTAATTCGGTATTAATCATCAATAACCACAACACTGGCCAACAACAACAATAAAAAATAAAAAAGTCAAGTGCCAAAGATATTTGCAATAGTTTCTGGCTAAATTGGGGCTGCAGAGTCTGTAAACCAGTGGTCCCCAACCCCAGGTCCGTGGACCGGTATCGGTCCGTCAGTCATTTGGTACCGGGTCGCACAGAAAGAATGAATAACTTACATTAATTGCGTTTTATTTATTTCAGAATCTGAAAGATGTTTTATTTTGAAAAATTACCCAATTCTCGGTTACATGACCGTGCTTCTCGGTCACGTGATCAGTTGGGCTAAAACGAAACGCAGGAGCTCGCAAAATGAGTAAAACAAAAACCGCTGCTGGAGATCGCAAATGACGGCGGCGTTAAAAGTACGTTGGAGATAACTCTTCCGGTGTTCTGGATTAAAGTTATGGCTGAATACAACGGAGATCTCCACAACGACGGCAACCAAAACAAAATTACGAAGTAGACTGGACATAAGCCAGACACTTAAAGTGTCATTGTCTCCCATTACCCCGAGATGGGACCGCCTGGTTGCAGAAAATCAAGCTCAGGGCTCCCACTGATTCAGAATTGTGGTGAGTGGTATTTTTCATGCACTTTGAATTTGCGTTGTATCTTATTTTGAAGGCACGTTTAAAATATTCACCATTCACATGATCGTTCTCATCATAACAGAAATCGTGGGAACAATACTAATGCATTACCTGCGCCTGCTCTTCTTTTGGAGTCTCCAAAGGGGTCGCTGGTTGGGGAGGGAGCTGTCGGAGCCTCCCACGCATCTTTCGCAACAGCACAACCTTCGCAAGCTATTCCATTGACAAAAGATTCTTTTCAGATATAAAATACTGGACTGCATTTATATTCATAAATGACAAATTTTATAGACATTTTTATTTTATAGACATAGAGATAATTTTTTTTTTTTTTTTTTTACTGCAACGCTTCAAAAAATGTCTTTTTGCTCCATACATTTTTTTTTTTTTAATGTTATCTAGGAAGAAACCTGTGTGGTCTTACCTGGCGTCCCCCAGGGGTCACTTTGTGCTTTGGAGGTGTCCCCAAAGGGATCGCAATCATCAACAGGCAAAGACACGCCACGGCCTCCCCACGGATCCGAGCCGGTAGGGGGCGCCAAGTCGGAGGCGGCTCCCCAGCCATCACCTCCGCTTCGGGACGAGCTCAGCGGAAGCGCGGCGAAGGGATCGGACGACCCGCCTCCTTCTTCTTTGGGTGGCGTCAGGGGGGCGGAAAAGGGGTCCTTGTCAGACGGAGTGGCAAAAGGGTCTGTTGCTGTTGCTTCGGCGGCTACACTGGCAGCAGAGAAAGGGTCGTCTTGCGGGCGTTGAAGGGGTCGTCTTTTGGGGGCGTGGTGGGGGCAGTCGGTGGACTTTCTTCACGGGAAGTTGAGACTTGAGGGGCTGCGAATGGGTCATCTTTTGGGGCGCTGAAGAAGGGATCGTCTTTTGGGGTGCCAAATGGGTGATCCTTGGGGCTGTTGAGCTTGTCGCTTTGGGGGGCGTTGAACGGATCATTTTTCGGGGTGTCAAATGGGTCATCCTCAGGTGGATTAAATGGGTCCTCTTTCGGGGCGTTGAAGGGGTCGTCTTTTTGAGCAGTGAAGGGGTCATTTTTAGGTGCGTCGAAGGGGTCGTTTTGGGGGGCATTGAAAGGGTCATCTTTGGAGGCGGTGAACGGGTCATCTTTGGGGGCGTTGAAAGGGTCCTCTTTGGGGGCAGTGAACGGGTCGTCTTTGGGGGCATTGAAAGGGTCGTCTTTGGGGGCGTTGAAAGGGTCGTTTTTGGCTGTACTGAAGGGGTCATTTTTAGGTGCATTAAAGGGGTCCTCATTAGGGTTGTTGAAGGGGTCATTATTGGAAGAGGTGAAGGGATCCACCTGGTTTTTGGGCTGGCCTTCAAAGGATTCTGCGCGTTGCAGGCGCCATTTTGTGCCATAAAAGGGTCTTGCGGACCCGTTTGTGCTTTCAAAGGATGACAAGGTGGGTCTCGCTTGTCGGAAACTTGAGCGCTAGCAGATTCCAGAGAATTGTCACCACTTGTAGCAGGTGCTGAATCTGACACGCATTCGCCCCAACGATCGGAATCCCCCCAGGGGTCAGGCTTGGCTTCTTCCTCTCCATCCTCCTCCGTCTTCTCACCAGACCAGGCCTGAACGGCAACGGCGCCTCCTTTTCCAGCATCTTCCCATTTCAGCTCGTCTTCGGACATTTGGGCCTGCGCAACGCAGCAAAATATTTTTTTGTTGAAAACAAGAAGCAACAACAATGCCATTATTCTAAACGCTTTTGTATGTTTTAACTGTCTCATATGTGATGTTCCTTATTCATATGCTGTACTTTGTTTCAGCTGCGCTTTCTTTTTTCCCCCTCAAGTGCTCTATACAGTGAATCTCCTCTACAACGAAAACATGTTTGCAGCAAGGAGTTTTTCACAACAGGGGTTTTTCACTGTAGCAAATTTGATCTCAGATGTAAGCACACACACACCCACAGAGCTCTTCTTGTCTTAGCTGCTTGACATCCAAAGGTCCGTTTTGCAGCCATTTTGGCAATGCTAGGTCCATGCTCGTCTGAATCTAACAACAACAAATACTTCCTGGACCCGGTGGCGTTTCTTTCCACCATCTCACTGTCTCTAACTCGACCTCCCCTAAATCGCCACCCAAGACGGCGTTACTCAGCTGTTGTCATGCAATGAACTTTTAAGCCAGCCACGGGACGCTTCGTAGTCCTCGATGGCCATAGTTAGCTCTCGACGGCTAAATTGGCCAGCCGGAATGAACAACGGCTTTGGCATGCTCACCCGCCTTTCCGCCTCTTTTTTCTCCTGCTCCTGCTTGAGGCGTTCCTCCTTGCGGGCGGTGAAGGAAGCGGTGAGGTCGGCCACCGAGGGAATGTTGTCCAGCGACGGGAGCCCCGAGGCGCCGGGAACGTAGCGCGGCTTGTAGTTGGGGTCCTTGACGGCGTCCGAGGACGAGGCTGTGGCCAGAGAGCTGCAGGTGAGCTGCGAGGCGTTGGCGGACGGAAATGGCGGGGCGCCGCCGCCAGCGCTTCAACCGTTACCTGTGGAACCTTTGGATGTCTTCTCTCGGGTCTTGACTGCAAAGTCTCGCTCCTCCTTTAATTTGTCATCGTCCTCCATCAGGACCAGCACAACTTTGGCCTTTTCTCGAACATTTGTACCCTGGATACACGTGTTCTCGTAAGCCGAGTGCTTCTCACTTATTTTCCGTTACCCCCCCACAGGAAGAACACAACATTTCATGCTCCCTCTCAACTCTCCGCCGTGACTATAAATGCTACCATTTGTCTACTAAACTGGTACAAAAACACTACTGCAAAGTTAAGCTTAGATGAGCCGTCTTAGGGTCTTTAGTCAGATGTGGGAGCTGCAAAGGAAGGAAGGAAGGAATAGGGAGGGAGGGACAAAGGAAGGAAGGAAGGAAGGAAGGAATAGGGATGAAGGAAGGAAGGAAGGAAGGAAGGAATAGGGAGAGAGGGATGAAGGAAGGAAGGAAGGAAGGAAGGAATAGGGAGGAAGGAAGGAATAGGGAGAGAGGGATGAAGGAAGGAAGGAAGGAATAGGGAGAGAGGGATGAAGGAAGGAAGGAAGGAAGGAAGGAATAGGGAGGAAGGAAGGAATAGGGAGAGAGGGATGAAGGAAGGAAGGAAGGAAGGAAGAGGGATGAAGGAAGGAAGGAAGGAATAGGGAGAGAGGGATGAAGGAAGGAAGGAAGGAAGGAAGGAAGAGGGATGAAGGAAGGAAGGAAGGAAGAGGGATGAAGGAAGGAAGGAATGAAGGAAGAGGGATGAAGGAAGGAAGGAATAGGGAGAGAGGGATGAAGGAAGGAAGGAAGGAAGGAAGAGGGATGAAGGAAGGAAGGAAGGAATAGGGAGGGAGGGATGAAGGAAGGAAGGAAGGAAGGAAGGAAGAGGGATGAAGGAAGGAAGGAAGGAAGGAATAGGGAGGGAGGGATGAAGGAAGGAAGGAAGGAAGGAAGGAAGGAAGAGGGATGAAGGAAGGAAGGAAGGAAGGAATAGGGAGGAAGGAAGGAATAGGGAGAGAGGGATGAAGGAAGGAAGGAAGGAATAGGGAGAGAGGGATGAAGGAAGGAAGGAAGGAAGGAAGGAAGAGGGATGAAGGAAGGAAGGAAGGAATAGGGAGAGAGGGATGAAGGAAGGAAGGAAGGAAGGAAGGAAGGAAGAGGGATGAAGGAAGGAAGGAAGGAAGGAAGGAAGAGGGATGAAGGAAGGAAGGAATGAAGGAAGAGGGATGAAGGAAGGAAGGAATAGGGAGAGAGGGATGAAGGAAGGAAGGAAGGAAGGAAGAGGGATGAAGGAAGGAAGGAAGGAAGGAAGAGGGATGAAGGAAGGAAGGAAGGAAGGAATAGGGAGGGAGGGATGAAGGAAGGAAGGAAGGAAGGAAGGAAGAGGGATGAAGGAAGGAAGGAAGGAAGGAATAGGGAGGGAGGGATGAAGGAAGGAAGGAAGGAAGGAAGGAAGGAAGGAAGGAAGGAAGAGGGATGAAGGAAGGAAGGAAGGAAGAGGGATGAAGGAAGGAAGGAATGAAGGAAGAGGGATGAAGGAAGGAAGGAATAGGGAGAGAGGGATGAAGGAAGGAAGGAAGGAAGGAAGGAAGAGGGATGAAGGAAGGAAGGAATGAAGGAAGAGGGATGAAGGAAGGAAGGAATAGGGAGAGAGGGATGAAGGAAGGAAGGAAGGAAGGAAGGAAGGAAGAGGGATGAAGGAAGGAAGGAAGGAAGGAAGGAAGGAAGAGGGATGAAGGAAGGAAGGAATGAAGGAAGAGGGATGAAGGAAGGAAGGAATAGGGAGAGGGATGAAGGAAGGAAGGAAGAGGGATGAAGGAAGGAAGGAAGGAAGGAAGAGGGATGAAGGAAGGAAGGAAGGAAGGAATAGGGAGGGAGGGATGAAGGAAGGAAGGAAGGAAGGAAGGAAGAGGGATGAAGGAAGGAAGGAAGGAAGGAATAGGGAGGGAGGGATGAAGGAAGGAAGGAAGGAAGGAAGGAAGGAAGGAAGGAAGGAAGAGGGATGAAGGAAGGAAGGAAGGAAGGAAGAGGGATGAAGGAAGGAAGGAATGAAGGAAGAGGGATGAAGGAAGGAAGGAATAGGGAGAGAGGGATGAAGGAAGGAAGGAAGGAAGGAAGGAAGGAAGAGGGATGAAGGAAGGAAGGAAGGAAGGAAGGAAGGAAGGAAGGAAGGAAGGAAGGAAGGAAGAGGGATGAAGGAAGGAAGGAAGGAAGGAAGGAAGGAATAGGGAGGAAGAGGGATGAAGGAAGGAAGGAATGAAGGAAGAGGGATGAAGGAAGGAAGGAATAGGGAGAGAGGGATGAAGGAAGGAAGGAAGGAAGAGGGATGAAGGAAGGAAGGAAGGAAGGAAGAGGGATGAAGGAAGGAAGGAAGGAAGGAATAGGGAGGGAGGGATGAAGGAAGGAAGGAAGGAAGGAAGGAGGGAAGTGTCGTTCACCTGATCCTTGCCGTCTTTCTCCACAAATCGGTACTCGGTGAGGGCTTTGACGATGTAAATGTTGTCCTTCATCTTGATGAGCACACGGTCATCACCCGTCTTCAGCAAGTACTCCAGCAGCGTCAGCGACTGACACACACACACACACACACACACACATCACTTTCACTGCTGCACAAATGACACCAAGGGAGTGGCGTGTGTGCGTGCGCGTTCTATATTGTGTTTTGTTTTTTTTTGTCGCATGTGAGTCAACCACTTTGTCATCGTCACCTTGTGGATGTGTCGCCAGTTCCTGTCGTCCTTGAGCCGCTTCCACAGCATGGTCATGATCTCGTTGCAGGCCACCACGTTGTAGGTCAGGTCAGAGATGTCGGCCATCTGAGAGCTGGACGGGCCCCACGGGTCATTGGACGTGGCTTCTCGAACCTGCGCCGCAGGCCACGTCAGCTCGACGTCCTCCTCCGTCTTGCACAACAGTCCCGGGGGACAAACGTGAACCTACCTTGACCTCGGCCTCAGAGTAGTTCTGGACCAGGTTTTTCAGCTGTCTGCGCAGCATGGAGGACGTCATGGTGCCGAGTGGGGCGCGACAGGTCACTTATTATAGAGAGGAGAAGAATGAGAAAATTTTTGAAATGACCTGAATTTCTGCATCACTTGGTCATGAGGTGCGATCGTCAAGACAACCGCTCCGAGGGGGAGGAGCAAAAGGGCTTCTCTTTTCAACTATGCTACGCAAGATGGGATTCTGCTTGTTTTATGTTTACTTTGACAGTAAGCCTCAAATGAGCCCCTTTTGTCTACTGTTGTGACTTTTGACGTGTACATCATGAATACAAACCTGCGAGTATCAGAGGCGAATGTAGCGAGTGAAGCTAATGGCTCATGGTGCTGTCCTCTTCTGCTCCTCGACCCTGCAAAAGTAAGTCGAGACAATCCTCAATGTTCAGGCAGATGAAGAACAAGGAAGCAGTCACATTTACGTTGTCATCGAAGGGACATTTTGAACGAAACCAGTAATGTTGTTAGAACGTGGGAGGAAATCCCACGAACGTTCGAACCCAGAATCAGGCTCGGAGCTGCGAGGCACATGCGCTAACCATGAACGCAATGAAGTTTCGACGTATTCTCGAATCTTCGTCCTCCTGTTTAGCAAGTCCCCTTCGCTAGCTAAGCCTAGTCAGGGCTGGCCGTCGACGTCTCGAGGCTCGCGGAAGTCAACGCAGACTAAATGCGGAAATTTCGGCGACGAAATCAACCCTTTCAGACACATAAACGGCCGCGAGTGTCTCGTTTTGAGGATTTGAAGTACATTGGAGAGCGACGGGAGCCAATATGGCGGCTAGCCTAGCTGTCACAGTAGCCACAATTATGTGGCAATAACAAACATTTGAACTCGCCAAGACAACCACAAATACTTGTGTCATATTGTTTGAACAAAGACTCACGTATCCCAGCTGTCGGACGCGAGCAAACTGCGGCGTAAATGTCGCAAAATAGAAGGGAAATCCTCACCGTCAAAACATCCGAGGAGCCTCTTGTTCTTGCTCGTCTTGGATTTGAATGGCGGCCCAAGGCGCTTTGGCGCCACCTATTGACCGGAGTAAGCGTCGCAACCAAAAGACGCTTGGAAAAGGGGCAAAACAGAGAAATGGAATCTTTTCTTCGAGTCAGTCTTTAGAATAAAACGTGTTTTTTAAAAAAACTATCGTCCACTTTTAAGTTGTCCGTAGGTTTAAGGTGGGTGGCAAATTTGTCAGGGATAGGAAATGTCAATGATTTTTCAACAGTGCTACCGTGGGACAAATTACGGGCATGTGTCATTGCTTTTATTAAACCCAATATACAACACAGTGTCTGAATATGTTTCATGCCCATTGCATGTACAGCCTTCAATAACAAATGGTTTGAAAAATCAAAAAACAACCACAAAATGAGATTGCCCCCTCGCCCGCCTCTATTGAAAAACTGCTGAACTAAAAGCCAAATTGAAGTGCCAGAACTCATTTTGTGCATGACTTCACACTCCTTAAACATTTCAATTCATTCAGGTACTGTTTTTCCTGCATATCATTCCAAATGCGCGTGACTGCCATCTAGTGGTGAATAGTGATATCACAATTTAAAACTGCACTGAAATTCTTTTTGCAAAGCCCCCAAATTCTTCCCAAAATTTTTTGGGTAAACCTCCCGTGCACACGCACACACACACACACACACACACACACACACACACACACACACACACACACACCAAATAAGTTTTTTTTTTGGGAGGGGGTTGATTAATCAAGGGGCCATTCAGAGTGAGCTCTGTTAGTTGCCCATTCCTGATCTAAGTATACACTATGCGTCTAGTCTACTTGTCATCCACTGAGCATGCAACAGTTGAGCCCTCAGCTTTCGGTGGGTCGCTTTCCCACATTCGAACCTGTCATCCACTAAACAGCAGAAGGATTGATGACATTAGGCCTGTCGGGCTGTGACAGCTCCACGCATTTCCGTTCTAGGTTTAATGCTCAACACCCCCCACACCTTTCCGGTAAATCGTTTCAAATGTTTCGCCTCTCACACTTTTCAGCCGTGACGTCAAGAAGGTTTTCCGATGCATTTGCAGCAAAACAAAAGTTGAGTCAATGCGCTTGCTCGCCAAGAATGAAGCGCCAAAAAGGTCGCGAGGTAAAAATAAACCCAGTTCGTTCATGGGTACGGCGCAACGCGAGCTGCGGCTGTGACCTCCCTGCAAAGAGGGCCAATCGTTTGCATGCAAAAAGCTAGCGAAACACAAAACAGCCGCCTCAAACCAAGCTGGATCCAGATGCGACATTCGCCAGTGATGGAAATGTAGCAACGAAACGCTAAAGCCTTGGCGGAGGTCTACAGTCTGTCCCTTATTTGAATGCAAGCATCTTGTTGGTGCTAAAGCTCATGCTAACAGTAAAACTGATGCTGAAGCTAACATCGAAGCTAACATCAACAACATTCGCCAGTGATGGAAATGTAGCAACGAAACGCTAAAGCCTTGGCGGAGGTCTACACTCTCTCCCTTATTTGAATGCAAGCATCTTGTTGGTGCTAATGCTCATGCTAACAGTAAAACTGATGCCGAAGCTAACATCAATAACACGCGAGCCCCTTGTCCACTTGTCTTCATTTCTCCTTCAACTCCTCTTCCTGGACTCTTCTTCCGCTTGTTCGCTAAAGCTAACATAAACCTTGGTGGACGTCTACACTCTTTCGCTGATTTGAATGCAAGCATCTTGTTGGTGCTAATGCTCATGCTAACAGTAAAACTGATGCCGAAGCTAACATCAACAACACGCGAGTCCCTAGTCCACTCGTCTTCCTGGGCCCTCCCTTCTCCATCAACTCCTCTTCCTGGACTCTTCTTCCCGCTTGTTCGCTAAAGCTAACGTAAACGGCATAAACAGTCCCTGGTTCACCCTGTCCCATTCTCCTCCTTCTTCTTTCTTTGCTCCTCCAGGCGTTCCTTTTCGCCGGCGAGCACCCAGGCGCCCCCCAGGTAGCCCAGCGCGTCCTCGGGCCGCCCTCGGTCCCGCGGACTGGGGTCAAGCAGGAGGCGGAAGAAGGCTCGGGCTAACGGGGTGAAACGGGCGAACTGGGGCAACGCCGGAGGTCGCTCCTTGGCGCCGGCCATGCCCGGTGCTGCTGCTGCTCGGCCCACACGTCCAGTCGGTCCTCCGACGTTTTGGCCGCGCCGAACCATCGCAGATACTTGAGGTAGGCGGCGCAGTCGGAGGACGTTTGGGGCCACGGGTGGGCGCCGGTCAGCGCGGCGTAGGCCAGGACGCCCAAGGCCCAGCTGTCCACGCTGGGCTCCACCGTGGCCCAGACCTGCGGCCGCCGCTTCTTTTTCCTCTCGTCTCTTGACGTCACCGGCGGGTCGCCGGAATCGCCGCCTCGCCGCCGCCTTCCCGGTTACCTCGCGCCACCTCGGCTTCGGGGGTGCAGTAAGGCGAGCGGTACCACACCTCCGGGACTTTGGTTCCTCGGGCCTTCACCTGCAGGGGTTTGCGCACATGCCCGCCCGTGTCAGGGAAGAAGCGCCGAGGAGTAAGCCGTTCTCGTCTGCGTACGCACCATCCCGAAGTCTCCCAGCTTGACCCAGCGGCAGGCGGCGTCGCACAGGAAGACGTTCTCGGGTTTGACGTCTCTGTGGACGAAGCCCAGCGAGTGAAGGTGCGACAGGGCGCCGCACAGCTGCGACACCACCCGCTGGCAGCCGTCCTCCTCCAGACCAACCTGAGTAAGGCATCAAGTACAAGGACTTGCTTACTGCGCTTCAACACTTGTTTTTCTCAACCAGGTACATGTATTTAATTTTGTTGGTGAAAACAGAGATATCTGTAACTTTGACCCCAAGACAGGCTCCTTACGCGCTCATCTGAAATGTTAAAATGTCCTTTTATTTGACGCCTGTGAAAGATGCTAAAGGCAAGCCCGTAAACTGGAGATCCCGAGCAGTTCACTGCATTTCAGCTTGATGCTGTCGCAGGCAAAGCAAAACGTTGACTATCAGTCAAAAGTTTTTCTTTCGTTCCAAAATGTGCGTTACATTGGACATGACTTGTTCTTTTTGAGTCATTTTGAGGGCTGTTGTCTGAAGAGATTTTCTTCTCTTTTTGTGAGTATGTTTTTCTTTTCGTTTTTTTACTGCAAATGAGAATAAATTTTCCCGAAATGATTCAAACACAGGAAAAATATTCCCAAAAGCAAGAAACAAACTCACAGAAACTAAATCTGACAAACTGATTTTTTTAACAGCCATTTACATTAATGATAAATCATACCTTCGTTTTTGACCATAATCCGTTCCGGAAGGCTGTTCGAAAAGCGATTTGTTCGAAATCGGAAACTACTTTATTAGCTCATGATTAAAACGTAATCCGATTTGCGTAAATCACAACAAACACATCTGCTCACATTGAACGCCACACGAGGAAGCGTCACTTCCTCATGTAAGGAAGCCGAGAGGAGTCAAGTGGTGTTTTTCGCGTTTGCTCAGTTTGATCGAAAACCGGTTTTCAATACGTCATTTTTGGGTCGAATTTTGATTTGGTCAACAACAGAGACGTTCAAAAACCGACACGACTGAATGGCCGGTAGACTCGTGCAATAATCAGGGATATTTTCTTCTCTTGGGCTAGAACAACTGGGCAGCACGGCGTAACACCAGCCGTGGCCATGAGCATAGCGTCAGCTAACAGACAAACGGAAGTTGCGCTCAACATGTACATCCGGCATGTCTCTTCACAATAAAATCAGTGAGTAAGAGCGTTATATACTGTGTGTATGTGTATATATATATATATATATATATATATATATATATATATATATATATATATATATATATATATATATATATATATATATATATATATATATATAAAAACAAATCCTTAACAGGGGCTGTTGTTATTCAATCTAATAATGTCATGTTTTGTTTCCTTTTGGAAAAACAGCGGACTCTCACATGCACATAGTTTGGCACGAGCGAATGCGCGTATTTGCCTCAGGTACAATGAAGTCGTAGAGGTCGCCGAAGAGTCCGGCCTGTTGGGCGAAGACGTAATGCGATGGCGTCGAGTAGGCGATGCCCAGAGCGCGGCTTAGAGACGGGTGCGTGCAGAACCTCAAAGACACGTTGTACTCGCGCAGGAACGTACACAGGCTGGTGCTCGCGCGGGGGAAGAACTTCAGGGCCATCGGACTCCCTGCACAACAGCCACACGACAGCCATCGTTGCCCAACACATCCGAATGCGCGCGCGCGCAGCCGCCGCTTCTCACCGCTCTTGTTGTGCACGGCCAGCATGACCTTCCCGTACGAGCCTTCGCCCAACAGCTTGACCACCTGGAAGTGCTCCGACGTCTCCAACGTGATCAGCGACTGCGCCGTCAGGTGGCACATGTCGTCCAGAAGCCGGGTGGCCGCCTACACACACTCGCGGGAGAGTCAGGAAAGCACGTCCGTTAAATCGTTCACTGATATTGACGGCGAAAGAAGGCGAGTTACAAGTTGCAGCTCCGAAATAAAGACAGCTGTCGTGTTGTTGTTGTTTTTTTTTAAACATACACTTTATGAATTCGTTTAACACTCAAGAAAATACAGGCGCTTCTCTCCGGTCGGCTCGAGAGGCGTTCAAGGACCGCCTCCGAAAACGTAAATTAACTTCCAACGACACGAAGAAAATCGCAAATAATCCGCCAGAACGGAAAATCAAGCCGGGGAATCACAAAATAAATTCTATGGCGGCGTTTGTGAACACACAACAAAGGAATAAATCAAAACAATTCCAAGTCTGCTACATATATGGGTCCTTTTGAACCCTTTCATGCACCCGAGATTGATCTCTACTGAACAAGAAAAAAAAACAAAACACTGAAACATGCTTGCTTGTATTTTTTTTTCTACATTGTTTGGCAGTTGGGACAAAAAAAATGTGAGTTATGTTACGTTATTACTGGCATACAAAGACACCGTGCAATCTTCATGGTGTACATATTCTTATCAGCTTCTGTAAACAATGTCATGAACTTATTTCACACAGTGAGCCGCCGGCCAAGCCAAATCATGGCAGGCGGGCTGGCTCCAATGAGCTCTTGAAAAGTAAAAATAAAATCTGCGGCCGCCGGCTCTTTGACATCAGTGCGGCGGCAACGATCCGGAGACCTCGAAACATGTTGAGCGGCCGTGTCAGCGACATCTCACTCATCCTCTTTCAGGGTGATTTACGATGTTTGTCGGGTGCTTTCTAGGAGCCCCAATGACGTGCGTTGCTATTTATAACAAATGGAACAGAAATAACCCAAATGGGCAAAGACCCTGTGAACTTTGACCCTTGTTAAAGCCACTGAGCAGAGTTTGAAGTCCAATTGAAATGGCTAATTTTGCGAAATATTGAAATGCATGTGGAACACTTCTACTGCGCAGTATGTCGTGCGCTCGGAACACCGTCCAATAATCATGTGCAATGCTACGACTCAGGCCACAATGCGATTATTTACCTTCTTGCATGACTAACTTTTGCAGTCATCACTTTAGACTGTTTTTTTCCAACTATATATTATTTTTCATAAATGAAAGATGAAGAAGGTGCTCCAAAAAAAAAAAAAGGGTTGACACGTTTATGTCTTTTGTCTCTGATTGGTTGTTTTTCCTCATGAGTGGCAAATACTTCAAATTAGAGGAACAAAATCGCGTCAGAGTTATTTGACTGATGTCAGGTCAGCCTGTCAGTTTCTGGTGACAAAACGATTTCTCTTTGAAAGAATTTGAACTAGATGAATTTTACAGGGCTTGCCCTGTGCACATTTGGAAAAAAAATATTAAAAAATATTTTCAAGGGAGGTGGCATGACTGCAAATGACTGTTTATCAAATTAATCCATTTGGATAATTGTTTAAGAGACGTGGTTTAAGTTTCGATTGTAAAATTGTGAACTATTGCTCAATGAAAATAAGACATTTGCTTTCACTTGGGAAAAAAAAAACAACCATCAACATTTTTTGCCGATTTTCTGTCAGAACAAAGCGAATCGTCACCATCAGCTGCTTTGCGCCTTTTTCTGCTGTCAATTGGGGAAAAAATGGCTTGTTTTTAACTTCGGGGGTTGGAAATTAAACCTCTTTAACCCAATACATCAGATAATAAAAAAACGATTATTTTGTTAGTTGCGGCCACGCCTGATCAAATGTAACTCAAAATACTTGAACCCGTACATGTTACGCAATATTTTTTTTTCCTTGTGCTGGTGAATGAATCAACTAAATAATAATAATAATACATTTTATTTATAAGCGCCTTTCAAGACACCCAAGGACACTTTACAATAACAAAAAACACAAAATAATACGGGTTGAGCAGCGGCAGCCAAATGCGCCAGCGTTCACCTAACCCGGAAGTCGATAGCTAGCTCAATAGCTAGCTAGCTAGACAGACAGATAGGAAGACAGACAGACAGATAGACATTGTTGCGACATATTGGCAGTCACATTACCGTCATTTTGGAGCTCCGGTCCAAACGTTGTCCCTTCAGCAGGTGCACCTACGCCCAGCGTGTCCGCCGTTATTGGACCACATCCGAACCACCGGCGTCCCTGAGAATCACCAGCAGAAGCGGGAAGTGCGAGTCAGTCAGGCGTCTTGGCAGCTCCTCTCAAATGAGAGCGAGCAGCTGGATGATGCAGGCTACAACGAGCCGCCGGCACGTTATGTCCTCTCACGCACGCAGACTCGCGTGCACACGCTTGGCTATAATAGCGTGTAATAGAAGCCGATTGGAGAATCGGGGGTACCGAGAGCTATGCTTCCGTTCAAAAGTTGTGGGGGGTATTTAGAAACGTCTTTCAAAAATAGCGGCACTGGTAACTGTTGAGATATCTGTGAAAATGGACACAAACGTCTATAAGGGAGAGGATCATAAAACATCAACGCCGTGCTTCCTGCATGTCGGAGTGCATTTGAAATGATTCACGACAAACCTTCACACTGGGGGTTGAAAAATGGCCGAGAGGGGGAAAAGGGACAATATCAAACATTTTATTTACACAAATGTGTTTTGCGAACCAAGAAGCAAAACGGAAAACCGGGCATGGCCAAAATGCTTTAGTTCTGCTTGCACGACAACTTGTGCGAAGAGCCTTCAATTGCGCCGAGGGCTCCAAAACTCAACCTTACAAAAATAGCTTTGCCGTGCACCATTGTATGAGGATTTGGGTTTGTTTCAGCGATGGGAGGGGGGGTGCGCTTTCTGACTGCAATCTGACTTTACGAGGCCACACCAGCTGAAGCTGAATGCCCGAAAACGTCCGCTTTCAGGGAGGCCGCAAACTGGTGTCCATAGCACGATCATAACAAGCTCTTGGTTGTGCAACTCAAAAAGCTTCTTCACTTCCCAAAATCTTCCAAAACCAAATTTGGGAAAAGAGGAAAAAAAGGCTTGTTCAGCTCAACATTTATTTTTTTAAAATTAAAATTCAGAACGAGAGAAGCCTTTTGGATTAAAAGTGGAACATCTTCAATGTTTCAAAACAAAGCATCACCAAAAGCAAACAAATTAAATTAAAATAAAATACCCAACCCCCCCCCCCCCCCCAAAAAAAAAACTCAGGCCAGAAGGCTTGAATTTTTTTCAATCAAAATTCAGAACCGAAATATTTTTAGGTAAAAAAAAAAAGACAAAAAAAAAAAAAAGGGTTGCCCGACACCACTCTTGAGTACCGATAGGTTGAGTGCTTTTGACCCATACAATTTCCTTGAGCACAATGACAACTATTGTGAAGAGAGCTTCCTTTGACAATTCACTGATGGCCAAACAACTGCGCAGTATACAGAGCAGTAGTGCAAACTACTGCCAAGCACTTGACGTCGGATCGATTTATTTTTTGGCTTTAGTATTGGTGGCTGGTCAGCACCATGCACCCGTGCCCGCCCGATCCCTCCAAATAAGGCCGGGATCGGCCCAAGCCCCAAACACTGGCATTGCTCATCCCGACAAAATACGCAGAGGAAAAAAAAAAAAAACAGAACTCAAACCAACTCCCACTTTCAAGAAAACAAAATCGCCTTTTTCAGTTCTCATTTTTATCCATCTGAATTTCAAACCATAGCAGGTTTTTTTTGGGGGGGGTTCGAGATGAAAGGAACATTTGAACAAACTGACAGGAGTCCAGTTGCAACCAGAACCACCTTGATGCTTTTTTTTTTTTTTTCCCCAATTGTGGGGTTAAGAAACCTTTCAAAACATAATCTGGACCAGAAGCAAAAGACGCTGATTCAGCACATCGGTCCCATGTACAAGAACGTACAGAAAAATGGGAGGCACGGTCGCACAAGAGACCAGGAGCGGCTCATCAGACGCCTCAGCTCGGTGGCGCTGATTGGACAAGAGAGAACGCGGGACGCGCCAAGTGAGTCCTTCTTGACGGCCGAGATTCAAAACGAGATTCGCCACGTGGGCGGCGCCAAACGGCGCTCAAGAAAACATCGCGGGAGGAGGATTTGCCCCACGCAAGCAGGCAAATCTCATGCACGCGTTTTTCGGGTCAACCCCGAAACGGAATATCATCGCTAACTCCTTCTTCAATGAAGAAGCGAAAGTCTATTTAAATAACCCCGACCCCCTCAGTCATCTGTGGAGTCGGTGTCATCGTTCATATACTCTTCCTCTACGGGCGTGCCCCCGTTTTGCACAACCCAGTCGTCGTCGTCGTACTCGATGCTGTCGTTGTCCTCCAGCAGCTCGTGGTGAAGACCCCCCGCCACGGCCGCCAACGTGCCCGGCGCCGGCCGCGGCGGCGGCGCCGCCCTGTTGACAGGCTGGGCGTCAGCGGGCGGGTTTTCCACCGGCGGCGGCGGCGGCGGCGGCGGCGGCCTCCGGCGGCGGCGGCGTAGCCCCCGTTATTGTTGGAAAAGACGTCCCTGTCGCGGGCGTCGTCGTCCACGTTGACTTTCTGGTGGCACATGGGGCAGCTGTCCTGGATGTAGAGCCACTTGCGCAGGCACAGCGCGTGGAAGTAGTGGTGGCACGGCGTGATGCGCGCCGAGGTGGCAAACTCCTGGTAGCAGATGGCGCAGACGTCCTCGATGCGGCGCGGCGCTCGCCGCGCAGCTCGGGCAGCGAGTTGATCCTCTTGACGGCGGTGCGGCGGTTGATGAAGGTCTTCCAGCCGTTGCGCGCCTGCAGGTAGATGTTGAAGTAGGCGTGCAGGCACATCATGCAGGCGCGGATCTTGCTGCCCGACTCGAACATCATGGTGTAGGCGCCGTTGCCGAACATGACCACGCCGAACAGGAACTCGATCACGTTGCCCGTGGAGCGCACGTAGTACACGTAGTCGTCCAGCTTCTCCCACAGCACGTCCGACAGGCCGTCCGCCATGAAGAGACCGTAGACCGTCAGCGACACCAGCACCTGCCGGGGGAAAAATGGCGATGACATCCGTTGCGCTCTCGGTTGAGTTTTGGCTTTGTGTTGCCAGACGAATTTTCAATTTACGGACATCATATACCGCATTGGCCCGAATAAAAGACGGACGGCCCTGATTATAAGCGGGCCCCTCTTTTTCAAGACTCAAGTTTGCAAAAAGACTTTTTGAACACCAAATTCATTTTTATACAGAAAATAATGACAGTACATCTGAAACAAAATGATTATAACAATATATTTGAGAGAAAAAGCATGTTATTTTGCCTCATTCAAATCTTAATATCTGAACATTTAAATATGTAAATTAAAGTGCAATCACATTCGTAAATGAATGGCTTCTGGATTTTGAAATGTAAATGACATCATAACTTCTCCTCAGCTGCCGGTTAACTTGGCCGATCCTCGACCCACTTTTCTCCAGATTGTCGCTATTTTTCTCCATTTTTTGTTATCTCTTCTATTATTTTCTTCTCTTTGCTTTCTTACCGTTATTTGTTATTTTTCTTCTTTGTGCTACCGCTATTTTTATTTTTATTCTTCGTGACAGGGGTTCACTTTGACCTGGGGAGTCAAGTTCAGCATTCGCTTCAATGATATCTGGCGCCATCTAGCGTCGCGAATGGGTATAATGTCTAGACCCCCAATATAAGACCACCCCCACTTTTTCAGTCTTATTTCAATGCAAAAAAACACCGTCTTATATTCGGGACAATATGGTAATAATCAGCTAAGTGAAATGAAAAGCTGACAAAATGAACATACTCACAAGGAGCATGAACAGGACAAACCCACGGAGTCCAGACTAACAATGTCACTCAGTAAGCCACTCCCCCTCACAGGCAAAACACGCAGTGAAAAGGGTTTGGTTTACGATTGGGATGGACTGACGCCAGAAGTCGAGCTTCAGCTGATATCAAATCAATTCCCCCAGTTCGAAAGCAAAATGCCACTGATCGCCCCCCCCACCCCCTTTTTTTTTCCCGCGCTCCCACTTGACTTGAGTAGTGCAGTGTATCCGAAGCTAGGTCGAAATTGACATTTTGGCTTGCGACAAAAACAAAACACATTGGAGCCCGTGACAGCTGGTGAGGGGGAAAAGCGGGAGGTCTGTACCTTGAGACATAGCTCCACGCAGAAGGCGGTGACGGCGAAGAGCCAGGTGTTGATGGCGTAGTGGTGCCACAGGGCGTGGCTGAGCACCACGGGCAGCACAAAGAGCGCCGCCGACACCAGCAGCACGGGGAAGTGGCGGCGGAAGGAGGGCACGTGCGAGGCGCTGAGCGACATCAGCACCGGGTCCGTCATTCCTTGGATGAAGTGGAGGATGGCCGTCAGCAGCAGGCACATGTTGCGGCTCAGGCGCACCTTTGGGGAACACGGCAGGGTCGTGACGTTGAGATGAAGCTTCACGAAGCACTGACAAACAATGATAATAACATCGGGCTCAATATGCTCAATATGTGAGCTCCAAAAGAAGGCTCCAGAAAGCTTACGGATGACCGATCTAACCAAACCACCTTGACACGAGCCGACGGATTTTTTGTGTCCTACCAGGCGTTCCTCGGGGTCCAGCCCGCTGAGTCCGGTCTGCAGAGCCAGGATGAAGAACAGCACCGGAGCCACGAAGCCCAAACGTTTATCCTCCTCCTCCGTCGAACCTGAACGAGACACGGCACGGCGCCGCCCGCCGTTCAATGACCCGGGGAACATTTTGAAGGGTGCAAAAGCTCACTGATGCGCACCGATGAAGGTGAGGATGCTGAGGCCCAGGTAGTGCGCCACCGACGAGATGACGGCGCTCATGCCCAGGACGGTGAGCGTGGAGTCGCAGCCGGAGATGATCAGGTTGCTCGTCACGTCCCACAACACGTCCCAGCTCAGAAGGTAACCCTGACGGGTGAGGGTGACACGAGACATCCGTCAAGTGTGCGTCGCAAGGTTTGAACGCCAAATCCGAAGTAGCGCACTGGCCCGAATGTAAGACGGTGTTTTTGGCATTGAAATAAGACTGGAAAAGCGGGGGTGGTCTTATATTGGGGGTCTAGACATTATACCCATTCACGACGCTAGATGGCGCCAGATATCATTGAAGCGAATACTGAACTTGACTCCCCAGGCCAAAGCGAACCCCTGTCACCAAGAATAAAAATAAAAATAGCGGTAGCACAAAGAAGAAAAATAACAAATAACGGTAAGAAACAAAAGAGAAGAAAATAAATAGAAGAGATAACAGAAAATGGAGAAACGTAGTGACAATCTGGGGAAAAGTGGGTCGAAGATCGGTCAGGGTAACCGGCAGCTGAGGAGAAGTTATGATGTCATTTACATTTCAAAAACCACAAGCCATTAATTGACGAATGTCATTGCACTTTACATATTTAAATGTTCAGATATTACGATTTGAATGAGGCAAAATCACATGCTTTTTCTCTCAAATATGTTATTATAATCATTTGTTTCAGATGTACTGTTGTTATTTTCTGTATAAAAATTCATTTGGTGTTCAAAAAGCCTTTTTTCAAACTTAGTCTTATAATCAGGGCCGTCCGTCTTATATTCGGGCCAATACGGTAAATCCAGAGTCCTAAAATGAGTTAGAAAGCGTGACCGGAGTCAAGTAGGGTGACTGTGGTCGAGCGCCGCTGCGCAGCTTTTACCTGCGTGTCTGACTTGCGGTCAGGATAGCCGCCCGGTGGCGTCGCCGCTCTCCCGTCGCACCGCCTGCACGACGTAGATCAGGATGAGCGCCTGGGCTGTGACGCGGGTCAGCCAGAAGACGCGCAGCACGTCCGGGAAGCGGATTCTCTTCCAGGTGTCCTTGAGGAGCAGCTGCAGGCCGTACATTCGGTACATGTGTCGCACCAGCAGGTAGACGTAGCGGCACGAGTAGTAGAACCACTTGAGCCGCGCCGCCAGGCAGGCGGCCGTGTTGAGGGCCAGGGCGGCGCCCGAGAACGCGGCCACCAGTCGCCGCACGTCCGGGGGCAGCTCCATCATGAGCCCCCACACGGGCACCATCACGTCCAGGACAACCAGGGCGGCCAGCGACGACCGCAGGCCCAAGAGGAAAACGTAGGCCACGCCAAAGGCCAGCTGCACGCTGGCCAGGCCCAGCCAGAGCGTGGGCCCGTTTCGCCAGCCCAGCGCCACTTTGTAGCGGGCGCTGGAGAAGTCCGTGTGCGAGGTCGCGTGATAGTTGACCAGCGCGGCCGCCGCGCCCAGGAGCACGGCTAGGAAGAGGGTGTAGAACTTGAACAAGGCTTTCTGGGACAGCAGCAGCACCACGCTGGAGACCAGCACGCCTGGGAAAGATCGGACATTTGTCACAATTTCCCCAAACAACTCGTGAGCCATTCACAACTACACCGTGGCCATGATCCAAGTTTTACCTCACTGGACTGAAAATAAATGAAACATGCCCCGTGAGCTCCTTATGGTACATTAAAGAATCGCCAAATTAAAATCGCCATGTTGCATTTTGTTAAAAGGGCCGACACCGTTCAATGTTTTAAGAAACTATTTTGCTATTGACATAGATTGTGTACCGCAAATTAGCCTCTTTCATCCAACGATCCAGCAATCGTAAGTTGGAAAACGTACTAAAGTGTCCTGCACACTGGCATTGTCTTAACATGGAGCCGGAGAAGCTTCAGGGCAAACAGTTTTGTAGCCAACGTATCCAATTTTCCCCAGCCCGAAGAGTGAGCGGCTTTTTTTTAACTTTGTTTTGTTTTTGTCGAGACATTTTTTCCATGTTTGACACGAGGTGGCAGCAAAGGACTGCTCACCAAGAAACCTTAATAATAATAATACATTTTATTTATAAGCGCCTTTCAAGACACCCAAGGACACTTTACAATAACAAAAAACACAAAACAATACGGGTTGAGCAGCGGTAGCCAAATGCGCCAGCGTTCTTGTTTCTCCCTCGCTGGTGACAAATTCTGCACGGCAAAAAACATCTCACGTGACCACAAAAAAAAGGTTTACCGGTACTTCTTTACTTTCTTGCAACGTGGAGTACCCACTTTTATACAAACAGACAAAAGAATACCGGAAGCACCTGTTTGTTTTTCTTTTGCGGCCGCTTCCGTGTTTGCCAATGAAAGCGCTTCTTTGATTGGCTACATTTCTGGCACGTCACGATTCACGAAGTCACCATGACTCGGGAAGTCGTCAGCTTCCTCTTCACCCCCAAGAGATTTGATTATTGAATCCCGTTTATGATTTGAGACTATCGCCCCAAACGGCCGGGCAAAGTTCAAAAGCACCAAATAATTTGACATTGCTGTCAACTTGTCGGCTGGCGGTGTGACTGACAGGTGACGGAGCTGCGCGTCTGGCTAACGTTAGCCCGGCTACTGTACGCGCGTGCGTGTGTGTCGGACTTACCCACGACTCGGAACAAAGCGCTCCCGGCGGTACCGGCCCAACCCGGGCCGGGCTCGTGATACGAGTTGAAGATGGCGTCGATAATGAAGATGCAGGGGACCCGCAGAGCCACATCGAGCACCGCCAGGGCCTGCTGGCCTAGCCGTCCTTGCGAGGACGCCATGCGGCTTCGCGCTCACGGATCACAAGGCCAGAGGCTCCGCGGGGGTACCGGCGCGTCCGTGAAGCGGGGACAGGCATGGAAGTCGCCCGTTGACAGGCTGTCGTCTTCGGCCGGGCTTTAGCTCGGGCTCCGCTCGGTTTGGCAGCTACGAGCCGCGGCCGCCATGTTGGGCCGCTTGAACTTTTCCCTGCTGCATCTTCTTCGTTGGTGCCAAGTAGGCGACTGCACTCCAAAGTGAGACGCTGCTGCCGCCGCCCCGCCCAACGACCAAGCGAAGAACCACCAAAATGTCACCTTCCCGTTCTTGCTGCGGGGAAAAATGAACTGCAGGAATACAGTGCGATATTCGACTAAATGTCAGAGAGAGGTCCCAAAAGTCTGAATATTCCGTCCAACTGGAATCACTCTGAAAATTTGAAATGCACAAATGCAATGTGATCAAAAACTTTTAGAACCACTGAGTACATGTCATATAAGGTGTGCCATAATTGCCTTGTTCATTTTGTTAGGATTTTTTTTTGTTGGGGGGATTGAGTGGACATATTCACAATTCAGTTTTATTTTGGAGATTATTTTCCATTCAATACCGAGAAACTCACATATTTGCTTGCTTCTAAGTCATGATATGAACTGCCAATTTTCCAAAGTATTGATTTATTGACATTTTCACAATGACCTTTTTTTTTTTAGGGGGACTCTAATTCAGAATTGGTGATTCTCGAATGGTTTTTTTGCAACCCATCCTCATTGAGAAACATTGCACTTTTTCTACACTTGCATCAGTCTACTAGCAACATTGGCCCATTTCAGCTTTGTTGCAGATTTTAGGGGAGAAATTAGTCACAATGATTGATTCCCAGATCGTTTGGGGCAACCTATGATCCATTATGCTGTGAAAACTCACCTACTTGCTGTTTTTGTACATTGTTAGCCTAAAAGCACAATTACGTAAGACTGGCAGGCTCCATCCTGCCTCTCATTCAAGACCAGCTGAGAACCCAACGATGCCAAGCAATATGTGGAAAACCACCGGATTGAATTCGATGAATCGTCAGCGGTGATGTCATGATTTACTCGCCTCACTTCCATTCGGGTTCAGTTCTCAATCACAGAGTGTCATAGTTGAGGTGTCGATCCTCTAGCTCAGCTCGGAGACAGTTTTATGGCAATGACCGTCTTCCCGCAGCCCGCCCTTAATATGACATCACACAGCCGCTCACCCCCCCTGAACGGCCTTTGGTCACATGATGCGCGAGAGCCGAGCTGCCCTTTGTCACGCTGTCGAATGGAGGAATTCCAGAGCTGGGGTCGGCACGTTTTGCGGGCCCCGCCTCCCTCGGGCCCCTCCTCCCGCCACGAGCACACATAGCGCCGCCTCCGGAGGATGGAAGCCTGCCCGGCGGACATCGAGGCCTTCCGCCGCGAGATGTTCGAGGTGACGAGGAATGGCCAGCAGGTCAACATAACGCTCTACCAGATGATCCTGGAGATCAAGCGGCAGACCCAGATGGACCTGGACGAGCTGCGCCAGAGCCTGCGCGACATCTGCGCCCGCATGCGCGCCATCTCGGAGAAGGTGGACCGGCTGGTGGAGCCCTCGCCTGCGTGGGCACGACTTTGCCACGCCTGCGACCAAATCAACAATCCCACCGTGGTCTTGGCCGTCGGGCTGATGCTGGCCTGCGGATTCTACCTATTGGTCCGATAGGAGGGGCGTTCGCCTTGGGGGTCCAGGAATCGCCGGCGAGCTGCGTCTTCGAAAGAGGAAAGGACATTTCTTTGAGGGCTATCAGGTACAAATTCCGGACGGAGATGACTGCTGCCTGATCGGACTAGAAAGACCTGCCTCGAAACGGACGAGGAGGTTTACGCCATTATGGTATTCCCCCGTTGATAATTGACACGCCCCCCCGAAAACGTTTGGAAGCACCCATAGATACCGCAGGATGGCGGCAAAGCACTACTTTTGTCTAAATGAAGCTCTTCAGTGCACGACATGGTTCTTAGGCATGCCACAAGATGGCGCCAAACTCAACAAAGAGTTGGTTTTTGCAAATGGCGAGTCGCGGATCCATCACCTGCTTTCAACAATGTCCTGACACCGTTTCGCTACTGCACGTTGGTCTGTTTAAACTTTTGCAGATGAATAAAACCTGAATGGCTGACAATCTGCGCAGTGAGTGAGGACAAGCAGCAACCACAAACACATTGAACCAGATCAACATGATTTTGTTTTTTCTCTATTGAACTCTGCGAGGCCGCGATGACATCTGGAGGCTCGTCACATTTCGCTTCATCTGCTCAGCGCATCCGCCGCACGACGGACAAAGTCTGCAGGTTATACGGCCGGTTGGTGGGACAACGCTGACCGTGAAGAACATTTACATCGGAAAACACGGCAACAAATACATGGCATTTGACTTGACAGCAGCAACTAAAGAGTCCGTACGGGTGGCGGCGGACACAAATGGAAACCATCAGACACTCGCAAGCTCGGCGACGCTTTCCGGTCCGGTCCATCGAGCGCTTCAAGTTTGGACCGGCCGGAAACAGTCGACACGTACAAGGCCATCCCGCGTTTCGCTCGGCGACTCGCCTGACTAATCATTCGCTTCCGTTGTGTGCAGAGCGGATGGAATAGCCTCCAGTTTTCTTCGAGCTTCCTTCTGATGGTGCAATGCGAGCGTGTCTATTAGCAGAACACTCGTTAAATTTAGGCCGTTAGTCCAATATATGTATATATATATATAATTACACACACTTCGATGTATCCACAACATGTCAGTGTAGAAAATAAATATGAAACCCCACCTGACTTGGACTCTCTACACCTCGAAAAAAAAGCTGTCAAAACACAACAACAATCGTCGGTTATCGAGTTACAAATCGTACAGGGAGCAAAAGCGCGGCGAGATGGAACCAGCTCTTCGTGGACATCGGCAACACGGCCTCCTCCTCGGCGGGGGGTGAAAAGAGCAACGAACGCTTTCGCTTTACAAAAGGCAAAAACTCCAGCGTCCCGCCCTCAACGTTTGTCTTGACGGCTGAGTGAAAGCACGATACGTAAACGGCATACCCGGAGCAGGTTTTGGCACTTGGAGCGGAGCGCGTGCAAAAAGAAAAGACATCCTAAAAGTCGCTGAGTCACGTGCCACGCGACGTTTGGCGCATCCTGGGAAAAAAAAAATAAATAAATGGCCGCCAGGAAAGTTGGCTCTTAACTCATTCGGTACCAGCCAATTCTGGACCAAGTCTGAAAAGACGTCTAAAAACGTCTTTGGGAGTGAATGAGTTAAAGGGCGAAGCGGGACCCTCCCAAATGGGAAAAATGCGTGACTCACATTGTCCGTTTTGTTGCAGCATTGGGGGAGCTCGGTTTGCGTTGCTTCATAAAGTCGGAAAAACGCAGCCACCAAACGTCAGTGGATCCTGGGCGCCGATCGGTCATTGGTGGTCGCCCTCTTCAGATGGACGCCGCGCCGGATGGCCGCCAGGAAGTCGTCCACGCCGCCCCCGTGTTCCGTCTCCTCCGGAAGCCGACCAGGATCCCAGCGGGGCGAAAAGTTTCCGCCGCTCCCTGGCGAGGGAAGCGTGCTCGGCGGGCTCACGGGGGTCCGCGGGGTGCGCCCGTCCTCGGAAGTCCCGTGGCGGTCCGGCGCGGTGGGCGTCTTGACCGGTACCGTGGGTGGCTTGATGGGGATCGGGCCCGAAGGGAGGCCTGCCGACGGGCGTCGCAGGTTGGGTTTGGAGGACGGCGTCCGGCGAATGGTGGCCACCCCCGGCGGGACCACCGGGGACGGGCCGGGGGCCGCGCGGGCGGATGGGGCCGCCTGGACCCAAACCACGGGCGGCAGGACCGAGAGAGGTCGCTGGGCTGCGAGGCGCCGGGCGACGTGTCCACGTCGTCGCCTTCGTGATCCGCTCCCATGGGGAAGAAGTCGCAGTCTGAAGGGAACAGACATCCGCTGAAAAATCACGACATTTAACTCATTCGGTAGCAGCCGATTCTAAACCTAGTCTGAAAAGACGGATAAAAACGTCTTTGGGAGTGAATGAGCCCACCACATCCAACTCCCATCCAAGCAAACCGTCCCCACCCGAGCCTCCGTAACCCAAAACTCCACAAAGGCTCGACCTCGCCGCCTTAAGCCCCACCCCCACCGGGGGGTGCCCGCCCACCTCGCGTGGTGGGGCCGGCATCCTCCGAGCAACACGGTGTGTTGGTTTGGCTGCTGTAGCCGCTGGAGCCGTGCAGCGAGTCCCCGCTGGAGCCGTGAAAGTCCAAGTGGAGACTGTGGGCCAGCGCCTTAGCCAGCTCCGCGTGGGCCTCTCGGTCGTCCTGCGCGCAAAGCAAACACGGGGTTGGTTGGAAGGATGAAAGGGTTTGGCCGAAGCTCGTCTTGATTCTGCCGACGTGAATGGGAAAAACCTTGGAGGAGGTCGCGGGGGGGCTCCCTTTGCCTCCGTGCCATTCCTCCTTTGGAGGTTCGATCGTCTCCCTCCTCTCCTTCGCCCTCCTCGGGACGTTGAATAAGGGCTTGACCCAGTCCTGCCGATGTTGAGACGCAATTGAGTTGTTAGCATGTTGCTAAGCTAAATACAAGGGAGTTCAATGGAGGAGAGTCGAGTCTTCGACATTTCTACTCGAATGCCAAAAGCTTCATCAGCTCTGAACCCCCCCCCCCGGCACGCATGGACGCACCTGCAAGGGGTCCGCAGGCATGGGCGAGGGGGGCGACTTGACTGGGGCGTCCTGCGAGATGAAGCCCGAGTCGTGGGAGGACGCTGAGGAGAGGCGAGCCGGCGGCCGCTGCGGGGGGGCCGACGAGGACGAGGACGAGGCGCGGTAGCGCAAGTGCGAGGCGGGAGAGTGGCAGTGCGAGCCGCTGGAGCGAGAGTCGCTGCTGGTCACGCTGTTCAGGCTGCTGCTGGGGGGTGGGGGGGGGGGGGAAGAGTCGGCCAACAGCCGTGAGCAAGCGGGCGGCGGGCAACCATCGGGGGGCTCGTCACGTGGTTCGGTTAGCGGCCAGCGAAACCAAACCTGCACATGCTGGACTTCCTGGACACGGCGGTGCTCGGGATGAGGGCGGAGTCTGATAGGACCAGGAGCATTCGGACGCTTTCAGGTCGGCAATCACCTGGGAGGAGGGAGGAAGAAGAAGATGAAGAAGAGGGGGGAGGACGGGGGTGGGGGGGGATGAGGAAGAAAGGACGTGCTTGTTCACTGGAGGCTGGCAGCTTGTGAGGGTCCACGGTCAACGTCTTCAGGTCGTCCGTCAGCGTCCGAAGGTGAGCGATCTCGCCGAGCATGGACATCTCCTCCTCCTGACACACACACACACACACACACACAGTCGGACGCGCGCGCGTTGACGTTTGCGCGGGGGCGTGCGGTTTGCGGCTGACCACGACGGGCCCCAGCATGGCCGCCACGCGGCAGAAGCGGCCCCTCTCCTCCACCAGGGCCCTCCGCAGCGCCTGCTTCTCCGCCTCCTCCAGCAGGAGGTACTTGTCGCTCACTTCCTGCTTGGCGTTGTCCAACCGCGGCCGGATGTCGCCGCGCCCTGCAACCCCCGAAAGGACGGACGCTTTGAGCGGGGGACCGAGAACGGAGCGGTCGGTCGCCGGGTCGACGGCCGCTTACCGAAGACGTCGGCTGACGAGCGAGTCGCAAATCGGGGGCCGGCGCCACAAACGAGGGCATGAAGAGCAAAAAAACGCAAAGTCAGCAAAAAACGTGCATTGGCGCGGGGTCGCTGGCGGCTTTGAGCGCACCTTTCTTGGCTTTCTTCTGCAGCTTCAGCGTGTCCGAAGAGCGCTTCTTGATCTCCTGACGGGCTTTCTTGTACTCTGCCCCAATTCACACACACACACACACACACACACACACACACACACACACACACACACACACGAAATGCAGCAGGTTATCGCTGGCCCCGCCCATGCGTGCGTGCGTGCGTGTACCTTTGGCATGGTCCTTGTCCAGAGTGTTGGCGACTCTCTTCCACTCCTCCATCTGCTCCTGGAGGGGGTTGATCAGGCAATCCACAAACAACCTACACACACACACCATATGCTAAATCAAATCATGTAACCAGGTCAAATGAAGCCAACAGGATGGAGGATGGAGAGGGGGATGCCATCCACGTACGTACGTGGAGAAGTGTCTGAGTTTGGCCTCGACGCTGCGGTGCCTCATGCACATCCTGGTGAGCGCTGAGCCAATGTCCCTCGTCGCCCCTGGCAACCGGGTTGCAAAGATCATCATCATCATCATACGTTGCGTGAACAAGCTGGTAGCTTCATTACTTTTTTATTTTGTGGATTTCTTGGTGCGCCCAATAAACTTTTTGTTCCGCCACCCCAGTTTATTTTGTATGCAATTCCACTGTGGACCACTAGATGGTGGCACACTATTTGACATTTGAAAGAAGACGAATGAAAGCAGCAAGTATTGCAGCCCGGCATCGTTTATTTATTTATTTATTTATTTGCTGAAGATGACGAAATGTCAAATGCTGATGTAATCCCGCTTTTGACACCGACAGAAAGCGCCAGATGAGAAGCTTGTTTATTGTCAAGGCAGAGATGGATCAATATACTTTACGTCGTACAATATGTTGTGATCAAGTCGGTTTACAAATCTGTGTTACGGATTTCGCTTATTGCGGGGTAATCTGGTACATAATCCACGCGATTCAGCGGCTGGAACTGTTGTCCAATTTTGTCTTTGTTTCAAAACCTGATTTGGTGAAAAATGATGATGAAAGTGAAGAAAACTTGCCGTTCGACCCCCAAATGACAAAGACAAAATGATAGGCGGAGCTCAATTCCTTCAATGACATAAAGGGTTGTAATTTAATGATGATTTTTTTTTTTTTTTTTGAGTGAGCGCTGGTGTCAGGGTGTCAGGGTGCGGCCGTGATGCTGCTGCATTGCACCACTGACCCCCACACACACACACCTCCAGCCTCCTCCTCCTTTTCTTAGTTTGCACTCAAACATTCCAGGAACTCTTGATGTCTTGCACTCAGTTTTTTGGGGGGGGGGGTGCAGTTTTGACCACCTCGGAGCCACTTATTTCCCGGCAGTGGCAAATCAAGTTGTTTTGGTCCACATCATCACCAGACGTCATCTCAAAGTGAGATCCCCATCACAATGTCGTGAACAGCTAGCGGTTAGCACGAAGATTGTAGCAAATGCTCCAAATTCATTTATTTGGGCTGAAAATGAGGACGTCTTGAAACAAAAGGTTATTTTTTTGCTCATCTACCGATGCCGACAACGTCCAGTGCCAAGCAGAACGATGGAATGCTCTTCCACTAGATCGCAGAAGGAATAAGACAGATATGCTCTCGATTGAGAAATCTCCACTCCTCTCACAGCTCATCGGTATGGCACTGAGTGGTTCTTTGCGGACGATAAAGAATGCATGATATAAACAGAATGTTGTAGTTGTTATTTAACCTTAGATGATGTGTCTGTTTGTTGCTTGCTGTGTCAAAGATTGAGACGTAATCAATTGAGATCATCTACCTCGTGACATTTTTTTAATGGAGTCCCGCATCACCCGTAAGAAATGACTGTCAGGTTATTTCATTTCAAAAAAGAGGCACCGGAAATGCACTTGGCATCTCTTTTTCGTGTAACCAAACTCACTCTCACGCAATTCAAGTAGACAAATACGAGAAAGTGGGAGGAAGAAATTCATGGAGCCAAAAAATGAGAAACGGGGTCCTACCTCGACTGCCGGATGCCATGTCGGCCACCTTCTGGAAGGCGTCGAGGAAGGCCGCCACCGCCACCACCGTTGCCCTGCCACACAGCACAAGCACATGCACACGCTGCCAATTGCCAACTTTCCACTCAGTCCAGTCATGTGACCCGAGGCCCCGCCTCCACGGAGATAGAAGATGCCGTAAAGGTTACCTGAGCTGCGACTGCAGTTTGCTGGCCTTGCTGACAAAGTCTTCCCACACCGGATAACTGCCCTGCACAGCAAACACAACAACAACATGATGATGATGATGAGGATGATGATGATGGGTGGCGATCAAAAATATTTCCTGGCCAAGGTTCATGAGATGAAGAATCACCATTCAGGCCTTGTAGGGCAAACCATCAAATTTTCACCCAACTATGCATGGGGCAAACCGGACAAATGTCTCCTTGGATGTCCCGTGAAGATTCATTCTAGTGCAACTTCTCATTGATTGATTGACTGATTGATTGACCGAAGGCTGCGTCTCAATACTTTTGTCCGTCTGTAGATGGCATCTCTTTACAAGTGTGATGTTGGCATGTGGTCCGACAGCGTTTCTCTTCTTCATCTCCAGCTGCGCCGAGCTGCATGGAAGACCGTCGCCATGGCAACACTGCAGAGCGGCAAGAGGAAATGATGTGCGGTGGGGGGGTTTCGGGGTGGGGGTGTTCTAACCTCCAATTTGTATTTTTGGAGGGTTGCTGTTTTGTTGGTCTAGCTTTCACGCCACTGCCGTTATTCGAGCCGCCCTCCTCGCCAATGGAATTCAATTTGCGCGCTCCGTCTTTGTTGGCGTGCCGGCAGTTGGGAGGTCAGGGGCTGCCGTTGCATCCATCGGCCAGCCAGGACATAAATCGTCGCCGTGGCAACAGCAGCCGTCTGAAGTCCCATGAGGAATCCATCCAGGGCTGCTGTTGTTGCTCATATTCAACAGAATGGGCCAAAGATGTCAATTGGGATGAAGGAACAGAAGCCGGTCAATCAACTCAGTGTTTCCATGGCAACACGGGAGGTGGATACATGGGTTGGAACCCAACCTCAAAAAAGAGACAAGGCTTAGCCTGTCGGTCGCCTTCTCGCAGCCAAAACAATCATCCTTATTCCAATCATGAAAATAATCATTTGTTACCCCCATAAATAATAACAGTTCGATTTGATTAGGAAATATTCATATTGAAATTGTAATACTGCAACGGTAGCCTCGTGAAGAAAAGAAAAATACTCCCAAGAATTTGAAAGTCAAAACTATTTTCACAATTGTGCCATTCCCGAACAATGGAATGGTCGCCAGTCAATATCAGGGAAGCAAGCTAAACAAAATCAATTGGTTTCTTGTTCTCATGGAGGAAAACATCACCCTCGTAAAGTTGTGGAAGACATTTGAACACGTCCACTGCGGCTCAGAAAAGCCACGTCCAAATCCTGATTAGCGTTCTCATCGCTCTACATTTTGCTAGAGACCAGGAGTGTTCAACTCCAAATATCTTTTGTTAAGAATGAGCATTTTGGATTTTCCATAGTTCCGATACGCATCATGGGAGCCATTTGCACCACCTGTGGCTGAGGTCAGCACGAGGGTGTGGCAAATTCTTCTGATTTGACACCTGTGACGTCACCTGATTACAACGACGACGACGACGATGATGATGATGATGATGGTGGAGATGGAGTGTGTGCGCGAACCTTTAAGTCCGCTATGACGTTCTGGAAGAGTCCCCCCAGCGCGCTGCACTCCCTCTCAATGCTCTCCATCTTGACTCAATCGATCCAAAACTTCCAAGAATAATATTAATAACAAGAGCGAGTCCAAGCGGGAACGCACGCACACGCGCGCGCGCGCACTAGAAGGGGGTGGGATGGGGTGGCTGGCGGTGTCTTTCTGTCTTCTCTCCCGGGCTGTCGGTGCCCCAGAGGCGGCCAACGGCGGGCGGGCGGCCGGCGTCGTCTAGTGGGCGCCCGGCGGAGATGGAGGCGGTGTCCCCGCGGGGAGAGGGCGGAGGAGGAGACGAAGAAGAAGGTGCGCGCTTGGGGAGCGAACGGGGAGGACCGCCACCGTCTTCGCCATCTTCTTCCACACAAGGTTGGACACGCCCGTCAAGGAAGACGAGGGCGCGCGTCAGATTGACCACGCCCACTGATGGAGGCTTCATTTTGGCCAATGGTCGGGGTGCAGATTGGCCCACTCTCCAGCACTCCTCCGTTTTACAATCTACTCCAGTAACCTACACAAAACAAAACTGTAATAGAAAACTCCGAGTGTACGTTTCTACAATATCACATTGTGCAATTTGACCACGTTTTATACTTTAATTCAACGGTGTGACCATACACTCCTCCTACGCCGCTTAACTGAGCACGTGAGTGCGCTTGTTGTGGAAGAACCTTGACAACAGCACCACCTGGTGGACAATGTACAAATAAAAACATTCTACTCGTGGACAAATCGCGGGTTTCTCGCGTTTTTTTATGTTGTATGTGCATTGATCATGATTCTGCGTGTGAATTGTCGAATGGGCATTTGTGGCTCGGCGTAGACGTCCGATTGGTTTCGATACAAACGTCACGCCCACATACAGGTATATCTGTTCTCAGACACGGCCGTTCCATCCATCCATTATCCGAACCGCTAGATCCTGATTAGGGTCGCGGGGGGTGCTGGAGCCTATCCCAGCGGTCTTCGGGCAGGGACCTGAATTCCTTAAAGATTTAAGTAAATACATGTACTGTTGTAATATTGGTCTCAAATATATAAAAATATAAACACTGTTTATATATTTGAAACATACCGGTACCTGTGATGTTTCTTGCTTGCAATAACATCAACGATCAGCCAGACTATGACATCGTAGACTCCCAGTTTACACGTAACTGGTCTGTTGTCAGCAGCCTGTAGTTTCGAACCTTCACCAAAAGAGGGTGCTAACATACTGTGGAACAGCCGTGAAATCACATCCTTGGAAGTGTATGCAAACATTCCATCCACAAACACGAAAATTCCTCTGCGTCAAATCCTACTTCGCGGCACTTCACTTTTTGCCCCAGTACCAAAACGAGAGATTACTCTGTGTGTGTGTGTGTCACACTGGGTGACCTGCTGTCCTGAATCCCAATAGAATAGATCTACCCTGAGCAGGAGTGGAATGACCCTGTAAACCAGGGGGAGGGAACTCCAGTTCCTCAAGAACCATATCCTGCCTGTTTTAGATCCCACCCTACTCCAACACGCCTGATTCAAATCATCAGCTCACGTAGAGGCCGGAAACAATCATGAATAGTTGAATCAGGTGTGTTGGGAGTAGGGAGGGATCGAAAACAGGCATGATAGGGCTCTCGAGGAATCGGAGTTCCCACCCCCTGCTGTCAAAGTATCGGCCAAGGACTTGGATTAGCACACGATACACACGTCTGAAAAAAAAAACAAATCTCGTACACTCTTCACGTTTACGAACATTACAACTTTTGATATTTCAGTGGCCTTCGGATACCCACGTCATCTAGTAACGAATGAGAGCGGAAGATTTTCCAGCAACCTGTAAACTTGGCCAAGTGGCGTGTTATTGTTATTTCCTTGGAAGACCACACGGTGGTGCTGCAAACAAATATTTGAATTTGGGGAGTTGAAAATGACTGCGCCACATTATCCCGACAGCGAACGTCGGTTCATAAATGTGTTCTTGTCTTGTAACTCCTTAATCAGAATACTGTATGATGGCGTACGTGTTTAGCTAACTATGAAACTTTTGGCCACGGTGACAGTGATACACAGTGTAACTGTTTCACTCTGTTCTGTTCTCTCTAAACAAACAGAGTGGATGGTTAAAGCTTTGCTTACTTGACTTTAATCGGCATAACTCTGGAAGCACATGTACGGAACGCAGTCTCGTAACATCGGGGAGAACAAAACTGCCCCCTAGCAACAACTCTATCGAACAATACTATTGTTACAGTAAACTGCAGTTATTAACCCTCACTGAACCCTAAATGGGGAACTCTGAAGCCAATTAGATAAAACGAATCATTTTATGTAAAACCTATGACGGATACAGTTTTAATTTTATTTTTACGATAAGTAAGATGACCACACACGCACGCACATATGTACATTGTGAACGATTTCACAAATACTGTCAGCAGAGCTGTCAGTCAGTATTTTGCTGTTATTTCACACTGCACCTATTGTAATTTATTTTAATAGTATCGTACTGTATTTTGAATTACATTAGATGACAGCGTAGGAAAACGTACGGTATTTTTGCAGAACGCAGCAGTTAAGATATGAAATCTGCGAAATAATAATAATCATAATATATCATATTTAGTTACTTTTTTCTATAACACATTAAAAGCATCCGCATTGGATACATTATTCATGCGCTCCCATACTCCCACTCCAGTGGCGATAAACTACGGGAGATATGAAGTTATAACTAGGCTGCCGCAGGCGCGGCTGCCAGTAAGCGCCTACGAACAGCAAGTCACAAGGGGCCATAAATTGTGTACGTTCTTGTGTTGTTGTGCTTCTACCTGAAGACAATCATAAACAAATCCAACAACATGCATGCACCACTCATCGCCTGTCTATTGCACCTGGAAAAAAAAAGTATCAGGTTAAAAGTGTACATCTAACAGCCTATTTCGAGATCTTGCAAAGTTTGATAAATATCTGGTGTTCCAATTTATTGTGCCTAGTCTTCGGCAAAACAGAACCACGGAAATTAACCCCGATTCACTGAACCCCGGGTTCGATCGAACCCAGGTTAAGAACCACTGCATTAGACCATGACACATTCTCCCACACATTTGGAATATAAGACTTACGTTTTGCCCCAACTTAGAAAGTAAAAGAGCCAACATGACATTTTTGGGTGACTAAAAAGCTATCCTCAACTCCTGACTTACCGTAAAATGGTAAACGGGCATGTGTCGGGGTGGGGCGTTAGCTAGATAAACCACTTGGCTGACAATAGTACCTGAAAGAAAAACAATCTTTTGATAGTTTTGATACATTTGATATTGATGATCTCAAACAAACATACTAAGTTATACTTGAGTCCCAAATCTCCATTTTATTTTTTTTTATTTAGCAGAAGAAAAAATCCCACATCTTCACACAGTCTGACGGTCAACCGTGTGAAGATGGTCAACATTTATTTCCGGCCAGATTATTATGATGTTTACAAAAAAATAATTCAGAACGAGCTAAGTGACTATTTTCCAATACCTAAATGAAAAACAATGAACTTTGTGTGATGTCATACATTTTCAAAAGCTTCCCAACACGGTAAAGGTCAATCCACCCTGTAACCTGATGACACATTAGGCTGTCCAGTGTAGGAATTGCTGTACCCTAAAAGGGTTAAAATCGAAATGCTCTGTAAAATGTACGCTACACACCCTTTCGATTATTTTGCAATACGCCTTGACGTTCGGGCCAATGATGCATGAGCGCCACCAACTTTTAAAAGATGAGACATGAAAATCAAGTTTCACCTACGTCTGAAAACAAACAACCCCAAAAATTCCATGTATCAACTCTGCTCATTTGACCGTGGCCCTCCCCCATCCGAACACATCTTCCACTCATCTCACCCACACAAAAGGAATCATGCGTTGCGTCATGACAATTTCTCCAGCCGCGATTGCATCACGGTGGTGTTTCCTTCTTTCCAAAATCCCTAACACAATCTCAAAATCTGTCTTGTTCAATCGACCATTCCAAACTCGTTTGGAAAATTTGACATTTTCACTTCCGCGTTTGATGAAGCGCCAGCAGGTTTTAGTGCTTCTGTTTTTTTTTTCTCCCCTCCAGAAATTACTTTCTCTTCTCATTGTCACTCAAGAATGAAAGAAAGAGTTGATTTGGAAGTCAAAAAAATTTTGCCAGGTTTTTTGTTGTTTTTTTGCTAGATAATGACGCGTTGCCATCTGAGCGTTTGAGCAGCAGCTCGATCATCGACTTTGTTCTAATTTGAATCATCATCATCATCATCCTGAAACTTCAGTGCTCTACTTTGTTGTGATGCACAGGAAAACCACAGGTCGAGATCGGGGTCATTTTATTTGAATGCGTAATATGGAAAAAAAAAAAAAGGCTGATGATAAGTATGATGAAGTTATTGACCATATCTGTCATGTTTATGATATGACAAACTGGCAAGCATAATTAATCAATGCATCTAAGTTTTTCCGTCACATTTAGGGGGCAGGGGGCTGTTGCGATTGAGTGCAGACAAAGGGCAGGTGGATGCAAGAAGGCAAGTCAAGGAAATCTCATCTGAAGGTAGAATCACAAACAACACAAAAAAGGCAAACCAAAATCATGTGGGGCACCTTTAACGTACGGTGGTGGCGCGTGAACTGCATCACTGGAAATTGTTAGCAGTCAGCAGTCTGCAATTGCAGCTAGCGATCAGAGCGCCATATCTTTTATTGTTCTCATTATTCTTATTCAGAATTTGTATGAGGTATTATTCATCGAGGGCACCGGCAAAGAATGGGAATCTGGAGTGCCGTAAGAAGTCTTTTCAAACTCATTCAGTAGCAGCCAATTCTAGACCAAGTAAAAAAGTGCGTCCCACGCCTACACGTCAGGTCTTGACCAAGGTAGGCAGTGATTTGCTTTCCACAAACTCGCAAACTTTGGCGTCTACTTTATTTTGGGATGAAACCCCCCGCCCCCCAAAAAAGAGGATTTTACAACATGCTCATATTCAGCCGATATAACTGCATCGTTTTTCGCAGCGCAAATGGTTCAAACAACAGCAACTCGGCACTTTTGGAAGGCCAATGAAATGAATAGGATTCAATAGATAACATCAAAGGCCCGATCTCAACCCAATGGAGTGAGAAAGGCTAAAGTGAAAGTAGAAGCAAGCGCTTGGCGTTGAAAGCAAAGCAGGAGGAAACGCGGAATTTGATGATGTCCACGAGCTATACCGACTTCAGTATATCATTGAACGGATACGGTTTTCCACCCAAATATTGTGGTGGTTGCATATTCACCATGATGTCACTTTGTCCATCGTCACTGAAAACAGAAGTCATTCCCGAAACAGCATAACATATTTTTGTGCAAGCTCCTAAAGTTGAAAGCCTGTGATTTCATTCTCTTGATTATTCCGATTCCGAATGTTTGTGATGTTGTAAATGACAAAATCAGATTCAGGGGAGGATATGACATCATGGATTTAAGCCACGTGTTTTCACATGACCATTCACTGAGGTTAAAAAAACAAAAAAAACCACACATGCGTCAAAGCTGAAACGCGATGTAATGCCAAAACAAATTCCGGTATTACATGCAGGTATCCACTTGCTGTTCCTTCTCCCTGGCAACCAATCTTGCTGAGGTGAAAATCTATTTCCAAAAGCATTATCTTGGTGACAAAAGTAGTTATGACTGACAGTATCCCTTATCTTACAATAAGGTGGGCTGAAGAGCGGACCACCACGCCATATTTTTGCATTTTGACATGACTGAAATGTAGTTATCACATTAAACAAAGGGAGAAAAAAAGGCATACAGCTCAAATACATTTCCAGTCAGTCATCTGTAGCGCAAAGGGAGGGATTTTTTTTCCTGGAACATTTTGGTATCCCTCCTTTCTCGAGAAATCTCCAACAATCAACTTTGGTGGTTCTGTGTGAGACACCTGGCGATATTAGTCATTGTGAGCGAGGCTTCCTTTTCAATTCACGTCTGAACATTTTTGTTGTGAGTTAAAATCTCCTACCGGTTGCCTCCGTCGGTGGCATTTTCAGAAGCAAGCATATTTTGGGTTATTCAATTTGTTCTGCCCTTGCCACGTCCCCGGTTAGCATTTACGTTCGCGAGCTAATGCGCTAATCGCGATCGTCAATGCTAACCGTATACAATTGCCACGTCTTTCAAAATGTAAATTCGCAGTGAACACACCGCACTAATTAATAATATTGCATATATTTACATAATACAGACGTACAGGCCGTGCTTGGCTTCGAACACGAAGCGGCAGGTCCCATCTTTCGGAGCTTCACCGTCCAACGTAAAACAGGAAGTGTCTCATGCAATAACATCCGGTGTGCCTTTCACAATAACAAATTCAGGTTACAAAATGAAGCAGCGCTGTAACTGTAGAAACAGAAAACAAATTATGTTTGGCTCTCCAGGAGTCAGAATACAATTATTGCTTTAGGTGGCATGTATTCGACTTACAAACTTGAATTACAAATAGGTACACACTCAACTTGAGGCGATGTGTATGAATGAGTGTCTCGCATGCACGTGATGAAATTGATCGCGGGGTGAGTGCAGTTGAATTGCTGTAGTTCATTCTAAAAAGCAGGCAAGAGGGAGGAGCAGGGTGTATTTGAAGAAGTGTATTGACAAAACACAGAAAAGTAAATCCTAAACAAAGTCCAAAGTATCAAACAAAAGCCATGACTGAAGCTCAAAACTATCAATCACAGAAACATGACCAAAAACATGGCAAACAAACAAACATGGCAGTAGCCAAGAGCAACAATGACGCGACAATGAGCGCTCGGGCGGCAGTCCTATTATACAACTAATGACCTATCGACCAACAGGTGTGCAGCTGCAGGGGGAGCCCGACAGTGCCACCTGCTGGCCCCAAACCGAATCACGACAACGACTGCTTAGCGCGTCGGCCTCACAGTGCAGAGGTGTGTGGAGTTTGCTTATTCTCCCCGTGGGTTTTCTACGGGTACTCCGGTTTCCTCCCACATTCCCCAAAAACATGCGCGGCAGGTTGATGGAACACGCTAAATTAAGTGAGGATAAGCGGATCGGAAAATGGATGGATGGATAGCTGTCACAAAGCGCTTTGCAGAACAGTTCAAATAAAATACCAAAAATACAACAACAAAATACATCGCATAAAACATACGGCTGTATTTAACATTTACACATCACATGCGAAATTAACTTGTCTAGTGGATTCAAAAGTTCGGTCGCCAGTGCCGCGTGCGCCTTCACTTTTAAAAAAAAATCAACTCCGAGTCATTTCAGATGACAGTTCTCGTGACTAAATACAAATCGAAAGCAAGTCGGTAAACGTAAAAGTGGGTCAGGTACGCCACCCCGCCCCGTCTGCACGTCAGCGCGACTCAGCCGGCGACAGTCATCACCCGCCGGCAGTGGCTGTGAAATTACTCAAAACGTGCAACATAATGTTTCACCTTCACGGGGCGTGCTGGATTTTTTTTTTTGACAGTCTCCGGAGCTTCTGAATTGCTTGATCCTCACTAGGGTTGCGGGGGGGTGCTGGAGCCTATCTCAGCTGACTTCAGGCAGGAGGCGGGGGACACCCTGAACCGGTTGCCAGCCAATTGCAGGGCACACAGAGACGGACAACCATCTGCGCTCACACTCACACCTTGGGACAATTTCGAGCGTTCAATCAGTCTGCCACGCATGTTTTTGGAATGTGGGAGGAAACCGGAGCACCCGGAGAAAACCCACCCAGGAGAACATGCAAACTCCACACAGGGAGGCCGGAGCTGGAATCGAACCCTGTACCTCTGCACTGTGAGGTCGACGCGCTAACCACTGGTCCACCGGGCCGCCTTGTTTGATCTAATATTAATATTAATTCATCTTAATATCACAGCTGTGCATCAACCCCGACAATTGACCCTTATGTGGGTTGCCATCCACACCCGCATTATTTTTTTTTTTCATGCCTAAAGACTGAAAAAAAAATCCTGATGTAGGTTATCATTATTTGACAAGAAATTGTCGCTCCGTCAATATTTCTCTTCACGTACTCATCTCTTTTCGACCACCTATTCAGGGTCTCGGGTGGGAAGAATTGGTGTGAATTGTGAGAGGGGCGGGATACACGCCGGACGGGTTGCCAGTCGCTCATCGGTCACATATCTTGACAAACAACTACCGTGAATTCCGGACTATAAGGCGCTACTTTTTCCCAAACTTTCAACCCTGCGGCTTATTCAGTGATGCGGCCAATTTATGTGTAATCTTTCTAGCGGCCACCAGGGGCGCTCAAGTAGAAAAGGTAAGATTAAGAGCGGTGGAATATATGCGTGGAGGAAGACTGCAACTTCTTGTCTTGTGCATCAATTAAATGAGCGTGATCATACCCTCATCATGGAAAATGCACAAAGAAAGGCAGATGACGCATTGCTATTCTGTTGCTAGCGTGTTGTTAGCATGTTGCTAGCATTTTACTGCCGCGTCACAGGCACCGTTTGGGAAGAAAGTTAGATTATTATTATTGTTAAGTTATATGATGAAAACTTTGAAAACTCTCTCTTTCTTTGTAAATATGTTGACATGTTTTAATGTGGGCACATGCGGCTTATATGCGGGTGCGGCTTGTGTATGTACAAAATTGCTTTTCCTCTAAAAATGTCATGGGTGCGGCTTATAATCAGGTGCGCTCTATAGTGCGGAAATGACGGTAATCACAGTCACATTCACAGCTATGATTCAAATGCGCGACCTCTGACCGTGCCTCTATTCGAGACGCGATAACGACATCCCTCATTGTCGCCGTCAATCCCGAAAAAAAGTCAACACGAGATGAAACCAGAAGCCAAAAACGTTTTCACGCTTCAACATTCTGTATCCGGTCATTTCTATGACGCGTCCAAACAGAATATTTCATCAACGTCATCCACGCAAGTGACTGACTTGACGTTTGCGAGTTCGGAATTGAGTGAAGCACTTGGCGGGGGATTCAAACAATCGCAATCTTTTCTCCGCATCACAGACGGGCCCAGAAGGTGACCGATATCGCCGTCTTGTTTTTTAGGAGCGCACTCAGATGTTGTCATATTCGCATGGCGGCACGTAGAAACATTGCACACGAGTCAGCCATGTTAGGAGTGACTTTCATGTTCAATATGTCTCTGAACGTCGTAGTCAGATCGTAATTATTTGGGCGATGAAGACATATTAAGATGTCCCGTCTGGTTTTTTGAGCTGCGGGTACAGTGCAGTATACAATAGCTCATTTATACAAGGTTAACGCCTTTCCCTTTGCTGTACTTGACTGTATTTTAAACCCAAAAAGTTTTTTTAACCCTTTTTCAAGGACAGACAAAGGGAGCTTTCTGCGTAGAATCCCCCCCTTGGCGGATTTTTTTTTTGGCCATCAAATGATAATCGGCTGTTATCGCTTGGCAGCAAATAGACTTGAAGCTTGGGCCAAACGGGGGGGGGGGGAGTTCCAAGTGACTCGGAGAAATTCCTGAACTGCCGCCGTGCAATTTTATATTCGTACTGAATGAAAAGGGAAACAGGTGGTTGCGAATTGCGCTCTGTTTACTATCGTTGTGACACTTCCACTTTGCGGGTTGTGAAGTGCTACGAAAATAAATAAATTTAAAAAAAAAACAGGACATCACTTCAACAGAAATGGGGACAATGAACTAACAAAGACAGGAAAAAAAAATACACAATAAAATAGAAAACTAAAGTTAAACAAACAAACGGAGAAGACAGCAGGACAGGACAGGACACAAGGGATTGAATTGACAAGCAGAGCTGGGAAGAAGAAGAAGAAAAATCATGAACCACAAGAAATTAAGATATGAAATGAGACACAATTGTGTACGTATCGTGTTTTATTGTTTTTGTGATTGTAAAGTGTCCTTGGGTGTCTTGAAAAACGCAAATAAATCAAATATATTACCGTAATTTCTGCACTATAGAGCGCACCTTATTATAAGCCGCACCCACTGCATTTTTAGAGGAAAACCAATTTTGTACATACAAGCCGCACCCGTATATAAGCCGCATGCGCCCACATTCAAACATGTCAACATATTGCGTCATCTGCCTTTCTTTTTGCATTTTCCACGATGAGGGTATGTTGACGCTAATTTCATTGATGCACAAGACAAGAAGTTACAGTCTTCCTCCACGCATATATTCCACCGGTCTTAATCTTGCCTTTTCTACTCAAGCGCCCCCTGGCGGCCGTTAGAAAAATGACACAAATTGGCCGCATCACTGTATAAGCCGCAGGGTTGAAAGTTTGGGAAAAAAGTAGCGGCTTATGGTCCGGAATTTACGGTATTATTATTATTATTCTAAAATTAAATCTCATGGAAAAATGCAAATCATGCCGCTCTGCAGTGAGAATGACGATACGAGTCTCACGTCAACGTTATTGTCAAACGTGCTGTGTGTGCAGCAGACAGCATGGACGACATTTCTTTCCTCTCAACTACAGGAGAGAGAGAGAGGAGCCGCTGCGGGTGCCCGCACCGCCATCAAAAGAACACAAAATGAGAAAATGACACAACAAACTTGCTCTTATTTTGGAAATATTTACATAGCGGGCCAATCACGACGTCATTTGCTCCAAGTTACTAAGTGCAGTGTGAAAAGTTTTGGGGAAGCAATCGATTGGCTAGATTTGAGTTTCCTATTTTACACCATCGCATACTTCTCGTGTGTATTTGTGAGGGGGAGGGGGCGAAGGCAATGAAAACGTGTCAATTACATCACGCCGTCCGTATTGCTGCTCTATTTTTATAACACAAAAAGGGGAAGTGACGCGATACGACAAAAACACACCGAGTGACTCGGCAATTGCGGCCGTGTTTACTATTTGGATGGGCGGGGCGTGATGTGACATCACACGCGGATGTGTGACGAGCAACTCAATGATGTGTTTGTGGTTTGTGACCCCCTTGCCCCCCCCCGAGTTTCCATATATTTGACCCACATAACCATGACCAACGCACCACAATATACGCTAACGGTTGACCTTTGTAAGAGATTGCTTTGATCCGTATTCACATCCACTCTTTGCGTTGCATCATGGGTCGCGTGGATGGCGAGGGTGGAGGCCGTGAGGAAGTTTGACGGCCATGCTTCTCAGTTTTGGTTCTCTCTCCACTACAATGAATGATATCATCGGACTTCCCCCCGCCCCCCCGCTGCATCAGAGGGACTTAACGGTTTTATAAAGAGCAGCTCTGTGCAATGCGACAGTCGATTAACGTGAGTCGCAGGAGGAAGGCAAACTCTTGAGAAGGAAAAAGTGAGAAAGGAAAAATGCAAAGGGACTGTCAAGTGAGTCTTTTCGAGGCTGCGGACGACGCAGAGTCGAGCAGGTGGGCAAGAACCGGCATGAAGCTGCGCTTCGAAGATCACCGCGGCGCTTTTGGGTTTCACGCTACTCTTCGCTATTGCCGCCGCCGCCTTTCGTCTTCAACGGACACGCCAAGGTAAGGAATGACAACATTGTGACTAAAATTTAGAGGCATGTCTCTCAGAGGCCTAACTTGTCAGACTTGTGGTAGTGTAACCGTCTCCCTTTTTTTTAATTTCCTCTAAACAGAAGTCAAGAGGGGACGAGGACAGTTTTGGTGAGGAAAAAATCACAACTTTTCTATTCCCGGAAAATAGCATAAAAAAAATGTAATGAAAAGAAATGAATACTGACTCAAAATCAAATCAATCTTTGACAGATATCCATCACACCCTACGGCAACTCTCCAACGTCAGAGCCGCCATTCACTTAACAGGTAAGAACTGTTCCAGGAAGAGGATCGAGAAGTCGACATTTAGCTAAAGATGCTAACAGGCTTGAAGTTAGCCCCGAGTTTAAACGCTTTTAAAATCCAGGTTGACCCTTCCGGGACGGCAGTTTACGACAGTGGACAGCTGGTCATGTGATCGGGTCACAGGATGCGTCAAAGTGTTCAATCCTGTGCTCATTCTCCGATATGAGTTCAATCCTGTGCTCATGTTTTGGATACCAGTATTTTTGTCACATCCTGTGAAACCAGTTGAAGCACATCCATGCGACATTGCCTCACATCACCGTCGTAAAAATACGAAAAATACGATTTTTTTCAGTCCACCGCATTTTTAATCCTGTGCAACCAAACGCTCAACATGAAGTCGAAAGGTTTTTTTTTTTTTTCTAGCGAACAGGAAGTAGATTTAAAAGGAAGGGTAAACAAAAAGTGCCGACTCTCGGATGATTTGGAATATGTCTGGTTCCCGTCATGAATTGACGATGGTTTCCCCCCCCCCCATCACAGGACGGTACAATTCGGAAACTGCCAACTCGGTGCAATGGACGAATGAGGTGGCCCCGTCTCACTCCCAAGGGGTCTGCAGCTCAAGGACAACGAGATTGTGATCCCTCAAGACGGCCTCTACTTTGTTTACAGTCAAGTATCTTTTCGGGTCAGTTGCCACGGCAACGACAACAACAACGACAACGACGACAATGCGTCCGCAACGTCAATGGTCCACCTGACCCATCGAGTGAGGCGCTGGTCCAACTCGTTCGGGGATGACAAATACCGGACCGTTTTGCACTCGGTCCGCACTGCCTGCCAGAAGACGGCCGGCGGCGACGCCGACGAAGAGGGCGGATGGTACTCCGCCGTGTACATGGGAGCCGTGTTCAACCTGAATAAAGGAGACAGGTTGAAGACCGTGACGGAGAAGATGCTGCCCAATCTGGAGGAAGAGGCCGGGAAGACGTTCTTTGGTGTGTTTGCCTTGTGAAAACATGACAGCCAGAGCCCAATGTGAAAGAAACGGACGGGGAGAGCTCTGACGTCTGCTCATACACCCGACAAAAAGGTTGGGAAATGAAGAATGCTATGTTGAGAATAGCAAGCTAAGTAACGTCACCGTAGGGTGATTTGGAATCAAACTGTAATGTGTTACGTATCTCTGAAACGTACGGGGATTTCATATATTACGTACCGTGTACTATCAAGTGTCAGTACCTTTTGCTGTACTACAATTTAACAACCTGCATATATATATATATATATATATATATATATATATATATATATATATATATATATATATATATATATATACACATATATATACAGTATATATATACTGTAAATACATATATATATATGTGTGTACCCTGAGATGATTTGTGAAAACGCACTGTACTGTATGTATATTTATTGAATCTATTTATCTATTTATTTTTACAAGATTTTCAACACTGTAAACAGGATTGTACTCGTTATTTAATAAATTATTTATTTAAACGGAAACACGGGATATTGATTGACTTCAAATCAACACTGCCATTCTGCGATTGGCTGATATAACCGCTTCGGGGTGGACGTTCAAGTGCCTGGAGAGTGTGTGTGTGTGTGTGTATATATATATATATATATATATATATATATATATATAAAACGTTCATTACGTGTATATGTGTATATATATATATATATATATATATGTGTATATGTATACATATATATATATACATATATACACATATACATGTAATGAACGTGATATATTAATCAGCATAAATGTAATTTAAATGACTGTTTTTCACGTTATTCACGTAAAAAATTTTTTTTGTTTCAATGATCACGCCCCCTGGCCCCCTAATTATAACAATATATCCACACGAATATACACAAAGACAAAATGTTGATCTCGGCTCATACTCACCTTTTGATGTCAAACCCAAATTTTCAGTCCAAAATATGAACAACAGCAAAAAAATGGTCAACTGTAACAAGTATTTCATGTCGCAAACAAACTAAAACACGATGCTGTCAATCAGAATATGATTATTTATCAGGGGTGGCCAACCGGTCACAGCCCAAGAGCCACATTTTTTACTGTGTTACACACACACACACACACACACACACGCACACGCACACGCACACGCACACGCACACGCACGCACACGCACACGCACACGCACACGCACGACCATGCACTCGCGCACATTTGCATGCACGCCCACGACGAGCAACAGCCGGAGTGCCCGAACATAAATAAAACCGACAAAAACACATAACCCCCACCTCTTCCCCCCACCGGGGGAACCAGTCCGCTGGCTCTTGGTCGATTGCGATCGATTTATTGGGCCCCCCTGCCTTAAAAACAGAGGTCATTCGCCGACTAGCACTTAGCACTTAGCGCCGTTGTCTGCGGATGAGCGGTGATTACGTCATCTGATTGGTCGCCCTCTATGTCGATCAAATAACGGGCTCGCCGATTGGCTGACGCAGTACGTTCTGTGTCTTAAGCAACCACAATTGTGTGAAAGCCCGAGAGCCGCATTGAACCAGCCAAAGAGCCGCATGCGGCTCGCGAGCCGCGGGTTGGCCACCCCCTGACGTATACAAGATATACCGCCACCGTCAGCAGTGCCGTGGCAAGTACACGCGTGGAAATATTCAGTATGTATGCAAACCAAATATTGCTGTACCGTGCATACTGCAGATGAACACACGTCCAAGAATCCAGACAGAAAAAAAAAAAAGCCGGTTGCTTCACTATCCGGTGTCTCATTACGACACGTCAGCGCTCGCGGTTTTCGCCGCACTCACTGATACTTCGGTACGTACACGTCGCCGATGAGTTTGCCTTCCCTAAAATGTCCTCTCCTCTGAGATCAGAGCCACGTGGGTGATCTTGCGCAACCGGCAAACGGGAATCCATCCGTGCGCACAAAGGGAGAGCGGACCGCCGCAATCGAGCGCGAATACTGCGATCGGATCCCGTCTCGTTTTCGATCCGTGCGGATAAAGCGGGTGCATTTGTCACGCGCCAAAGAAGCTCTGATGACATTTTTCGCTATGGTCCAAATACTATGCGCTGAAAATGCCTTTTTTTTTTCCCCCGTTATTATTGCGATTTGAACCTGTTGATACTGAGACACGTTGCACCAGAGTTGCTTCGTCAAGGGTGGAAAGAGTGAAGGGGTTAGCCCCCCCTCCCCCCGCTGAAATCTGGGAGTTCCCCGCCGCAGACACCTGCAGCCCACAGAGGAAGAAGCACACGTACCGCGGGTGGAAAGTTTTTCAAACGCAGCTTTCATTCTCTTGAATGTCAGGGGAGAGGATCTTAAAAAGCATTAAAAAAAAAAACATTTTTAAAGCTCTGCAAAAAGACAAATGACACTTACATCATTTATAGTTTTCAAATTTGACTTGTTAAAAAAAATGTGTGACTCTCCAATCCAAGATGATCAATTCAACCCGAATTCTAGTCAACTTAAGAAACCAAAACAGACTAAAAAAAAAAAAAAAAAACAGCAAAACGTGTTTTGTGAGTTTTCCTGACGGCGATCTAATTGTTCAAAACAACACCGGCATGGATGCGGGGTTGAAACGGAAAGGGAACAACTCATCAGATATTACGGCATAGAAATATATTTTCAATAACGTCCCACATGAAATACAGCTCGGAAATGGAGTCCGAGTCCAATGTTCTTATTTACATCATTTGTCTTATTTACAATGCGTTTTTCTCATGTGCAACAATGACACGGGTCACGGCTTCACAGGTTCAACTGTGAAAAGACCGTATTTTCACGACCATAAGGCGCCATTAAAAGTCTGAAATTTTCTCCAAAATGGACAGGACGCCTTATAATGCGGAGCGTCTAGTGCATGAGCCGAGTTCCAAAGCCTGACTGAGAGCCGACACGCTGTTTATATAGAGAAAAGGCGGGCGTGAGTGACGACAGGCATGCGGAAGTCTGCCAATGAGTGAAGGGTGGGCGTGTAAGTGGCCGCGAGTGAGGCCAGGCGTGCGGAAAAGCAGCCGGCCAATCAGTGAAGGGTGGGCGTGTACGTGGCCGCGCATCATTTCTGTGGAGTCACATGGCAATGAGAGTGACTCTGACTAACGTGTTTTTAGCGTGCGTGCGTGCATGCCGTATGTTTAAACTGGCGTATGTTTTACCACGCCTGGCTGCGCCCAATAATACCGTGCGTTTTGTGGATGTGTCAAACACAGAAATAGCAGCCGTTACGGAGACTGCGCCCTACAACACGGTGCGCCGAATGGTCGGGAAAATACGGTACTTAAAAGACAAACATTGAATCGATTGAATTCCATGTCGGCTTTGTGAGGGTCGAGCAGGAACAAATACGCCTGGCTCAAAGTATCGCCTGACTCAAAGTATCGCTCTTTATTTGCGTTTTTCCCCGTCACGTCACGTCACGTCACCCATGCTACGGATCAAACGTTTTGTGACCATAAACCGAAGAGACACATCCTTGCTCGAACACACAAGTACTAATACACACCAAGTTGTCTGTACAGACGTGCAAGCGCACTAGCGCACAAATTCTGGGTTCAACTCTACCATCGAGATTCAGGCTAGCTCATAGATGCTAACCTTTGACAGATTTATGAATTGATTAAGAAGGGTGGACATTTTTTTGGGGGGTCAGATATGTGGGACAGGTTGTAAAAAGAATTTCTGGGAACACAAACACCCGATTATTGGAAACGAAGCATGGCTTTGCTAGCTAGCCGTCTTGTCGCCTGATATCAAGCTAGCAAAGTATTCTTTTCACGTATCGAAGCCCAAAGTGAAGACTCGGAAAGCAAGCAGCACGCGTGAAGGCCGAACAAGGCGTCCCTCGGGAGAAAAGAATGAATTTGGCGAGTCATGTCTTCCTCCGATTGCGAAAAGGCTAATATGCCAATTCCAACACGCTGCGTGCATTGCGCAACGTCGAAACGCTGACCCATGGAATACAAAGTGGAAACGGCGCGCTCGACATCCTGTTGCGCTCTCACTGGATTGAATCGAACGGTTTGAAAGAAATTCAGTTTCACTATAATCTGGCTCATCAAACCTGGCGGTGAACGTAACCTCCGTTTTCAGTTTGATGCTGGCTTTTAGCCACATCTTCCTGTTTTTATTTTCAAAATTGGTGCATTTGGAAGTGAGAATAAAAGAAAGAAAGAAAGAACTAAATATGGGAAGAGCTGCTGGTTTGAGCAAAGTAAGCAGAACGTGACCTTTTGGTTTTGGTTTGTGCACAGCAGTGAACCGAAACGAGTTGCAAACAAAACAAATTAGGCACCGAAGGCCTTTTCTTAATCAACATGGAGGGGTTTCAAAGGACCTAACGATTGACCCCTTTCAGGGACAACGGTTACGGCAGTGGACGGCTCATGTAGAAGGGTGAACGAAAGGGTGAAATACACAAGTGTGTTTCATGCATGGAGAGCATTCGATTTGGGTTTGATTTGCTCTGGTTACAAACCATAGTAGGAATATAAGGACAGAAAAGGTTCGCTACGATTGAAAATATAACATCGGGGGTCAACGTGGCACCACAAGAAGCAATAACTGCCATTAAAAAAAAAAAAAAAAAAAAAACTAAACAAAAAAAATCATCTTTATGGTTTATAAAACTGTGGATGTAGTAAAATACAACATCGTTAAAACAATAATCTGGATTCACCAATAATGCTAACCTGCAACCTAACCACATGATAAGCTGCCCACCGTCGTCACCGCTGTCCCTCATAAGGGTTAAAGAGTCCAAAAGTAGAGCCGCTTGGCTTTATTTTTGCATTTTGGATTCTCTCTTCTTTCAAGCGAAACTCAATACCAAAATAAAATCTGCCGTCCGCCACGATACGTTGAGCGTCAAGTCATCAGCAAACACAATACGGCCAAATTCAAACCAAAACAATGACTCCGTCGTCACATGAAGAGGGCTGACTTTGAATCAGCAGATATTACAGCGCCGTCTGCTGACTTTGGCATACCAGAGTGACAACTAAGTCCCAAAAAAGATATTTATTTATTTATTAGTTCCTGTACGATTGCAGTGCTACCTTTACTTTTCATTATTTTATTTGCAGACCATGTTCAATAAATAGGAGGATAAACAATTCCGATAACGGATGCATGGATGCATTTTGTTGCACTCTTGTGAAGAGCCAAAGACTCTTGACCAATGTCGATGTCGTCTGATCCGATACCAATTGGATACTTTGGATTGGCTTGGCTTCCATTTTGAGGTTGGCTCAAAGCTACAGAGAACATTTCGTTTTTTGCCCAATTTGCTTTTTAAGTCAGGAAAAATACTGGTGGGTCAAAATGTGAGTAAAATGATGTCCTATCCCGGTCACCCTGGCATGTTCAGCAAACATTCTCGTTTTAGGAATGTGGGAGGAAAGGTGGAATGTCGATTCAAACGCAGAATGTGTAATATTGACAGGAAAACATTTTTTGGTTGATGAGCAAACAAACTTAAACACAAGAGGATGACTTCAGTCCGGGTCGCGCTTCCTCAGGAACAAACACACAACGGCTCATACCGATGACGGCGTTAATATTCCAAAACGCGTTATCATTGTACGTTATTCTTATTGTTTTATTATTATTTTTTTTGGGGGGGGGGGGTGAAATTACAACTTCAAATATTGATTATGCCATGACGACTACTGAGCGTATACATTATACGGGTTATTAGCCATATACGTTTGATCCAGATCCAGAGGAAAAGGACACTCCGGATCAAGTTATGGATAGAATGTTACTGATTGTAATTATTATCATTCTTATTAACTATGTCCTTTTGAAGTTTTGTCTGTATGTTGGCACACAGGTCAAATTCAACGTATTGATCGTGGCTTTTATACTCGTCTTTGACGTGATCCGTGTTGTCTGGTTGCCGCAAAAGAAAATGGCGGCTCTTCAGGTAGCCGTCAAATCATGGGTGGTGGAACTTGGTGAGAAGGCGGTTTAAAAGTACCGTATTTTCACGACCATAAGGCGCCATTAAAAGTCTAGCGTATGAGCCGAGCGCTTCTGGCCGACACGCTGTTTATATAGAGATATAAGTGACGTCAGGCATGCGGAAGTCTGCCAATGAGTGAAGGGTGGGCGTGCCCAACAACACGGTGCGCCCAATGGCCGTGAAAATACGGTACTTTTTTGGACTCCAAATCGCACTTTTCTTCATAGCTTGGCCGTCCGGTCCCGTTACTTATACTCCGTTGCGATTAGAAGACTGTATATTAAAATGAGACCTCGGACTTGCACCCAAATCGTAACCGCCAAAACAAGGACTTACACTATTTATGGAACCAAAAGGAGTAATAACCGACCAGGATTCGAACTTTGGCCACAACACCACACGGGATTGTCGTTAAAGTAAGCCATTTTAAACTAAAAAGTAAAAAAAAAATTCTGTAGTTAGAAGTGGAACTTTCAAATCCAACCGGAACTCGCTTGCTACCGTCAGCACGATTAGCAAACAAGCATTTTGGGTGCGAGTGAAAGCTCTCAAGGTCTTGATGTCGGGTTTTTTGTCTCTTCTTCAAAATACGCATCATATTTTTTGACTGGTGCTACTGACGCGCCCAAACGACAAACGATCCAAAAAAAACCCCCCACGGTATTTAACGCCTTCACGCACCCTGTAACCTGATACAGTGGTACCTCGGCTCACGAACTTAATTGGTTCCCAGAAAAGGTTTGTGAGCCGAAAAGTTCGTCTTCCAAACATTTATTTCCCATAGGAAACCATTAAAATGAGAATAATACGTTCCCAGAAAACCTCTTCATTGACACCTGTTGCGTGTTAGCGTACTGCTACTGGGACGCTAAGTCACACAAACGCACACCTCGTTGGTGTTTTTCAATGATCTCCTTCTTCTACTCAATCGTCATTTTCTTTCATGTCTTCTTAGGCTTAACACTAGCCTGTGGCGGGGTCCTTTTCGGTCCCATAATAGCAAAAGTACACTCAATATGGTCCCAAAATGTCTAGCAAACACAAACCACGTCCGCATTCAAAGAAAGGGGGTGACGAAGCGCCACAGGGACGCTGTTCGACCGCTCGCGAAATTAATGTTCGTGAGGCGAAAAGTTCGTGAGCCAAAGCGTTCGTGAGCCGAGGTACCACTGTAACCTGATAAGCTGTCCACTGTCGTAACCGCTGCCCCGAAAGGGCTAAATGTGCTGATGGAGAAGTGGGGCCAATGGCTTGCTAAAGGAGGAAATCTCCGCAAAAATGACCATTCCGAAGGGGATATAAGCTCAGCACAGTCACCGTCGGAACAATTTTCTGAAATCCCAATTTCCGCGACACACCGGTAGGATAGGACGGATGCAAAATTGCACTTCACCAAAATGCGCGTCTTTGTCCCGCGCTCCCGAGCCATCTTTTTACATGTGCGCCGTACCTGATTGAGGTCCATCAACACGTACGCCGAATCTCATGAAAAGCCCTCCCGTTTGCGTTCACCTCATTTGTAGAGCATCTGCAGCCGGCTGGCGTGACAGTTATTGCGGCCCATTTTGTTGTCGGGCTGGTAGAGGCTCGAAGAATTGCCAAAGGACGGAGGGAGCGCCGCGTGCAGGTCAGAAGTAGGCGCGGGGTACCCTGGGGGCGGGGCCAATGATCTGGGGTCAGTGGTGGGGACGCCGGGCGGGGGTGCGTTATGGTTTTGATTGGAGACGGTGGATGGTCTTCGCCGCGATCGAAGGGCCTGTCGCTCGGACAGCTGGTTCCTCAGCTCTGAGACGCGTTCTTCTTTCTGGGGGCAAATTAAAGTGATTGATGAATTATTTAAAAAATAAAATAAAATTACTAAACCACTTGTCATAAAGACCAACTACCAGGACCAACTACCGGAATTTCTGGATAATTAGCCATGACTTTTTTGCACACATTTTCAACCTAAAAAAAAAAAAAATGATGCGGATAATTTATGGATTTTTACCGGCTAATAAGCTTCATTGAGAGTGTTCGAAGGTGAGACTTGCTGTTTGGGGAAGCGACGTCATTACAAAGCACCATATGTTTGCTTTTGGTGCCATGCATGTTTTTGGAATGTGGGAGGAACCTGGAATACCCGGAGAAAACCCACGCAAACACGGGGAGAACATGCAAACTCCACACAGGAAGGCCGGAGCCGGAATCGAACCCGGCACCTCTGCACTGTGAGGCCGACGCGCTAACCAGTCGACCACCGGGCCCACCTCGTGCTCATGCCAAAAAAGATTTTTTTTTTTACACATTGTTAGGCGTCATTACAAACCACCATATGTTTGCTTTGGTGCTTTTGGTTGCGATTACAATGAACAGGCGCGTATACCCCAACCCGGATAAATGTTATTTTTGACATGCGTCCGCGGCTCATTTGGTACCGGGCAATTAAAAAAAAAAAAAAATCACAGAAAGAATAAATAACTTCCATGACTTCCGTTTGATTCATTTCTGAATCTGAAAGTTGTTTTTTTTCCGGAAATGTACCGGATTCTCCGTTACATCCGTCGTCGACAGTCTGACACTCCGTGGGTCATTTGACGCAGGTCGAGGAAAGTTGTTTTTTTCGCCGCTCCGTTACATCCGGTCAAGACAGCTGTCTTAGGGTACTTTGCTCTGCTGCTTTTGTTGCGTTTTATTAGCTCGCCTCTGCACTAGACAGTAAAAGAATTTCGGAAATCAAAAATCAGGAATCGCAAACTTCGATCGCTTTTGTCGAGTCCAAATTCTGATTCTGGTTCGGAAGTTTTGTACCAAAATGGCTGAGATGTTCACAAGTTCCAAATTGGTTGGCGTTAGAAATACAACACATCTACCTATTTACCGTATTTTCACGACCATAAGGCGCCATTAAAAGTCTAGTGTATGAGCCGAGTTCCAAAGCTTGACTGAGCGCGCTTCTGGCCGACACGCTGTTTATATAGAGATATGAGTGACGTCAGGCATGCGGAAGTCTGCCAATGAGTGAAGGGTGGGCAAGCCCAACAACACGGTGCGCCGAATGCTCGCGAAAATACGGTATTCCAGTTGACAATACGGGGGCGATGGCAATGAAAGGAAAGAAATTTGGGCTCACTTCCTGGATTATCTTCTGGAGCTCCTTGTTCTCTCTCTCCAGCTGTCTGGATTTCTCCTCATCATTGTTGTTCATGGAGGAACCCGTCTTCATGGTCTCCTGGGCGTCCGATTGCCACTCACCTCGTGTGATCAGACGTCGCATCTGCAAAACGTGCACGGCAAGACAGGGACAGTGTCCAGGTCATGATGGGATAGAGCAGATCAGATCATGGATATATAAAGGCCATTTCTGAAAGAGACTTTGACTGCTGTTTAAATCTGCGCGAAAGGCGTGGCGGGTAACGGTGATGCGTTTGGGTTTTTTTTTTACCTTAGGAACAAACAGAACCACCAGGGTGATGTAGACCGAAAAAACGATGGCCAGGGAGGCAAAGGCGAATGACGCGTCCTGCTGAGAGGACAGGATCATGGTGACGGGGGCTGTGATCAAACAAAGCACCTGAGGAAAAGAGTCGATAGATAGCGCATTGTTAGAAGGACGTGGAGGCGTTGTGGGCACGACTGCTTCTGTTGATCAGCATAAGGAGTTGAGTTGTGTTTGTGTGTGGCTTCATAATCAAAGTCACTCATCGTGGGTTTGGTATGAGAAATCAGGAAAGTACCGTACTTTCCGCACTTATAAGGCGCTCCGGAGTCTAAGGCGCACCTACAACGAAGGGCATATTTTCAAACCGTTTTCATACATAGGGCGCGCCGCAGTATAAGGCGCATAGAATAGAAGCTACAATAGTGGCTGCAGTTACGCCGTGCATCCACTAGATGTGCTAAAGGGAATACAATACAATACAGCTTTATTACATTTAGAGCAGTGGTTCTTAACCTGCGGACGCTGTATCGGTCTGTCGTGGTAGAGAAGGAGCTGAGCCAAAGGGCGAAGCTCTCAATTTACCGGTCGATCTACGTCCCAACCCTCATCTATGGTCACGAGCTATGGGTCGTGACCGAAAGAACGAGATCCCGGATACAAGCGGCCCAAATGAGTTTTCTCTGCAGGGTGTCCGTCCGGGCTCTCCCTTAGAGATAAGGTGAGAAGCTCGGTCATCCGGGAGGGGCTCAGAGTAGAGCCGCTTCTCCTCCACATCGAGAGGAGCCAGATGAGGTGGCTCGGGCATCTAATTAGGATGCTTTCCGGACGCCTCCCTGGTGAGGCATGTCCCACTGGCAGGAGATCCCGGGGACGACCCCGGGACACGCTGGAGAGACTATGTTACCCAGCTGGCCTGGGAACGCCTCGGGATCCGCCAGGAAGGGCTCGAAGAAGTGGCTGGGGGAGAGGGAAGTCTGGGCTTCCCTCCTAAAGCTGCTGCCCCCGCGACCCGACCCCGGATAAGCGGCGGAAAATGGATGGATGGATGGATGGATGGATGGTTCTTAACCTGGGTTTGATCGAACCTCAGGGATTCGGTGAATCGGTCTCAGGGGTTCGACGGAGCCTCTACCATGGAGGGTAAGACAGTAAAAATAAAATCCTACCCAATGTTCTTTGTTGCAACGCCCAACAAGTTTGTCTGTTGTCGACCTAATTGACTTAAAGCCATAACAACAGCGTCGGTCGGGAGAGCCGCCTTTGTCGTTTCCTTCGCTGCGCGATTGCAGGCTCGTCGGCAAGAAACTTCGGAAAGAGACACGGAGGCGTCATCTCCCCCAGGGGCCGAAATGCAATTACTCAGAGGCCGGCCGCTCACGTCAAAAATCCATCCATCAAACCGGACCCTGGAGATTTTTCCATCCAACGGTTTAAAACCACTCGGGCAGAAATGACGCCGCGTCGATGCGGTAAACATCGAGCAAACATCAGAACAGAAGTGAAAGCACCGCCACTCGATGTGTCGGGAACCCACTCACTTTCCAAATACGGGTGGCTGAAGCAGTCTTGTCGGGGTTATTCACCCAACGGTTTTTTTTTATTTTTTATAAGTGGCAGTGAGTGACAACCGTTTGAATGACGGCAAATTTGGGTTAAATTCACATCACTGCATCGTGTACTTTGTAAACACAGACGAGGGACAGAGTATATTCGCTGTCGGCATCATCGTCTTTTGCAAGACACGTCAACATTTGATGATTAGGATTTGAATCCGGAGCACAGTTTGGATGCGGGCGCATCAAATCCAACGGTCGAATTGTTTGAAATATATCGAGATACGTATCAAATCGAGCGAGATGTTTTTTTTTTTTTACAGTGACAACTTTACTCATTTGTATGAAAACGACAACCAGGTGCCGATTGCATCATACATCATATCGAATCGTCTTTAACTCATTCACTCCCAAAGACGTTTTTAAACGTCTTTTCAGACTTGGTCCAGGATTGCTTGGTATTGAATGAGTTAATTGGAGGGATGCACACCCCTAATGTTTAATAGAGCGTCGGAAGGTGTGCGGGTGTGCAATGGGCTGTTGCCTCTCCCCAAGAACCGCAACTGACGACATGTTGTTCACTCGATTCATCTCAAAACTCAGAAGAAAGGAGAAAAGTTGCGAACAAAACATTTCGGGAGCAACGAGGCTCGTGGTTTCGTTCCGCTTGTGGCCGACAGGTGGCGCTGGACGGGACTTGTCCTCCGGCGTCGCACCTGTTGGTCATTAATTATTTTCATTTCACTCACAGGGTTCGGATCGTTGTGCTTCTGTCACGGGACTTTCTTTTCTTTGTTACTTTTGGTTTCCAGGACTTTGTGTTTTTGGATTCATTTTTTCCAAGTGGACCTGACAACGCCATAGTTAAAACAGCGCTGCAAGCAAATACGGAAAAAGGACAATTACGCGACGAGATGACAGGTGGAGAAGATGAAATGGGATGAAGCCCGACATGGGCTCTTAGAGGTGGGGGGGGACGGAAGAAAGTCATAGCTGAGGTCAAAAATCGATAGACATCGATCGACAGTCCGTCAGCCCTGTAGCAAAGCTTAGTCCATTCAGAAGGGCAAATAAAGGGAATGAACGCACTCTACCAGCAGCAGCAGGAGCAATCCGGTTGTTCAAATAACAGCAGGCGAACAAAACCCTGCCCGCCACTTGTATGGAACTCATCTATTTCATTCCACTTCATCTCTTTCAATTCAAAAAATGGATTATCCGACGTGAGCAGAGAGCTCGAAAAGAACTCAAATCATCATCGTCTGTTGTACTTCTGTCGTTCCAGATCATTTTTCGCTATTTCCATCCATCCATCCATTTTCTGATCCGCGGGGCGTGTCGTAGCCTATCCAAATTGTCTTCGGGCAGTAGGCCGGGTACACCCTGAACCGGTTGCCAGCCAATCGCAGGGCACGCACAGACGAACAACCATGCGCGCTCACAATCACACTTCGGGACAATTTAGAGTGTTCCATTAACCTGCCACACGTTTTTGGAATGTGGGAGGAAACCGGAGTACCCGGAGAAAACCCGCGGGGAGAATAAGCAAACTCCACACACCTCTGCACCGTGAGGCCGACGCGCTAACCAGTCGTCCACCAATCACCCCTGGGGACAATTTCGAGTGTTCACTCGGCCTGCCGTGCATGTTTTTGGAATGTGCGAGGAAACCGGAGTACCCGGAGAAAACCCACGCAGGCACGGGGAGAACATGCAAACTCCACACAGGGAGGTCGGAGCCGGGATCGAACCCACGACCTCTGCCCCGTTAGGTCGACGCGCTTAACCACTCAATACCGGGCCGCATTTTGCTTCTTCCATTTACCCCCCCAAATTTTTGCCAACGGAATTCCATTTACCATAAATTCCAGACTATAAGCCGCTACTTTTTTCCCAAACTTTCAACCCTGCGGCTTATATTTTTACAAGTACCGGTATGTTCTTTTAGCAGACCTGTTATACTGTGTTGCTATTCTGTTGCTAGCGTGTTGTTAGCATGTTGCTAGCGTTTTACTGCCGCGTCACAGGCACCGTTTGGGAAGAAAGTTAGATTATTATTATTGTTAAGTTATATGATTAAAACTTTGAAAACTCTCTCTGTGTACCGTCTTTCTTTGTAAATCTGTTGACATGTTTTAACGTGGGCACATGCGGCTTTTATACGGGTGCGGCTTGTGTATGTACAAATTTGATTTTCCTCTAAAAATGTCGTGGGTGCGGCTTATAATCAGGTGCGCTCTATAGTGCGGAAATGACGGTACTCTGTTTGTGGCACTCACGGCAACATTATAAATGGCCATGCCCACAGCTCGGTGGTCGTTGATTTTCTCCGTGGAGATAGACTTGGTTTCGTAGGCCAGGAAGATGCCGAGTAGCAGCAGTAAGCCTTTGTAACCGTACACCACACCTGGGCAGAAAAAATGGAGACAAAACACAATTATGGGTTTCACAGTGCACGAGGTTAAGAGAAAATTTGGAGTGACACAATGACAGAACTCACTAATTCTCCCACATTCCCAAAACATGTCCGTTAGGTTTATTATCACCCGACACTTCCCCTGTGTATGAATGTAGCGGTTTGTCTACACGTGTCCTGCCCATCGGCTGGCGGCTGCCCGTCACTCGGCCGTGACAAGAAAAGTACAGGTCACTAAAGAGCGACGTAGAAAACCGTATTTTCTGCACTATCGGGCGCTTCGGATTATAATGCTCACCTTGAATGAATGGCTTATTTTAAAACCGTTTTCATCTATGGGGCGCGCCGCATTATAAGGCGCATAAAATAGAAACTACATCGTGGCTGCGGTTGCGCCATCCATCCACCAGATGGCGCTACGCTAAAGGGAACGCAATACAATACAAGACGGCTTTATTTAGATAGAGCCTTCACACGTGGGGAACACATAAGGCGCGCTGTCGGCTTTGGAGAAAATGGAATGCTTCTAGCTGCGCCTTACAGTGCGGAAAATACGGCAATTCTGAAACGTTAGCGCCGTAATATAACCACAGAAGTGATGTTTTACGTTTGAAAGTGGCTTGCCCACAGCACTGCATGGAAATGATGAATGTCAGCTCCAAACGGCAGCGGTGTCACGAGAGCATCATATGCATTATGTGTGTGTGCTGTTCATATTCATCTCCATCCCGTGAGCCTGAGGGGAAAACATACGCAGCATACGATCGCTTTTAAAATTGTACGCCGGCGTCGGACTGATTCTACAGCACCACCGTCACGATCTAGGGCTTTGGCTCTTCGTTTATAAATAAACTAGACCGTGTTATGAGAATCCCTTCGACTTCAAGAGCTTGGCAAAATGGAAAAAGCTTTTTCAGAGCCAATACTTTGTTCACGCGGACATCGACGCAAGAACAGTCCAATTTAAAGAACACAGATTCAAGCACCGGTTCCCTCGTCCAATTACTAGAACAGAAAAAAAAAAAAATTGCCCGGAGCGAAACTCCTCATTAATGTGAATCTTTTATGAGAATCCCGATGTTGTTAACACTAACTACAATATCCCTTTAGTGTGTGCCAATTTGGAGTTGTTTGAGATTTTTCAGTGTTCATCAAAATCGTCCACACAAATACAGTTTTTAACCAGCCAGATTTGGGAGCATATACTGCAAATATCACGAAGAAACTGGATACTGTATTTAGTTGTCGGAGAATATCAATGGCAGCGAATGTTTTTTTTCGCCGTACATTTAGAATGCTCAATGAAAACCGCGAAGGAGCTAGTCGCCTTCAAACGTCGGGCCCCGGCATTCCCTCTGCACTATTTCCAATGAGGGCAGAAGTGAGAGAGACGATACAGAAAGGCAGCAAATGTGAACCGTTCCTTCCATTCATCATGATGGGGAATGGGAGGTCACTTTAACCCTTTCGTGCACCAATAATGATGACCTGTGACCTTTAACATGATAAGCTGTCCCTGAAAGGGTTAAATATGCTGGTATCCACTTTCGTGCCCCCGTAGAAGCAATTTATGAGTGTGAGAGAATATGCAATTTAGTCCTCTGCCATTTTTTTGATCTAAGTAAAACATCATTTTTGCAAATCACACACACACACATCATGTACACCAACAGCGCATGCCAACACTTACGGGGACCATTGTGGATCTCTCGGAGATTTAGTGTTGTGTAGAGATTTTAAAGGGAAAAAAAAGTCATCACTCCAAAACTAAAAATACAGCAAAATCTATGATTAAAAATGTATATATATATATATATATATATATATATATATATATATATATATATATATATTTTTTTTTTTGTAGAGTTTTTAAAGGAAAAAAAGTCATCACTCCAAAACTAAAAATACAGCAAAATCTATGATTAAAAATAATATATATATATATATATATATATATATATATATATATATATATATATATATTTCTTTTTTTTTTTTTTTTTTTAATAGTTTTATGTATATTTAGTTTTGGAGTGATGACTTTTTTTTCCTTTAAAAATTCTACACAATACTAACTCTCCCCAAAACACTAATCTATCCAAAAAAAAAAAAATAATAATCTTTTTTTTTTTTAATCATAGATTTTGCTGTATTTTTAGTTTTGGAGTGATGACTTTTTTTCCTTTAAAAACTCTACACAACACTAAATCTCCCAAAAACTAAAAACGAATCTATCTAAAAAAAAATAATTATGTATATATATCTAAAAAAACAAACTAATCTAAAAAAAAAAAAATATATATATATATATATATATATATATATATATATATATATATTTTTTTTTTTTTTAGATTAGTTTTGTTTGTTTTTTATATCTATAGTTAGGTTGTTTGGCAAGTCGAGTGATTTGTATCCGTAGTTGAGTCTCAGGTGGTATCACAAATCCCCCCAAAAAAACCAAACAAAAAAATCTTTCACCCGCTTCGTAAAATAAAGAGAGAACAACAATCTTTAAGTATAGGGGTAAAGAGCCAGAAAAAAAAGAAGGAAGCAAATTCGATGGGCTTTGGAAGCTCGACGAGTTCATCTCACATGGCATTGTGGATTTTATTTTTTCCCTTCTCATATTTTATCAAATCTAACTGTCACAAAAGTATTATCTTTGTAACTTTGTCAACATGATACATTTGAAGCAATGATAGCGACGTGAGCGCGTCACCGACCATCTCAACATGTTTTGATTCTGCTTTCAACTGGCGGCGAGGGGCGATTGAGTTGCGATTCCAAAATGGATGCGTTCTTGCTTCATTAAATGACGCAAAATATCCCGTTCGGTTGAGTTCAGAAATGTCTTGTATTTCAACCTACCTAGCCAGGTGTTCATTTTTTCCGAGCTGCAGTGCTCCAGTAACGGTTGGATTAAAACATCCAGGTCTCCTTTTGGGGCTTCTCGGGTGAACTTCTGCGCACATGCCATCATCATCATCATCAGACATGAATATTGTATTTTTATTTTTTAAAAAACTACGAGTTGTTATTTTCTTGCTCACATCGACAACAGATTGCATGATAATCGTACAGTTACCTCCACGGTGATATGTAACGGATCCACAATCTGCCAGATCATGAGAGACAGGAAGTCGATGCCAAGCAGGACGCCGACCGTTGCGTAGAGTTTCCATGGCTCCAGGTGCTGCGCGGACACAGCAAGGGTCAGGAATTCTCTCTCTCTCTCTCTCTCGCTCTCTTTTCTCTCATGTCGCGAAAGAGGGATTTATGAAGCCACAAACAGAGCCGCCAGAGCTGCTCCAGAAACGACGATCCATCACTAACGGAGGCCAATTCAATCTGCCCTCAAAGCACCGAGCCGTGACGGCAACCAGACCAAAAAAAGACATCCAAACGGGGAATGCACGCCCCACCGGATTTTTCCACAGGAAAAAAACCAGGTGTTGCTTTGTGGTGCTGTGATTAAGAAGAGAATGATTTGCTTGGATCAGATCCAATTGAATACATTTGGGGATTGATTTGGTGCATTGCTCGACATGATCAAGGTCTCTGGTTTTGCAGATAGGAAAAAAAAAAATGAAATCAGTGGATATCGACGATCAGTTGCGACACAAGCCGCTGTTGCAAGTCGCCATACGGACGCACTGGGCATGGGTGCGATGCGGTATCCAACATGCACGACCGACAACATCATCCGCAAGGGGAGATCTTGCAGTTTACGTGCCAATATTATGCATGGACCCCAGTGAGTTTTTATCCGTTTCTGCCATGTCGTTCCCGGCGTGCGCTCCGACCGCTCTCATTTGAAAACAAATCTGGGATGTGGCCGGGACTCGCCTACGTTCCATCCCATAATGGCGCCCAACGGTGCAAAAACGCCCCATTAGGCCCCGTTCTACCCGTGCAAAGTCGAACAAAACGCCAAAAGACGCAAACTACACTTGCACTGGCAATGAAAATAGGGCCTGTTGCGCTCACGCAAAGACGACCGGGATTTTGAAACTATTAGACCGACCACGCTGTGACAATGACGTCATCGCCTAAAACGATGACGTCATCACCTGAAACGATGACGTCACTGACATCAAATGAAGGCTCATAAAAATCCTGTTGCGGGTGTCTTGAAGACACAACCCGACTCAAGATGTCAATTCGTTAAGCCACGCCCACTCGGCCATCGCCGGCCGCAGATGATCACATGACATTGCTCGTCCAATCGGTGCTGCGGGAAATTTAGTTTGCTCAGTCGTCAACGTGTGACTTGTCCTGATGTACATTTACATTTTTTTTTTTAGAATGTTTTAATACCTGCCAACTATGTAGAGTAAAAAAAAATAAAATAAAGTGGTCGCACAAAAATGTACTTCATTGAATCATCTTATCGCGTTATGAAGTTACAAGGTGCATGAAAGGGTTCAAGTCACTCCCTAAATAACGGCAGCGCCGTCCAATGAAATTGCAGCAGATTTATGTATTTATTTTTTTTAATACATATGGCGATGCATTAAGCATTTCCTTTGGAGCGTGTGTATTTAATGTACCGGTACACTCCATTTTTTTGGGTCACAGCTCAGTAATAGAAACACCCCCCCATCCCCCCCTCCATCCCCCCATCCCTGATTGACTTTGCAAAGCGAAGGCTATTCATAAATATTCAGCAAGGCGCCGCATCTCTTCGCTGGGAGGAGTCTTGCTCTCGAGTCGCAGCGGGATCTTCCTCTAAGATATTCCCGTCGACGGCGAAAATCGAGGATGATGTGGCCGTCGGGACCAATTGGAAGAGTTTGTTGGCTTGGCAGAAGGACAAACAGATGACAGAGAACGCTCAAGGGCAAGTCGTGGACCAATTGTAAAAAGTGGAGTGTGAGCAAAGGTAAAAAGATAACAGTTGATTGGCGAACGGGGGGGGGGGGTGTAAATCATCTCTGTCGAGGGAGCTTACCCTTGAAGGAGATGATTAAATAAAATTGAACGCCGCTGCTCGACGGGAGGAGCTTGGGCGAGACTTCACACACGTCCCTTTCGCGATTACCTTCTTCTTATCCTTCTTCTCATCCTTCTTGGTGAAGACCGTGTGGACCCACCAGATTTTGGTGAACATGCTGCCGTAGGCGAGGCTGAAACCCAGACCCAGCAGCCAAAGTCGAAACTGTGAGGGGAAACGACGATATGAAGTGATTTCGGAATCTTGGCTTCATATATAGCACACAAATTCAGACATTTGCCGTCATTAAGCCCGGTCAGAGTTTAACTCAGTCAATTCTAAACCAAGTCTGAAATGACGTCTAAAACCGTCTTTGGGAGTGAAGGAGTTTAATAGACTTTGCAAAGTGACCTTGAAATGAAATGAAAACTTCTCAAGAGGCTCTCGGACTCGGTTACCCACATTGTGGTTTTTCGCAACGCAAGGAAGACCTTCAATTAGGAACGGAATGAAGATGGCCAAGGTAATTACCGAATCTGCTTTCGATAAGAGGGTCGTTTTACAATTTCATTAAGTTTCCCTCTCGGTCTCGGGGGGGGGGCAGCCGTGACAGCGACGCAAGCGTTGAGGTCACTTTCACTTCAATTAAAGGCTTTATTTCTTGGCTAGGCGATTCAGAATCGCATATTTAACCCTTTCAGGGACAGCTTATCATCAGGTTACAGGCTGCACGAAAGGGTGAATGTTTTCAATGCATCAAAAAAAAAATTTTGCATATTTACAAAAGTCAAACAGGACAAACGAACCCGATGATGAAATTCACTCACAAATGGCTTTTAATGAGACTACGACTGATATTGCTTATCGAGACGGTACTTGAATGGCATTTTTTTTATCGCTACTTATTTTGGGTTAGAAAAATACCAAAACAAAATTATTTGAATTAATTTTGTTAAAAAAAAATACAAAAAATATTTTGGGTTAGAAAAACACCAAAACAAAATTATTTGAATTAATTTTGTTAAAAAAAAACAAAACAAATATTTTGGGTTAGAAAAACACCAAAACAAAATTATTTGAATTAATTTTGTTAAAAAAAATACAAAAAATATTTTGGGTTAGAAAAACACCAAAACAAAATTATTTGAATTAATTTTGTTAAAAAATAAAATATATATATATTTTTTGGGTTAGAAAAACACCAAAACAAAAATTATTTGAATTAATTTTGTTAAAAAAATAAAAAAATATTTTGGGTTAGAAAACACCAAAACAAAATTATTTGAATTAATTTTGTTAAAAAATATATATTTTTGGGTTAGAAAAACACCAAAACAAAATTATTTGAATTTATTTTGTTTAAAAAAATAACTAAATTAAAAAAATACTTGTCCTGCAAATACAATGACAAAAAAAAAGGGTTGTGAAAAAAAATTCTGTGATACTGTCAAACATGATATAAATAATGGTTGCAAAAAAAAGTAAAAAGTAAGTTTGCAAAACGCATTTCGGTGAGGTGAGAGAGACATCTTATCGCTGTCTGGCAGAAACGTCCAACGACGGTCAAGTTAATATTTTTTCACAAATCGATACTAATGGTGTGTCTCCACTTTTGATATTTCGAAACAATTTTCACCAAGTGAGGACGATAGCCCCAAAAAAAAAAAAATCCTTCCAAGCATGACCACTCAAACCAAGCATAACCAAACGATGATCGTGTAACAGTTGTTATCGATTAGTCATGTCTTGAGAGTGAAACGCACGGATGCTACATTCCTAGCAACCCGAGCTAACCCAACGTAAGCGTCACGATCCCGTTCTTGTGTTTCTCCAGCAGGTGGCAGAGGAGGGCCGTCCCTCCAGCTCGCACACCTGCTGCCAACGTAATCAGCCGACGATTGAAGGACTCCCGTGTCGTCGTGTCTCAGTCGGATAATTCGCCTTCCTCACGACTGTCACCAAGTGTCGAATTCATTGAGACTTTCCATGTTCTTGCCTTTTTTTGGTCTTTGTCGGTCTTGCGACCTATTTTTGTTCATAAACGTTTTTTTGTCAATTCTTTCCGAGTTCTGTCCGGAGCTTTCCGGAAACATAACAGGAAAAAAAATAATAATAATTACGCAGCATGAGTGTAGATTTGTAAAATCTCACTCCTCAGAGTATTCAAAGCCGCTGATTTGGCTGAGGTCAAAGGTGCAAAACAACATTCCTATAACCGAAATAAATCGAAACTTAATTGGAGCAATTTCTCCCAGATCATGAACAGAACCTTTGAGGGTGGAGCTCGTCAATACTGCGGTTTTGAAAAGTTCAGCATCGAGGCCAGTTTAGTCCCGCAGGTCAGTCAGTACCCATCCCTACTCTCAAGTGTCACTTGTACAACAATCCCAGAAAATCACAATGTCCCATCACCGCAAAGCTATTTTTGGAACAGGCCTACGGGTTACTCTTGTGGTTGTTGGGGGGCCAATTGGTTCCCCCCGGGCACCAATGGAGATTCTTCCTCTATAGTCAAACACTTTATAGGTTGTGAAATTAGAAATACAACCTACAGGAAAGAAAAAAAAACAACCTAACCATAACAATTGCACAAAACGTGTTCAATCATCATCATCATCATCATCTGTGTGATGTCAGACTTTCGGTATTCTCACGAGACTTCGGCTTAGCGAGCATCTAAAGGATTTACGCCGTCGGTATATTTAGCTTTTGCTTTGTGATGCCATCACAGAAGGGTCCCGTTGAGAGCGAAGGGGGAGAACGACAATTGAAGCGTAAAACCGACGAGCTACATACATGGAAAGGCAGTAGTCGAGCCTCTGTCCTGGATGCGCCGTACAATAGAGCGGGGAGAAAAAAAAAAAAAGATTTAAAAGCACACTGAAAAGTGAGCCGTTTCATCTTTAAGACAACCGCTTTGGTTTTTTTTTTCTTTTTTCTACACAATTGCGGGACGTGTTCCCACAGTTAAAGGGGAAGTTAAGGAATTGGTGGCGTTGTTGAATCCAGCTTCTTTCATCTTAGGCAGCTGGCAAACGTAAAGACTCTCCTTTCTCGAGAGGACTTTATAAAAGTAATTCATGCCTTTGTCACTTCATGTCTGGATGAATGCCAATCCTCCATCAAACATCTCCAGTAGGTCCAAAATGCTGCTGCTGACCTCTTGACTGGCACTCGTAAGAGGCAGCACATAACTCCAACACTGGCATCCCTTTCACTGGCTCCCTATAGAGCTCTTTTAAAAATTATATTATTTGTTTTCAAATCTTTAACTGGCCTCACACTTTGTTTACAGCGGTGGTTGTTTTAAAGTGCTCTATGAATACAGTTGAGTATTTTTTTTAAATGAACAAAAATGAACAAATACGTTTTTCATAGAAGAGTGAAACTGTATACACATAAACTATTTATTACCGTCAATTGCGGACTATAAGCCCGCTACTTTTTTCCCCAAACTTTCAACCCTGCGGCTTATTCAGTGATGCGGCCAATTTGTGTCATTTTTCTAACGGCCGCCAGGGGGCGCTCCAGTAGAAAAGGTCAGATTAAGAGCGGTGGAATATATGCGTGGAGGAAGACTGCAACTTCTTGTCTGGTGCATCAATTCAATTAGCGTGAACATGCCCTCATCATGGAAAATGCAAAAAGAAAGGCATATGACGCAGCTTTCAAACTAAAAGCAATCGAGCTGTCCAATAAAGAAGGAAATATTGCTGCTGCACGTAAACTTGGCATAAACGACGGCTCACCGTGATTTTTACAAGTACCGGTATGTTCTTTTACCAGACCTGTTATACTGTGTTGCTATTCTGTTGCTAGCTAGCGTGTTGTTAGCATGTTGCTAGCGTTTTACTGCCGCGTCACAGGCACCGTTTGGGAAGAAAGTTAGATTATTATTATTATTGTTAAGTTATATGATTAAAACTTTGAAAACTCTCTCTTTCTTTGTAAATATGTTGACATGTTTGAATGTGGGCACATGCGGCTTATATACGGGTGCGGCTTGTGTATGTACAAAATCGGTTTTCCTCGAAAAATGTAGTGGGTGCGGCTTATAATCAGGTATATCCTTTATGATTATTCTTTCTTGACATATGTGCATTCCTAAATTGATCAAGATAGATTAAAGTATCCGATCATAAAATAAAATCATTACTCCATATGAAAATGCTTCGGAAGTCAAAATCAGTATTTTTTTTTTGGGAGGGGGCTGGGGGGTTAATCCTCATCGGGCATCAAAACTAATAAAACGTCACTAATGGATTTGGTCATAATTGCTTCTTCTGCTATTTTGGTAGATGACTTGTTTTCAAGTTGACAAACAGCATTGAATTGGAGTCGAAAATTGCAAAGTACTGTGATAGTGTTTGATGCATGTTTTGTACCCCCTCCCGCCAACAATCTGCAAGGATGTATTTAATAATTTAGTTGATTACTTAGCGGAGCACTGCAGTCAGGGTGCGGATTAGCCCCTGTAATGCCTTTGGCTCTGTTTAAACATTGAAATGAAAATGGACCTCCCCCTGAGCCCACTCATTCAAGATGGATCCTGTAAACAAAGCTTCATTTCTTTCACCTGAGTTATGTGCACGTCGTGCGAGGCCAAACCTTTCATGAATACTAAACTGTGAGTCATTAGCTAGCCAGAAACTTTCCTGCAACTCCAGTTCACTCACTTGGACGAAGGACCGAAAACTATCTTATATTCTGTTTTTGTGCATCTCCAGGTAGGTGGCAGAGGGGGGCCTTCCCTTCAGCATGCACACATGCTGCATCTCAATGAGTAAACCTTTGTCAGATTATTCTTCATCTCGCTCATGACTCAAGTGTTGAATTCTCTAGACATTCTTTCTGATTCATGCCACGTCGTTTTATTATTATTATAATTTTTGGGGCATTCTGCTCGTAAGTATTTTTCTTGTGAATGATAGTCTCGATTTTCTATCTGTTATGGTTTGGCTCATTTCTTGTCTTTTTTTACAACAAGCTATTTATGTGATACTTTCCTTGCCTTTTACGATTTTTTTTCCTGTGCTGATTCTGAATCTGCCCTAATTTCTTACTCTGGCATGTTAGCTTTCATTAGCAATGTAGTCATATATTCACTAAGGTTCATGTATTAAGGATTCTTTTCTGAAACATCACGGCTATAAATTGCAAGGCATGGTAACAATCTGCATCGCGTGAGTTTTTATAGGTCAGTCTTAAAAACAAAAAAAATGAAAATATCTTAAATCTCTTTATGACAGGAAATCAGCAACAAAAATATGTATCGGGACACATCGGGCCAGCTGCATAAAATGTGCTGTTTACCAGTTGTTGTGCCACTTGTTGCCGTCTTTATTTGTAAATGACATTTGATTATTCCCACCCCCAATTGATATTTGCATTAATATGAATTTTAAAACCATTTTTCACAAATACAGTCTTCATTGCAAAGGAAAATCGCTCGGAACGAACACATCTCGGTCGTAAATCACACCCCCTAATGCATTTTACATAACTCTCATTGCAACGTCGTTAGGACCGGATTTCCCTCGCTGCACTTATGGGACCCAAAGCCAGCGATAAAAGCCACCATCTAAATGTCTATATAAAGCCCCGTCTCCATGGCAACAGCGTGAATGCCCTGCGCATCGGCTCGCGAGGAAATTCAGGGGCGTTGGAGATGAGTTTCAAGCGCGTGTACCTGGCAGACGACGGGGAAATGCTTCCTGCGGACGTGAAGTCCGTCCATGCCCAGAGGGAAGATGGCGGCCAGAGCCATCATGCAGCCCACTGCAGTCATGTTGTTCAGGTACGGTTGCGAATTCTGAATATACCTGCAGAAAAAAACAAAACCAAAAAAACATTGAGGGCGTTAAATACTTTCAAGGCTCATCATTGCTGACGCACACACAAAGCTCCTCATTGTCATTGTCCTATCGAGGCATCGGTGACGCAGTCTTGTATTATCAACTGTTGTTGCATCATTACCAACAAGCATAGCAGCCCCGGATACCAGGCGCAAATAATCCAGGAGCTGCGAGGCAAATCGAGAAGACATCAGAGGCATTCTGATAGGACTCCAAGGCCGCTGCGTGGTTCGGTTTAAATCGGTTGGAGATGCTTTTTATGGCCTGCGGAGGGGGGTGGGGGGGGGGGGGGGGACACTAGTGGAGAATGAATGTGAACATGCTACTTTTTGTTTAATTTATCCATCCATCCATTTTCCGCCGCTTATCTGGGGTCGGGTCGCGGGGGCAGCAGCTTTAGGAGGGAAGCCCAGAATTCCCTCTCCCCCAGCCACTTCTTCCAGCTCTTCCTGGCAGATCCCGAGGCGTTCCCAGGACAGCTGGGTGACATAGTCTCTCCAGCGTGTCCTGGGTCGTCCCCGAGGTCTCCTGCCAGTGGGACATGCCTGGGAGGCATCCGGGAGGCATCCTAATCAGATGCCCGAGCCACCTCATCTGGCTCCTCTCGATGTTTAATTTATGAGATGAATCAAAGCAGTTTGTTGTTGTTTGTGATCACGGCACTATGCCATCGCATCCATCCATTTTCTGATCCGTGGGGCGTGCCGGAGCCGATCCCAGCCGTCTTCGGGCAGTAGGCGGAGTACACCCTGAACTGGTTGCCAGCCAATCGCAGGGCACACACAGACACTCACACTCACACCTAGGGACAATTTGGAGTGTTCAGTCAACCTCCCATGCATGTTTTGGGAATGCGGGAGGAAACCGGAGTACCCGGAGAAAACCCACGCAGGCATGGGGAGAACATGCAAACTCCGCACAGAGCCGGAATCGAACCCTGCACCTCCGCACTGTGAGACCGACGTGCTAACCGCGTTTTATCGCTTTGGATGCATTACTGACGCTACATAGCAATAAGCAAAAGGCTAAGAGTGGTCATAGCTCACCGCTTGCAAATTTGGTCCGCTGATTGTGCTTGAAACGATTGCGCAATAACTCTCTTGTGTGTGTGTCTGATTGAAAGATTCATAAAAACACATTTTCAAGACATGCCACTGTGAATAATGCTACCTCTGTTGAGTTTCACATTTTGTTTTCTGGGAAACAAAAGCAACGTGAGACTTCTCCGAAGAACGTCTTTTGGTATTCCCGACCAGCCGCTAAATAAGCATCTCATTTCAGCACATCCAATTTCCCACTCACATAATCATTCTTTTGCGCTTCGTCATCATGGGCGAATGTAAACAAAACAAGGACTCTCATTTTTGTTGATTTGTTTTTTTTTCCCAGCCACTCCAAAGCCTGCTGGGAAATATCTTGCCCCTTTTAATTGCCCATTGTTCCACGATTGTTCATCCCACCGACCGCGTTTCTTGCCGCTGCCTCGCAAGTCGCTCGGTGAAAGCTTTGCTCTACCAGGTCGAAGTTGAAAATGACACCCCAAAGAGCCATGAGTGTCAACCAAAACGGTCAAAACGCAATAAAGCAGCCCCCCACCCCTACCCAAAGGTGCTAAGTCTGTGATCCACCAAAACAATTGGAGCTTGAACTAAACATCAAACAATGTGAAGGCGCAATCTCTTAACTCATTCAGTAGCAGCCAATTCTGGACCAAGTCTGAAAAGACGTTTAAAAACGTCTTTGGGAGTGAAGGAGTTCATGACATTATGCGCATCAAATATTCAGAGATTCTCAACGAATCGCCACGAGCGATAAAAGGCGCTTCAATAATGTAGCACATTTTGCCATAGCCCCGTCTAAATCAACCCGCAGCGTTGTTAAACGCGCGTTCCTGCCGTGTCGTATCGGGCAAGTGGAAGACGGCGGCGCAGCCTCCAACTGGGGACCACGTTCATACCTACGGAAGGTAAAACGTCGACCTCAAGCAAAGGTGGCAAAAGTACCCGCGCTGACATACGAGAGAAGTACTTTTGTGGGAAAGTAGACTCTGCGGAAGGTTCGCGAGCAACATCTCAAGTTGACGTCAACCTTATTGACGCCATTTTTAACCCTTTCAGGGACAACAATTACCGTAAATTTCGGATTATAAACCGCTACTTTTTTCCCCAAACTTTCAACCCTGCAGCTTATTCAGTGATGCGGCCAATGTATGTCATTTTTCTAACGGCCGCCAGGGGGCGCTCTAGTAGAAAAGGTAAGATTAAGAGCGGTGGAATATATGCGTCAAGGAAGACTGCAACTTTATTAAATTCAATTCAATTAGCGTGAACATCCCCTCATCATGGAAAATGCAAAAATAAAAGGCATATGACGCATTGCTATTCTGTTGCTAGCGTGTCGTTACCGTGTTGCTAGCGTTTTACTGCCGCGTCACAGGCACCGTTTGGGAAGAAAGTTAGATTATTATTAATGTTAAGTTATATTGTTAAAACTTTGAAAACTCTCTCTTTCTTTGTAAAACATGTTTTAACCCTCGTGCAGTATCTGTCCCAAATTTGGTCATATGCGGCTTATATACGGGTGCGGCTTGTGTATGTACAAAATTGGTTTTCCTCTCAAAATGGTGTGGGTGCGGCTTATAATCAGGTGCGCCCAATAGTGCGGAAATGACGGTACTACAGTGGACAGGTTGCAGATTATCACTCTTGGCGCATGAAAGGGGTTCATGCGAAGTTTGAAAGAAGTAAGTGGTATCTACAACCGAACCCCCCCCATCAAGTATGTCAGAATAAAATGAGCTCGACGGCCATCAGAAGGAGTGAGTTCATTTACCTCACGCTGCTGTTGTAGATATTGAAAGTAAGGCAGATGACACCCAGCAGGATTCCCAAGCCGGAAAACACAGACATGGACACAAATAGCTTCTGGGAGAGGTAGCGGAACTCCTCGATGACCATCGTCTGGTCGGCAGGGGGTCCAGACCCTATCAAGGAAATGACAAGGAACAATGAGAATGTCGAGGTGAGTTCCGCAATGATCGTTGTAGCGAATCCGACATTGCCAGTTCGGTTATTACTCTTGCGAGTGACTCGATGAGACCATTGGAGCAAAGAGGAATGGGGCCCCTGATATATGTCGCATCGAGGAGCAAACTCGGAACAGGAAAATGGTTCACCCAAATGCCGAATTCCTGGGCAGTGAGCGACAGGTTGTGTCAAAGTCATTGGAGGGCCGTTACGACTGAAACCATATAAAAAAGTCAAGAATAACGCTTTATTCAGCTATTGTTTAAGTTACTGTCATGAGGAGTTATGCTACCAGTATCACTCTCATTTATTCCAAATGAGAATTTGAAATTTTGGTCGCGATTTTAGCAAGCATCATGAAAGTTGCCATCTTTGATCGGCTTTCGCGGGCCACGTAAAATGACGGGGCGGGCCCGATCTGGCCCCCGGGGCCTTGAGTTTGACACCCGTGGTGTATACAGTAGTGGAACCTCGATTGAACACAATCAAAGGATCCTGGATTCAACCGAGCGGCTTCTCAAAACAACCCCACTAAAGTCTTTAATCCCAAAATTGGACGCAAATTTGCCACACGGCGTGGCGGCCATGTTGGCAGGTTTGATCGACAGCTGTCAATTCAGGTCAAACACGAACGCTAAACAGACCGCGGAACGGATGTCGAAGCCGTTGATTTAATTTTGACACCGTGTCAGAGATTTTTCTCGGACAAAGTTAAAGAAACGACTCGGCACACAGGGAAAATTGTCTTCAATGTCGACGGAAGCGGATCTCTGAGAGCGAACGACGGTTTAGTTGCTCCGTGATCACACTCCCAGCCCCGCCCTCCGCGAGTTGGACCTTTTATTGTAACATATGCAAAATACAAGAAAAACACTGCCCCCGATATTTGCATACCGCACCCCCGGTCCGGCCCCTCGGTAGTGATTGGTTACCTGTGTTTAAGCTTTGAACCACCAGTACGTTGGCGCCTTTCTGTCTGGTCTACGATGAACCAACATGTCGCAGACGTTGCGGATGGCCAATGTCGCCTGGGCGCGGCGGGTGTTCTCAAATCGTCTTTTGTTGTTCAACCGCTGTTCCCGAATTATTCATTCCCCTTTTGTGACCGAGTTTCGCCCTCTCCCCTGTGATCGCCCACCTACATTGACGTGCTAATTGTGGACTCCAACGCCCTCCGCCAGGTGGCGGCGCCTTTGTGCACAGGCATTTGGGGGTGCTGTATACGCACCCAAACGATTTGGATGTGACCGACTTAAAATGAAACTTTAAACATGATACAATTTTGCTCATAAATTCCTCTAACACACCGCGTTGTAAAAATATCGCGATATAAATGAAACATATATATTGTAACATATATATTGTAACCTAGCAGATAATCAATGACGTCTGTCCTGAATCATTTCCTCGTTGTAATCATTTGCTCAGCTTCGAGTTTTATACGTCACATTTTAAGTACACTTCCGCAGGGTGCAATTCAAGAGCGGCGTTAAAACCTCCCTCAGTCTTTACGGACGCTGTCAGAGAGCAATTTATTTTGACATGTTTATTATTACGGCTGTCGAGCGCTTTCAATTGCTTTTGAAAACTGCTCTGGACCGTACCAAGAGGAGTGAATGAGATGGCGCCCCTTCCCTACGGCTTTAGGAAATGGCTGCGCAGTGCGACAGAAACACATTATTAACGCATTGACAAAACTGTCACTTGAATTGGTTTTTTTTTTTTTTTTGGGACCATTTCGTCATCAAAGAGATGAAGCTGTTTTCAACAATAAAAATAAATTAAAAAAGAGTAGATCGGTCTGGGGATTAACTAGTAGCATCGATTAGTTAAAAAATATGAATTTTAACAAATGTACACATCGGAGGTTCGGGTAGGACACTGATGACGAAAAGCACTTCTTAGCAACATTTTATTGCCATTACTTATATCCATATTTATGTTTCATCAGTCTTCTGCCACGTTCCCCGCTAATTTGCCCAATTTCCCAGCACGACTTTTTGAAATAGGACATTGAACACCATGAACCAAAAGCTGCTCAAAGCTGCATTAAAACCGAGGAAAAACAAACAAAAAGCAAAAATCAGGCTAATTTGGAATTTGCTACTTAGAGACAATATGAAGATTTTAAAACGTGAAGCAATTTGCACCAAAAAGTCGTTGAAACGTCTCACGAAAGCAGATTTGATGAGATGTGTTAACAGGATATTGTAACAAAAAAATGTTGTATAATAAAATAAAAATAAAATGTCTTGAATTTTCCAGAAGTGACTATACCTCACAATATACCATGTACTTCTGAGTTTTAATGTATTATTATTATTTATTATTATTATTATATGTAATCGGTGGTGGCTTCCATTTTCATAAACAGCCCCACTGTGTCCTAGCATAGCTTGGAACAGCTCCAGTCTTGGTGGATGTGTGACCTGCGTCCTCCACGAGTGGCACAAGGTCAAAGTGCGTCACCGTGACAATGGCAAATGCCGCCCATTAACACAATGTTTTTCGTCTACAGAGCAGCCAAGATTCGAGGTCGCTTTCACTCACTGTGGCCGCGGCGTTCTCATCCCTAGCGCATCGTTTAGTGTTTATTCCGGTCAAGGGATCGCATAAATGCCACAAAATCCCAACCCCCGCCTCGAGGTATTTGCCCTTGGCAGAGTGAATTCAGCAACACGGACCGCAAAAGAGACTTGCCTCTCTTTTTTATTTCGCTCAACTCGAAATTGATCTTCTACACGCATTGCAATCTGCCAGTAAAGCTTGTTGAATGCCTCTTGGATCCTTCTTGGGATTTACGGACTGAACATGATGAAAACAGAACCATCTGAAGAGCAAAAGGCCAGGAAATGGGAGGACATACTGTGGCACAAAGGCAGTATTCAAGTATTGAGATATAAACACGACCAGTACGCACGCTGAAAAAAAAAAAAAAAATACGGATTCCATTTTATTACGTCAAGAACCGTATTTTCCGCACGATAAGGCACTTCGGATTATAAGGCGCACCTTCAACGAATGACCTAAATTAAAATGTTTTCCTATATAAGGCGCACCGCATTATAAGGCGCATAAGAATAGAAGCTACAATAGTGGCTGCGGTTGCGTTATGCATCCACTAGAGGGAGCTACACTAAAGGGAATACAATACAGCTTTATTTCTAGATTTAAAATACGACATCAAAATCAACAAAATATCGATCCAGATAGACAGTGCATCGAATTATAAGGCGCACTGTTGGCTTTTGAGAAAACGGAATGCTTTTCGACGCGCCTTATAGTACGGAAAGTACGCTAACTGGCCTTTTTTTTTTTATCCGGGCTTGGAACCGGCAGTGGCTGTGAATTGATATAGCGCAAAGGGGACTCGCCTCAGGACGCAACTGGATGATACGGGGATTTGAAACCCGCTTCTGTCGAAGTCGGTGGCGTTACCCACCGAGCTGTCCAGCCTCCTCGCGCTAACAATGCAGATGAGGGCGCAGGCCGTAACGCTGCCCTCTCGTCACCGGATGAAGCGAATCATCTGGCTCAGGCGCACCTTCTTTTCCTGATGGACTTTCTGTCGGTCCAGTTTTAAAAGTCTGAGCTAGCTTAAACGAGGCTAGCTTGAAGTTTGTTGGCTAGCATTGGGATGATCAACTTTCCTGCGTCACTATCGTACCCACATGCCGCCTTCACAGCTTTGGCCAGCTAACTTGCCTGGCAAATACTGCAGTTTTTAAAATTTTTTTGGGGGGGGGGGGGCGGCGGAATTGCGACCTTGTGTCTGTGTCAGTGTACGTATGTAACTGGGAGTCCCGTGAGGGAAACATGTTCAGGTTCACACTAAAATCTGGCCATGTCCTTGATGGTGCGATCGGGGATGTATGTTACCATGGCGACAAGCCCCCCCCAATGGTTACCACGGCAATATGAGAGCGAGGCACCGATGCAGCAGTGGTTGCCGCGGAAGAGACGAGAGGAGACGGCGAGCAAATAAAGAGTGAGGTGAGACAGAGGAGGAGCCAAGATGATGAGAAGGTTAGACAGACGCAAACAGTTGGATATGAGATGAGAAAAGAACAAATTGTCCGGAGCAGGAGCGCAAGAAGAAGAGAGACAAAAATATTACACGCCCAGATTGCGGTATTGTTGTTGCTTCTGTCTGTTAGATAAAGAAAAAGCCCACAATGGCCACTGAGGCAATAACAGCTTCACCTATCATCATTGGAAACAGAGAATGTGAGCCAAATTCCTTTCCTTGTCCCCATTTACGCCATTTTTTAGTTTCTGGAGGTATAATAGTAAGATGCCCTGTTACTTCTCTTCTTTTTAGTATTGTCATCACTCTTGGCCGAGCGGAGAGATGGACATCTTTAAAAGCACATCGGTCGGGGCGACTGGCTGGCTGTCACAGAGCAAATACTGGCTAACTGGCTCGTTCGTCCCCTGTCCAAAAGCATCTGTTGACCTTCCGTCCAGATGGCCCAGGCAGACATGCTGGGGGGCGTACACGACCACACAGTAAATGACGGTCAACGCAAAAATCTCTCGAGGTGAGCGCATCCTCTGGTTTAACGCAGCGGAGGGAAAGGTCGCTTGGCTGACATTGTTGGATGGTGGCTTGGTTGCAAAAATGCGTTTTTGGCACACGGCCTGTCATGCAGTCATGTCCAACTTACAGGCCAAAAGTACATCCTCCAGCTTTAGATGCTGAGGGCCAGCAGGATATTTTGAATGTAACGTTGAACTTAAAAAGTCATCCGTCAAAATCGCCTTTTGACGTCAACAACCAAATGCTTTTCGCTCGGTGTGTTCACTGAATAGGCCGGAAACACGCTCTCATAGCATGTGCTCAGATGTCTGTCGTCGCATACGGTATGTCTGTAGCGTACAATTTGAATAACGTGCGGCGCTTTGTTGAATCAAGGGTTGTTATTCCCTGCCGTGTCTTTATTTCGTGGACCCGCACACCGACGACATCAAGCGAGGTGCCGACGCATTGGACAACCTTGCTGCCTGTGAGCTAGCCACCGCAGCTAGCATAAATAAAGAGCTAACTTTCCCCTGAGGTGTCTTTATTTCGTGGACCCGCACACCGACAACATCAAGCTAGGTGCCGACGCATTGGACAACCTTGCTGCCTGTGAGCTAGCCACCGCAGCTAGCATAATAAAGAGCTAACTTTCCCCGAGGTGTCTTTATTTCGTGGCCCCGCACACCGACGACATCAAGCGAGGTGCCGACGCATTGGACAACCTTGCTGCCTGTGAGCTAGCCACCGCAGCTAGCATAAATAAAGAGCTAACTTTCCCTGAGGTGTCTCTCTGAAGTGTACCCATGCATGGCGCACAGAATGAGGTGGCGAAAATGGACTGACAAAATATGGCCTAGTCTTTTCCGGCTTTGAAAAATGGCGTCATTCTCCACAGAGTTTTGACAAGTCTTGTCCACTCACAAACGTACACTGTCTTTGTAAAATGTCTTCCAGAGCACAAAGCAGCAATTTAGAAATGCTGTAAGGCGTATGTATGTCATCTTACATCTCCAGATATTATGAGTCAATATTCTTTCTCGTGTTGTGGTTGGGGGGGGACGATCTAAAATGTTGTAGCATTGTAGCTAGCATGCTAACCTTGCTACTGATTGAAGCAGAAAATAACCAATGGCACACGACTGTACAAAATGATATATACCATGTATATATACCGTGTATATAAATATACACATACATATAAATTTGTTTTCAGTTGTCACTGCTAACGCTTTTGTTCAGTAAAATCCAGGCAACGAAATAATTGATCGCATTGATCGATTCGGGAAATGAACATAAAGTGCACTTTGCAAGTCATTTCAAACTCTGTATGTTAGCAAAACGAAGGACTTCTCGTTCTCTAATACCATGAAGAAAGTCATTCGTGTACCGTTTGATTCATTTTGCCGAGTGGACGTTTCTCAACTTGCCAGGTGTACCGGAGCAAGTGTGCTGAGGGATCAATAACAGGATTGAAATCCCTTGCCATTATGTTTCCGCCATTGTCTAGTAAGGTCATTATTATAAGGGCCGTAAATGTTAGCGAAGATCAAAATTGGCTGGTCAATACGGCTTTAATTAGCATAAATCTTCCATCCGGGTCAATAGTAGGAAGTGCTTTCGGCCCCCACGTGACGGCTCCATATCCCCCCACCGTGATATCATTTCCAGTTTTCCTGCCCATTGAACAAGCTTTCTCCACGTTTGCCAGCGCGACATATTTGGTGTGTTCAGAGACGCTGAAATGACACAATAAGGGAATACATTTCCATTCCTCAAAGTCAAGGTCATGGGGCCCCCGACGCCATTACCTCCCGGTTGCTATTCCCCCCGTCTGCGAGCATCTTCTTTTCATTGCTCCACTTGTTTCACTGCATGTTTAATTGGTAAATGGGATGGGATATATGTTCCGTAGCATGTCGACTGACCGAGGCCTATACTGCGATACGTTCGGGATCATTAACGCCGCCGTGCAATCGAGCCTGGCGGATTGACTGATGAACGTTTGCGATGCAATTTGAATGGAGAAGCGCCGCAGGGCTGAGGAAGGGCAATGACGGAGGGAAGGATGGAAGACTCGGAGTGCGGGGTCAGATAAAACAGGAGATTAGAAAGGAGAAGGAGGGCGAGCGACAGTGATAAAAGGGGAGGGGGGTGGGGGGGGGGCAAAGGAAGACGAATGTCTCTCACCAATCCATTTGTCGTTGCCATACCAGGACAGATTGCCTTTGGTGCTGTCGTAGTATCCAATCTTCTTATAGCTTCCTCCTGCGAGAGACGGGAGAATGTTTCACTGAGCTCTACGAGAACAGTTTCTATGGTATTTTTCATATCCTATGGCCTATCCAACTCAATACCCGCCCTGCCCAAAGGCTAGTTATAAATATAAATATATATATAAATTATAAATACAATGATCGATTATTGACTGTACACCAGGGGTCGACAAACAAACAAACAAAAAAAACAAATATGTCTGGAGCTGCAAACAATTAAAAGCCTTATAATGAAGGCAACAAACACTGTATGTATCTATATTAGCTATATTAGCCTGCTATCAAGATGACTAAGTTGGCTACAATGAGCCTTCATGATGAAAATGTATTTTTCCCTTAAGAATGTTTGTGTCAGGTTTGTCCTCTTACAAAAAAAACATATTAAAACAAAAATATATATTTCCCCCCATTTTTTTTTTCCATTTGAAAAAGGTCCAAGAAGCCACTAGGGCGGCGTTAAAGAGCCGCGTGCTTGGCTCTTGAGCCGCGGGTTGCCGACCCCCGGTGTATATCTTATTTGGTAATGTGTTGGGTAATGATTGTTTTTTTTTTGTCTTCCTTCATCTGTCCCCCCACAAAAAAAGCACGACACAACTCATTTTGATTGTTTTTTTTTTTCCTGTCATGATGGAAAATATAAGAAATACAATCGAACCAGAAATGGTCAAGTGAAACCAATTCGTAAGAAATGTCTATTGGAAAACTTAGATTGACTTTTGGGTTCCACAGAATTTAAATGAATGAAACCTCACAAGTGTTTAATTTCCCGTTGGTTCATGGTCGCAGTAGCTACTGCATTTCCAAATAAGACACTTGGGAGTAGAGCTCTGCATGACCGCATTGTTTGGGTTGAATATCAGCGCGCCGCTACGCATAAGGGCACATCCCAAAAAAAGCATCAGACAATCTCCCGCTTTCAGTGCAAAACTAATGAGGCCTAATTTTTGCCGCAACATGGCGAACGACGGGGGAGTCGGACAGACTGCAACACAATTCTCAACAGCTCTATGCGTGATTGTGATGAATTCCATTTTCAAGCAGTAACAAGCTGCACCGTCCGTCCGTACCTTGGAGCTGCTCAATCAGAGTCCAGGCCATCCGAGAACCTTGGGCATCAAATATGACGTGGCCCTGGAAAGAAAGAAACATGCAGAATTGGAAGCTTTTAACAACCCCTCTCGATGCATTGCACTTTGCACCTCATCTGTCTAATAATATCTCATCATGTGCAAATTTTCTCTTGGGCGGGTGTTGTACTCACTGAAACTCCTTCGAAGGAGCTGGTGTTGAGGGCACGGTAGATTTCAGCCGTCACGTCTCGGTTGTTGTAATTGAAATCCTCCAGGCGACGACCCTTGGCCTTGAGGGGTCCCACGGTTTTGTTGAGAGCCAGAGCCAGAGCCCACACCGCGTCGTAAGCGAGGGGAGCTTCTTGGAAACCGCCGGTCTCCTCAGAGTTTTTCCCCCCTAGCTTCGACATCAGTTGGTCGAGAAATTCCTGGGAGGTCTTGAGAGAAACGGGGAAACACGTGGGCTTTAGTGAGGGCAGGGGTGGTCAAACGCATTATCGCATTATTACTTGTAAGGGTAACGAAATGATTGCAAACTCTCAACGTCATTCATTACACATGATAATTTGACATTCCGGTACTTTTTTTTTTTTTGCAAGTTGACACACATGATTTTCTGTCGGAGGGCCGCTTAAAGTGAAGTGGCGGGCCAGATCTGGCCCCAGGGCCTTGAGTTTGACACCTGTGGGTTCGGGTTTGATATTCACATTTTTACAAGTTTGGTCGGGTCAAAACAAAAAAATGGTTGGATCGAATCTACATGGTCAGTCAAACGAGCACAGACAACTTCCAAGTTGAACGATTGGCTAGCGAAATCATATCGAGTGGACGTACAATGGATCAGAAAAAAAAATCACATCGCTGTTCAAATGCCAAGTTTTTGTGATAGTGAGACAAGATAAATCTTTTAAAAACGTTTTCCAGGTGACCTGTAACCTGTGTATGCGCCATTGCCCTCATCTGTGAAATATTGAAGCTCATATTTTACTATTGTCAGTATATACCTCTGATGAAACAACATCAAAAGGGGAAGTCCAGTCAAAAGTTTTCTTTACAATATGTTCTATGCGTCCTCGCTAGTCTAAAACATTCAGATAAATATTAGGTGGAATAGGAATGAAAGCAGCAAAATCCACCCGCTGTTATCCATTTCAGTGAGGGCGGCCATTTTGTCACTTGCTGTCGACTAAATATGACATCACAGTTGCTCAGAGCTCAGGTCACGACCGAAATAAAAATATATATATATATATATATATATATATTTTTTAAAAATGTGGCTGTGTTTATATATATATATATATATATATTTAAATTAAAAATATATATATATATATATATATATATATATATATATATATATATATATATATTTTTTTAAGTGTGGCTGTGTTATAATCACAAGCTGAGCAAAAATTTTCCAGTTGACTTCCACCATATGGTGTTGAGTCATATGGAAGGATTACTCCCCTTTTTTATTGTTTATGGAATTTTATCACAAGAAACAGCGTTGGATTTTTTTTTTTTTCTTGCGATGACTCATCTGGATTATTGATGGAACGTGAGTTTTTCCACAATCTGGTCACGTTGATGGTGTTTGGGATATTGAAAGTGGATACAACCTATATAACACAACGGGGGGGGGGATATATTTTAATGTGTAAAGGCTTTTTTTTCTTCTTAAGATTGAGTTGTACAGGTTGTAGGTCACTTGAATAGTTTTTGAAATGATTCCTTTTTTTTTTAATCCCACACAAAAAAAAAATGTCCATTTAACTGAAGTATGTCTACTTTTAGATCCCATTTTAAGTGTTAAGGTTGGTACACGCTCCGGTGGTGCCATATCATCGCAGAATGCTTGTATCTCATCAAAAAAAAAACTCTTTGCTACACACCAGCACATTGTCGTCACCCACCAAAAAAATCCCGTAACTCCGCTTTATTGTGATTTGGACAATAATTACTTCTCATTTTCCCTCATATACCCTTTTGTAGCCCCTCTGCAGTATATCACAATGCCTTCACCAAAACAACATCAGCGAAAGCTTGCGTCTTTTTCAACGTTGGCGATGAATTCGCACACGGCCCGTAAGAAACGTTCCACTGATCATTCAGCCAAAAGGAAAATAGCCAGTGGTCCAAAAGTCATGAATAATGACTGGCGTTATGTGTCGAAGACAGCTCAAAGCAGCGCCTTCACAGACCCTTTTGAAATCCACCCTATTAAATCATTCATACGATCATTCCCTGTGGTCCGGTTTCTTTTTATTTATTTATTTTTTTTAAAGAATGAAACAGATTCCGACAATTTCACATTGGATAGTGTGAGAAATACAATTGCAAGGCACACATCGACAAAAAAAAAACCCAATTGTGCACATTTTCACACCTCGGGACAATTTAACCTGCCATGCATGTTTTTGTAATGTGGGAGGAAATCGTGAATACCCGGAGAAAATCCACGCAAAGTCCACACAGGAAGGACAGAGCCAGAATCAAACCCTGCACCTCTGCACTGTGACGTGCTAACCAGTAGAGCAGCAGCGGATGTGCGAGTGTGCTCTTCAAATCCAGCGCAAACTTTTACCATGAGCTCTTTATTTATTCGCGTCCAAAGCTGCCGAGCTGGTCTATGATGCAGTTTCCTATTGGCAATAAACCGGAATGATGGGGGTCAAATGTTGAACTTACATTATCGCCAATCAGAGGATTAAAAAGTGCTGGCCGGGCTTTGTGGGGTAATAAAAGACTGAGTAAGTATATGATTGGTAGCTTGTATTATGTTCAATGTGCTGGGGGACGAAGCTTCATTGCATTCAGATTCTTAGCCCAGTGTTCCTTTCAGACACGTCTGTACAACACTGTTGAGACTCCTCAAGCAATAAATCAAACTTCATTGAAAATTAACAAAGGACAATTAATATAGTTTTTCTCAGCCAATAGATGGTATAAAAAAACAAACAAACCTATGGGATGAGCCTGAACAAAAATGATGGTGCACTGCAATTAATATTTAATCACTATATATATATATATATATATATATATATATATATATATATATATATATATATATATATATATATATATATATATATATATATATATGATTTTGAGAATCCCTGTATTGGAATCACTGCATGGGAGTGAATTCGCAATTTGCCAATATCCAGTAAATCATGCGCAGCACGCCCAAGAACAGCGTGCGCCATCTATAATTTTGGGATGAAATAAAATGTCATTTTATTTCAAAATAAAATGAAAACGTTAACCAAAGTAATGATACGATTCATTGTATGTATTGTAATGCATATCATGGACCACTAGAGGGAGCCCACTGGCGACACGACGAGTCCTACATTTTGAGAATCTCTGCATTAGAATCACTGCTTGGGAGTGAATTCGCAATTTGCCAATATCCGTAAATCCATCTATAATTTTGGGATTAAATAAAATGTAATTTTATTTCAAAATAAAATTAAAATGTTAACCAAAGTAATGACACGATTCATTGTATGTATTGTGATGCATATCATAGACCACTAGAGGGAGCCCACTGGCGACACGACGAGTCCTACGTTTTGAGAATCCCTGCATTAGAATCACTGCTTGGGAGTGAATTCGCAATTTGCCAATATCCGTAAATCTATCTATAATTTTGGGATTAAATAAAATGTAATTTTATTTAAAAATAAAACTAAACTGTTAACCAAAGTACGATTCATTGTATGTATTGTAATGTATATCATGGACCACTAGAGGGAGCCCACTGGTGACACGAGTCCTACATTTTGAGAATCCCTGCATTAGAATAATAATAATAATAATAATACATTTTATTTATAAGCGCCTTTCAAGACACCCAAGGACACTTTACAATAACAAAAAACACAAAACAATACAAAACTGAATAAGAGTGAATACGCAATTTACTGGAGCTGTTTGGTAAATCAAGCCGAATGTATGGAATTTTAGTGATGATATCTATTCCTATAGATCCTCATCGACTGCGCAGTTATCTCAACTCAACTCGACTGTATTTATAGAGCACTTTAAAACAACCATCGCTGTATACAATGTGCTGTCCATGGAGAAAATATCATTTATACATTAAAAAAAAAAAGGAATTAATAACGAAGATGGTTATCGGTATATTTGCGTCCCACTTCGTGTCCATTGCAATTTATTTATTCAGTCTTTTGAATTTGTTTTATATGATGTAGAAGACGCCCGCGGGGCAGATAGTTCATGAGAAATCCGTCTGCCCAAATTGCACCCCAAAAAAAAACAAACCCAGCACTGTCAAGATAAAAGACAGCAAAAAGTGATCAGACTTTTTTTTGGGGGTCTGGTCTCAAAAAGAGTAGTTTGATTTCACGCTGCGATTGTATCATTCCACTACATCAGGCTGCCTGTCAACACAGAACGAAACGCGGCACGCAGCTAATGACCCGTGCGGCATCTTAGCACACCCAATAGGAAGGTGTCGATTTCTTGCATTGTGACTTTTGTTGTCGTCTCAGTTCATCACACACAGTAACAGTCGTGGAACAAAAAATGTACGATATCCATGTCACGTCTCCTGCTATCAATTAATAGGTCATCGGAAAAAACACGTCTTTGCTTTCAGTCAACGTCAATGGTTTTCCTCAGACTTTTACAAATTGCTAAATCAATTCAGTTGTGAAATTCCCACTGCCCGCACAGTGTCAGCTCTTCTGAAACCGATTACTGGGGGAATAAAAAAAAAAAAAAAAAGACAGTTATAGCCTTCATTTCATGCAGTCTCGTCTCAGGCAGAGCAGAAACTTGACATGCCAGATGGTTGGTTTCATGAGGGCTTGTTTCACAAATCCATCTGAGAAAGTGCTGGTGTGAACTGCTTGCAAAATGGCAGACCGTCTTAAAACATGCCCCGTCCATTTGGATCTGAGAAATGTGTAAAAGCGGAATTGCTAAGGAAAAAAAAAAAAATAAAATATTATATATATATATATATATTGGCTTGCTGCTTGTGAGCATATATATATTTTATATATATATATATATATATATTTTTTTTTAATAATGTTAAAAAAATTTTATATATATATATATATATATATATATATATATTTTTAATATATATATTTAAAAAATTATATATATATACATATATATATATGATAAGGAAAAAAATATTTTTTATATATATATTTCTTTTCCTTAGTAATTACACCACATATATTAGCAATTACGCTTTACACATTTCTCAAAAAAAAAAAATATATATATATTCCTTCATAGCAATATATTATGATATTGAATTAATTTTGTCATATTTTCTTTTTTTTTTTAAGTATAATAAGCGTGCTCGGACTGCCGCCGTCATTCATTTGTTGTCATTTCATTTCTTTAAAAAAAAAAATCAAACAAGCCCATGGACGAAAAATGAATATATGTGGAATGGCGGGTGAAAGCTTTTGTATTTTGGTCAGTAATTGCGCGCACGCGCTTATTGAAAAGAAAGAGCTTTCCAAAACCTCTTTCCCTCGGTCACAGTTGTTTTTGTGTCATTTTACACATTGACGCGCACAGTTGATTTCATTTGGCATCGCTTTTTGTTTTCGCATCGCTTTAACGACGCCACTGGGTTGTTTATGCTAGCTGCGCTAGTATATTTGCTAGCCTTTAGCCAAACACTTCCAATTCCATCATATAATGGTGTGTTTGTCATTTGTTGGGAGTGAGCGAAGCCGCCACTTAGCTAAGCCTGCTTTTTGGGATGTGACTAAAGGATCGCAATCTTTTAGCTCACAAGCAGCATGCCAAATAACGTGCGTGCTCACTCAAACAGATTGCGCGCGCACGCGGAATTTAGCGGGGTCTTTGTAAATCAGAGTCCGTATAAAAACAATTCCACTGAGTGCGCATACTGTCAATTTAATTTCTTGTGTCTGGTAATCCTGATTTATCGGCGGTTTTTTTGTTTTGTTTTGTTTTTAAATAATCTGGGGTCATTTTCCGGCCTTGTCGTGCATGACTGGCGGCTCTTGGCTGGCGAGATGGCTGACTTTGATCGAGAGAGAAAATTGAAGTCAAGCCACGTCAGTAATTAGCATTTATAAAATAGCGACATGTTTACTACAGTTGTGAATGCTCATGACATCACTTCCTTTCTAAACTTCGCCTTTCTATCGCGGGAGACGTAATCTTTCCCTTCGAGATGTTGATTTGAATCATAAATGCAGCAACGTGGGTAATGGTCAACATTGCAAAATGAAATTGAATATTGAAATAGTGCGACGAAGGCTTGCTAGCGTTAGCGAAGGTAGCTAATGTTTGCGAACAAACCTTTTTAATGGTCGCAAATAGATTTTCAATCAACCGACGTACCGGGATTTATGAATAAAACAGCTAATATGAATAGATAACAACTTGATTGATATAAATCTAGAACTGATTATGGCGTGACGCTTTCCAAATTATTTTTTTATGACGTTGCAGCTTTTCACGAGAAACGGCAAATGAAAACCACAACGGTAGCGGTCGTATATTTCGTCCATCCCGCCGAGCGTTCTCGAGTCAAGCCTTACCAAGTTGGAGGCTCCCCGCACGGTCTCCGGGTTGAGCATGACAATCTCGGTGGTCACGTGACCTTCGACGGCTTCCGTCATTTGCTCCAGCGTGCAGTTGACGGACGGGTCGTTGATTTTAAACCAGTTGTCCGCGTACCAGCCGATGAGGAACCACACGTGTTTCTTCCCGTACAACTTCTCCTTGTATACCTGCGGGAGGGGGAGAAGAATGCGACATTTTACTGTCGTTTGACTCCCACCGCCAACCTTGCGGAATAGAAAGAGAACATTTATATTCCAAGAGGATCATTTAACGTTAGCGCTACTCATACCGGGTCACTCGGAGGAGTTTTGAGATAATGAGAATTTTTTTTTTGCTACAAATGTCAAGCAGCGATAAGGTACTTGAATATATCATTTCAGAACGCCATTACATTTTATGGGGGTTTTTTACACAGAAAGATTGCGCAATATTCTGACGTCGGGTTATTTCTAGGGGCTAAAAGCTTCGATGAAAATCTCGTTGAAAATCAACCGCTTCTTTGTGGACGCTATTTTCCGATCCCACTCTGTAGGCAAGTGCGGATATTGAGCAGACTGGGTTCCTTTCACCCCATCCAGAGTTCAGTATTTTGATCCGGCAGATTGCGTTTGAGTGGGCGAAGAGCTGAACCTGGCCACCAATTTTGAGTTTTGCGTCATGCGGTTGCAGTAGATTGAATGTAACGAGTGACCCTACCAGGGGAAAGTTGCTGCTGCATCTTAGCATGTGTTGGTCAGAAAATGTGAATTGTTTTCAATCGCTTCGACTGATAACCCCTTTTTGGTTGCACAGGCGTTTTTTTTTTGGAACAAAATCTTGACTCAACATGCTGGGTCAAATAAAATAAACGACCCAGCTTTGTCTTGGTTCCTTTGGGGACTATAGTGTTGGCTTATTCTAGACCAGGGATGTCAAACTCATTTTGTCATTTGAGTTGCGTCTTCCCTCAGAGGGCCATTATGATGTTGAATTTCATTATCGCATTATTACCGTAAATTCCGGACTATAAGCCGCTACTTTTTTCCCCCAAACTTTCAACCCTGCGGCTTATTCAGTGATGCGGCCAATTTGTGTAATTTTTCCAACGGCCACCAGGGGCGCTCAAGTAGAAAAGGTAAGATTAAGAGCGGTGGAATATATGCGTGGAGGAAGACTGCAACTTCTTGTCTTGTGCATCAATTAAATGAGCGTGAACATACCCTCATCATGGAAAATGCACAAAGAAACAGGCTATTCTGTTGCTAGCATGTTATTACCATGTTGTTACCATGTTGTTACCATGTTGCTACCGTTTTACTGCTGCGTCACAGGCACCATTTGGGAAGAAAGTTATCTTATTATTATTGTTAAGTTATATGATTAAAACTTTGAAAACTCTGTGTACCGTCTTTCTTTGTAAATATGTTGACATGTTTTAATGTGGGCACATGCGGCTTATATACAGGTGCGGCTTGTGTATGTACAAAATTGGTTTTCCTCTAAAAATGGAGTGGGTGGGGCTTATAATCAGGTGCACTCTATAGTGCGGAAATTACGGCACTTGTAAGGGTAACGAAATGATTGCAAAATCTAAACGTCATTTATCACACGTGAATATTTGACATTTCGGCACATTTTTCAACAGGGAACATGCAAGTTGATTTTCTTTTGGGGCGGGGCCACATAAGATGACGTGGTGGGCCGGATCTGGCCCCCGGGCCTCTAGTTTGATGACCCAGCAGTTTTAAGATTGATCTGCTGACCATTGAATGTAAATTCACCATTCAAATAAATAAATATCACCCTGTACCGAGAGGCTTCCCAAAGCCATTAGAAACACAAAATTAACTTTGAAAACCTTCATTTCCTTTTCAATGGCAAACTGACGCTCAATACATTTGAGGGTATTCAAAAAAAAAAAAATAACAAAAGAATGAATTACCTCGCAAAAGACTTTCCTGGCTTCAGTCTCATAGAAGAGGCCAACAATGATTCGGGCATCTTGACGCTTGAAAGGGCGAGAAAAGAAAAGACAGTCACCCACGCGGCTTGACGGACATGAAAAGGACGTAAGAGGACTCTGAGCGTGGATGTGGAGCCACCAACACAGCGGTAGACCTTGTCTCCACTGGCGATAATAGCGCTGTTGCCATGGCTTCCATTCCAATATCTAATTAATCCTGCACATTAAATCTAGGCCGGCGTTCGTGGCAAGGTCACTCTCAAGAGTGTGTGTGTGTGTGTGTGTGTGTGTGTGTGTGTGTGTGTACACGTCCAAGAAATGACAGCAAGGCCGACAGGTGGAGGACAAAGAAAGGGAAGCGGGGATACTGGAGGGGGATATCAATTTAGTTAAGTAGAGTCTTTTTCTTTCAGCCAACTGCCCGATATGTAAATTGCAGCAACCGACTGTTGATTCCAACAAGACATTTATTGAAGACAAAAATAAAACAAGCACCAGATTGTCATTCAATGTTGCATTTTAGCAATTGGGCCAGTCGACTAAGGAATGGCCTTGCAGTGATGTGTCTTTTAAAAGGAACCATTTTGATTTCACGGTAACTTTGTGTCGCCGTATGACTTACAGAAACAATAAAACAAATATTAGTTCCGACCTCACGGGCGCACATTTTTTTTTTCACCCACCCCTCTACATTTAAATAATTACCGTATTTTCCGCACTATAAGGCGCTTCGGATTATAAGGCGCACCTCTTCAACGAATGGCCTATTTTCAAACAGTTTTCATATATAGGGTTTCATCCTCCCCTCTACTTTTAAATAATTACCGTATTTTCCGCACTATAAGGCGCTTCGGATTATAAGGCGCACCTCTTCAATGAATGGCCTATTTTCAAACCGTTTCATATATAGGGTGTACGGTTTATAAGGCGCGCAGAATAGAAGCTAGAATAGCTGCTGTGGTTGATGGAGCTACGCTAAAGGGAATACAATACAATACAGTTTTATTTACATAGAGCTTTCACAACTGCTACAACGGTAAGAAAGCGCTTTACAGAACTTTTAATTAAAATAATACGTCCAAGACATCAGAATAATGGTCCGTAGCGCAACGGATTATAAGTCGCGCTGTCGGCTTTTGAGAAAATGGAATGCTTTTAGGTGCGCCTTATAGTACGGAAAATACGGTCATTGAAATCAACAGAAATGAAAACTCATTGGAACTCGACCAAGTGTCCCAGAATGGGTTGAGGTTGTCTTAAAATGTCTGCAATTGACCCACTCACCAGGTTGCTGGATGTGGTTAAGTGGGACCACCGATAAAAAGACCCCGGTGTGCTTTGCATAGGCGGAATTTGAGTCACCTTCAGGTTTTTGACAGCCACAGCGGGGTCAGTGAGGAAACTCTGACGAACGCTGATTTCAATCCCAGCCTCCTTCACCCTCTCTTCGAGATCATCCAGGGTCTGTCAAGCACAGGGGGCAACGGACAGAAGTTAATGGAAGGAAGGTCACAAATAGAAATGTGAATAATCAAAGACACCGCCGCGTCGAATAAAAGCGTCATCACGGCGAGATGAGGCGCTTTGTTTACAAAGCTCGTAGTGGTGGGCGGGGGAGACACACACACACACACACACACACGGAGAAGGGCAAGTGACATTCAAGGCTGAGACAAAGAAACCGTGAGGAGCCACGAGCCGTAATAGAAACAACTGTCCTTTTTAAAGTCAGCCTGTAAGCGTCGCGCTAAAGAAAGCTGCTTCCATTTTTGTTGTTGCAGCATCCATTTTTTTGGTACATGATTTTCAGGCGGCTGGACAGGTTGCAGGTGATCATCCTCTACAGGTCAATCACACGAGCGATGCTAACCGCTCTTTCTCCAGTGACCCTTGGTGGTGATGTCACTTTTGCAGTAAATATTAAGTAGCATGCTACGCTATTAGCAATGACAATTCAACTTCCATTCCGTTGCACTGACGACTTGCCACTTCTGCTTGTAGAAGCCGTTTAGTGAAACGGATAGTTTAAATCAGACACGGATAACATATCGAGCGATATGGTTTTTTCATAAGACCGTGCGAAATATTTAAAAAAAAATCAGCAAGTAACTGCTGCTATCTTTGCCCTTTACAGCCAATCTACCGAATGCTATAAATGATCAATTTGCCGTGTGGCATGAAGAAGCACATTTCACTCACTGATGTAAAAACTTCCGTCGTCTGCTGAATGGTGGCGATCTTGGTCCATTTCCACTTCTGGAAGAGCTGGACGCGAGTGGGGTTGTGCAGCGTGGCAGACGGGTGAGTGCGAAAGAAAGTCGGAAAGCGCTGGCGGTTGGACAGAGCTGGAGAACTGGACCCGTAGGACAACTGAGAGGGAAGAAGAATGTTTTGAATAAACAACTCCGTATGCGACATGGGGGGGGGTTTTTCTTCTCTCTTTTGGGTCAGTTACAGAGGTTCACTTCTTTGAAAAGTCATTCAGTTCCCTTTCAAACATGGAAATGACATGCTTGTACATTCTGATTTGGCGTCCTCCGTTTGCTTATCAAAGACTCACACTATCGTGACGTGACAGCCTTTTGCATTGCCCCTATGTCTGCACATTGGGGTAGTCTTTGAAGAGGGATTTCATAATAATAAGAATACATTTAATTTATAAGCGCCTTTCAAGACACCCAAGGACACTTGACAATAACAAAAAACACAAAACAATACGGATTTGCCTTTCAATGTACCTTACTTTCCACACTATAAGGCGCTTCGGCTTATAAGGCGGCGTCAACGATCGGCCGATTTTAAAACAGTTTTCATATATTGGGCGCACAGCATTATAAGGCGCATGAAATAGAAGCTGCAATAGTGGCCGTGGTTGCATTATGCATCCACTAGATGGAGCTACGCTAAAGGAGCTACAATGCAATACGGCCTTGTTTATATAACACTTTTACAACCGCTGCAGCTGGAACAAAGCACTTTAAAGAACATTTAAAAGACTGCTCAAGAAATCCGAATATTGATCCATATATTAGGTACATCGGATTATAAGGCGCACTGTCAGCTTTGGAGAAAATGGAATGCTTTTAGGTGCGCCTTATAGTGCGGAAAATACGGTAAAACATCCCAGCCCAAAAAAAAACCTGTGAGACTAAGCTTGAACTATTGTGGCACACAGAATACGGTTTAAATCTGCCATTGTAAACCAGATGAGCTGAGTTGAAAAGAATACATTTGAAATGTTGGCTAGGTGCGTTGATGTTGTTGATAATTCCCTGCCAAGTTTGAAACCCCCTGGCCAGCCAGTTGAAGCCTCTCTGTGTGAGTTTACACATTCTCTCGAAGCTTTGTAGGTTGGCTATAGATTCAGTGGCTTCCTCTCACTGGTTGAGAGCAGGAAGAATAGTTGGGAGTCGCTAAATGAACCACGGAGAGGGAATAGTCGTGCCAATAAATACTAAATTGTAGTGAGCTATTTTCTCATCGAATGTCAGCATCGCATCCAACCTCCTTCCAGCCCCCGTACGGCATCTTAAGTCACAATGGCGGACGACGGGGAAGGAATGTGGGTCATTGTCTCACAGAAGCAAGCGGAGGAACACTATCATATAAATAGCCGACTGGTATGAAAAATGGAACAGTGCACCTTTTACCGGTATTGTCCCAAAGTACGTAAATGCTATACCTTCTTAAAAAATATGGTTGGACTCAGTCAGGAAAGGTCAGAACTGACAGAACACCACACATGTTCATTCATGTGACCTTTTTATGTCCTATTTTCATTCCTTTTAGTCATTATTTTACCGGTGTGACGCCAGGGAACATGCTTTTAAAAAAAACATTTTGTAGCTGTACTAGAATAAATTGTAATTGCACATCCACGGCAGTAAGTGGCGCTCTTTTTGTCAGAGTGTGCGCAGGGAGCATAAACACTGGTGACAAAGTTATTCTGCAGATTTATGACTTTTTTTGGTTTTCTTTTAACGTTATATAACGGATGCAATGTCATGAAGGCGTGTATCGTATTTTCAGCACTATAAGGCGCACCTAAAAGCATTACATTTTGTCAAAAGCCGACAGTTTTTGGGGCATAGTGTTTTAAGTGTTCTGTTAAGCGCTTTGTTACAGCTGCAGCGGTGGTGGAAGGCTCTACATAAATAAAGCTGTATTTGATTGTATTGTATTCCCTTCAGCGTACCTCCATCTAGTGGACGCGTAACGCACCTGCAGCCACTATTGTGGCTCCTATTCCATGCGCCTTATAATGCGGTGTGCCCGATTTATGAAAACCGTTAAAAAAAATGGGCCATTCATTGAAGGTGCAACTTATACTCCGTAGCGCCTTATCGTGCGGAAAATACGGTTCTTGACATAAAGTGGAGTCACTATTTTTTTGTGTACTGGTAGTGTTTATATTTCGATACTACCTTTGTGCCACATTAGTCTTTCTATATATATATATATATATATATATATATATATATATATATATATATATATATATATATATATATATATATATATATTTCTTGTCCCAATACATATAGCATTATTATATAGCATTTATATCCTTTTTTTTTTTACTGTATATCCCATTAAGTCTGTTGTGGCTTTGATATGACCAAAAAGTTGCCTCGTCGTGTTGCAAATGTCACAATCTTACCACGATGAGGTTCCACATGCGGGCCGCCTCGGCCACCAGCGTGGACACCGAGCTGCAGCCGGGCATCAGTACAATCTTGATGGGCTCGGTGTACAGAAGGTCGTAAAGCAGCTTGGTGGCTTCTCCGGGATCACACTGTGGACAGAGATAGAGAGATGCGGCTATCAGTGAATATGCGATGCGAGTGTTTGCCAACTTGAATTGATCTCAGGCACATCTATACCAGGCACCGCACATGCATTGCTAAGGAGCCAAGGTGAGGCATGTTTCAAGGTCATCTCAGCCCCGATGGCCTCGTCAGGGGAGGCTCCATTTTTGGAGGCTGGGGGGGGCGGTGGGGGGGAAAAACATTTACCCAACCAGTCAAGTTGCATTACCTTGAGCCACAAATGCTTGCTTTCCATTGACAACTTAAAAGTAAATGAAAAATCCATAAGCAATTTCAGCGATAAGGCGAAAGGCACGCGAGGCTTTAATCACGTACCAGCGTGCAAGACACAGACGGTTGACTTTACATTTTGGCTTGTTGGGAATTCTACGGTTTGCAAATGTCATTTGGTACATTCTCGTGATGTCATATCACGCTATAGCGATATGACATTGCTGAGCAAAATGATTTCTCATGAATTTTGTGTCAGAAATGGAACCATTCAGAAATGTATGTATGAGATGTCAAGGTTTTCTTGGAGCAGGTGTCCCAAAGCTCACGCCACGGGGGGGTGTACACTATTCATCGGTGTATCGATCGTGTTATGCATATCAACGCTGGTTAAATATACACACCAAAAAAATGTCATGCAGAATCAGCATTAAATTAAAAAACACAGCAAAGTGATTTACAAAAGTGTACCGACAAAGTATGAACAGAAATCGCTGGTCAACAAGAACCAGGACAGCAACAAGGTCAAATAATCCGACAGACAGCGGGCAGCTCATCAGTCCTTGAATACAAGGCTACTGAAACGTGGCAGCAGGTGTGCACGCCTGAAGGGAAAGCCCTCGTCTGCCACCTGCCGGAGACACACAAGAACGGGATTGTGACAATAATAGGACGCCAGCTGTACTGGTTCAGATTTGGTGGCGCTACTCTGGAAATAAATCTGCTTAAAAATGCATTCTCTGTTCTTTTTTTATTTAAAATCACGTCAAAAAATAGACAACCGACAAACTAAAATTGGATTTGATTTCCCCCCATAGTCAATGCAGTAGATTGACCAACATGTTCGTCACGACTGGAGGATGAAGAGACAAGCACACACACGCACACAAATCAGATCTGGAGGAAATGATTAATGAAACCATAATCACCGAGGTGCAGCGTATTAATCAATCTCGGTTCCATATGGTTGATTAAAGACTAGTCCCCGGACACCTGACATTAACTGCTGCGGTGGGAGATTACATTTTCTAATGTGCTGACAAACATACCAGGAGGCTTTTGAGAGTTTTGCCACTGATTCCTCATTTAGTTTTTTCATTTTCCATCACTTTGGTCAAAAGTCTTCACTTGTAAGGATCCCAGCTGGAGCAACTGGTCACAATTGCACAGATTTATAAGCAACAGGAATAAGAAGAAGAGGAAGAGTCTTGCATAATGATCCCATCGAGCTTTGTCGCTGTTCTACATTCATCCCAGCAGGAGCTGAACGGCAACAGCACAAAGCAGGTCACGCTCAACTTATCAATTTGGCAGAGTGATCATCGCCAAGCGCCGCAGAGATAAAGCTCTTAGAAGTGACAGAATGAGAAGAGCAAAACCTTTTTCCCAAAAGATAAAAACAATTTTTAAAAAGCTGCCGTCAAACATGACGCCACGTGCATCGACGGTCCAACAGACTGCGCGAGACCTCGGCAAAGCTTCAACCTCATCTGCCGAGACTCGACAGCCTGCCTTGTCATTTTAAGAGTCAGTCAGTTGAAAACACGGAGCGACGGAAAATGTCTTTAAACCTTGGCGACGACGGAAGCATCTCTGCATGCCTTGAGTTTGCCGTCATGGCGACGGTGAGCTTGAGATGCCAGAATTAGTAAAAAAAAAAAATTGTATATATATATATACACAGTCAAACCTCGGTTTTTAAACGTCTCTGTTCTCAACCAAAATCGGTTTTTGACCAAAAATTTCGTTTTTTTAATGCCTCGGATTACGACCGAAAATCGGTTCTCGACCAAACTGAGCGCACTTGAATGCGCCACTTGACTCCTCTCGCCTTCCTTACACGAGGAAGTGACGCTTCCTCCTGTAGCGTTCCATTGTGAGCAGACGTGTTCAATAAAGATTTTTTTTTTTTTTTTAAAGAACATGTTTCGGTTTTCAAACAAATCGGTTTTCGAACAGAAAACTCTTGTCAGAAAAATTCAGCAACGGATTATGGTCGAAAACCGAGGTATGACGGAATATATATATATGGTGCCGTAGTTGGCAGCGTTGCTTTATTTATTTATTTATTATTTTTTTGTCGTTTGTTTTGTCACATGGTGTTTGTTGTTACGTCGCGTGGACCCGGCGTGGATTGTTTTCAGCGTTTTTTTTTTTTTGGGCCACGAAATTCGTCAATGGAGAAGAATCTGTGCAGCACTGATTTTGATTGGGAGGAATGTCTGTGCCATTTGACTGTCGGTCCTGGACAGTGCTTGGTTTTTTGTTGTTGTTTTTTGCATTTGTAATGGGCAAAAATTTCTCACAGCTCTGTTTTGTTCAGCGGAGATGTTGGCGCTGTTGGACAGTGCGTTGGTGCGACTGGATCGAGGCAAGTATGACGAGAGAGGAGGAGCGTCGGTGTGGAGCGCAGATGCGTATTTGGAGCTGAGAGTCGGAATTGACGTGGATTTACATGGCACGAAGGAACCGAAGCAATGTCTTTTTTTTGGTCAATGGACACAACAGCTTCTTGGTTACTTTCAATCGTAGCTCGTTGCAGACGTGTGCACGTTTTGAGCGTGAGGTCACATTGTGAGTGGTTTGCACACCGTCGCTACTACGTTCGTACAACTTTATCAGTGCATACAGTACTTTCTTATACTGGTTGGACAATAATTTTGATCTACCGCAATACATAATAGTCTTTAGATCAGAATGTAAATCCTTGATGGCGTATGCGCACGTGTACGTCGGGATGCGTGTGTGCAAACGCTGCGAATGGCATTGTCATGCTTGAAGGGATTAGCCTGTCAATCAGTCAAACCCTTGCACAAACCGAGTCGCTGACTTAACCCCTGCACACTGGGGAAATCACGACCCCGTTTCAATGAGACGCTACGTCCAACCCCTCGGCTTCCTCATAACACTGTGAACCTTTGGGACCTGTCTTCTCGTTTCAGCACCGCAGGATTCTGACAAGACATTTAATCGTCTTTTCAGCGGATCTCGTGAAAGTCAGAAATTCTCAGCTCGGTTTACCGCCTGATGACAAAGGCTTTGTAGCATTGCTGAATCTTTGTGTTCGGAGGGGTAGCCAGTATTTCTTACATTAACCCTTTGGAGGACAGCGGTCCCTTACAGTGGACAGCTTCTCGTGTTATCGGGTTACAGGGCGCACGAAAGGGTTCACCTAACTGTGCTGCGTGTTATTTCCCACCCAGACGAGTCGAAACATCAACAGACACTCGTCTGCCGCTCCTGATTGCGCATTCAGTCGCAGAGCCAAAATAGTGTTTGTTTGAAGTGATGTTGTCGAGGTGACCGTCGTCATGCCAATCCACGTCGAATGCCACCAAACGCCCTCCGAGCCTCCGGCATTTGAAGTGGGGATGCGATACGGAGCGACTCAAAACGAATCGAGGTGATGCTTTTCAAAGCGCAAGCATGTCACAGTGCAAATTTAAGTCGACATTTATGTCGGTGGGCGTTATGCAGAAAAATGATAAATGAGCCATTTAGAGGACACATTCATTGACGTGGTATCTACCAGTGGTCCTCCGGTTGTGGTCGGCAGGTAGGAATTAGTGCTAGCGCTTATGAGAAGATCCCGCTTTGCCCCTCTGTTGTATGGTGTTCCACAGGGATCAATTTTGGGGCCCCTGCTGTTTTCACCGTATTTGCTGTCCTTAGGTTCCATCCTAAGACCACATTATCGTCTCAAACAGCTGAGGTGTTATTCTACATTTTTCACTCTACGGATGCTACAGCCAAGGCACAACTGATAATAATGTGTCAAACCCGGATGACACGAAAATCAAATCCTCAAAACAGACACCAATAAAAGCCAACAGTGGTGTTTTTCAATTACAAAAAAAAAAAGTGTTTATCCCTTTCAAGCACCCTGTCACCTGATCACACGAGAAGCTGTCCACTGTCGTGGCCGCTGTCCCCGAAAGAGTTCAGATGTTAAGCAATAGACGTATCACACGCAAATCCATTCCCACATCGCTCACATCAAAAACAGAGATTGGACACTAGCGTCTCGTGCAAGACACGCTGGAAGTTCAATTGTCTATGTGATGTCGTTATTCAGATGCTATAGTGTAAAATAGACTTCCCAAAAAGTCAAAAAAATGGAAGTTACTCACCATGCTGTCATAATGTATTAACTCCAGCTCGTAGTCGGGAAGAATATCGGCTCTCTCGTTCACCAGAGCCAAGGCCATCTTGGCGGCGGGGAGGCACGCTTGCCCTCCAGGCCAGCCTCCGCTCATTGGGAAGAGAGCTCCGATGTATAGCTTCTTCTTGCCGAGAGCTGGAGAGGGGCAGAGCAGGAGCACAGCCAGGGTCAGGGTCAGGGTCAGGGTCAGGGTCAGGGTCGCGCACGAGCCGGCGGCAGACCTGCCGCCAGAGCTGCTTTGCCAGACCGCAGCCATGCTATCGGTGCTCCTGGATTGGGAGGGACTACTCCAGAAAGTTTGATTCAAACACAACTTTGAAGCTCGCGACGGGTCTCGGGCGGAAAATAATTAATTTCCATGAGCGAATTTGATTTGCTCTTGGAAATGGGGCGACATGTGCAATGTACTATTGGACCGATCCGGGACATTTGATGGACTTTTTCCCTCTTCAGATACATCGATAGAGACTAATTGGTCTTTATGCCAAAATGCATCGCAAGTTCACTTTTTCGTCCAACGGGTCAAACTAGTAGGAAATTCCAAAAGGAGAAGAGCAGGATTCGGTTCGCCCCAACTCGAATCTGAAGTCCAGATTTTCAGATGGCCGTCAAGGTTCCGAAACGTTCAAGATTGTTTCTCAGGATCTGCTCCCCCCCCTCTCCATAGACGAACGAATAAGAAGAGGATCCATCACGAAGAAACGCATCTGAAAGTGTCGCAATATTTAGCTGGGATCCACTCCGTCCGACCGCCTACGTTCTCCGCTTTCTGCTCCAAAGGCGCATGACGACACGCGTCGGCTCGGGGGGAGCGCCGCAGTACACCGGCATCATCTGTTGGGTTTCCGTTCGGGGCGGCCCAGTCCAACTGGGCAGGACTCGGGAGTCGCGGAAAGGTGTCAGAATGGAAAAGTATCCCGGTTGTCGAGGAGGAAAACGGGAGGTGCGCAGCGAAAAAAAACGTTTTTCCGACGGAGGAGGTCTGACTGCAGCAGCACAGCAGCCGCATGTGGGAGCGTGTGAGAGAGGAGGAAGGAGGAGGAGGAGGAGGAACGAGGGAGGGAGGGATGTTCTCTCTCCGTTTCACAAACCACTTTGAATTTGCAAAACCATCACAGTCGCGCTCATTTATCTCCTCCCACTCTTCGCCTTCGTCACGAGCCGCCCACCTTCCTGCCCAAGCGACCAAACATACTTTTTGGAGGGTATTTTTCCACGCAACGCCTTCAGCCCAACTCGAATAAATGTTCTTCGTGAGCCAATGATGGTTTCAGGGAGGGGATGGGGGCCAATTTCTGTTGCTCGTGTTTCCCTGCGAGCCGCCATTCCTGCGAGCCGTGATTTGTTTCAGTTCAAGCGCAACGTGTCCTCCCTGCACTGACTTGTTGCATCTCTCGTGACATCTCAGGCGAGGATGTTCTTCTTCGTCCTCCTTCACACAATTCTTTCCATTGTTAAATGTTTGCTACTCTCGGTTCTTCTGATCAGGGTTTGATGCTGCCAATCGCCAAACAGATCAACCGTGAGTGAGATGGCCGATTCGAACACTGAGCTCATTGGCGAGGAGCTGCACTTTTCGTTTTTAATTTGAGAGCTGCTCACTCACGATTTTAATAAGAAGCGATTGGATTAATCTGTACATTTTTTTCAAATTAATACATCCGATTTTTTTATCATAGATTAATTGATCACTAACCATTATAGATTAATCTATTTTTTAATTGATTAATAAATCCGATTTTTTGATAATAGATTAATTGATCACTAACCATTATAGATTTATCTATTTTTTAATTGATTAATAAATCCGATTTTTTGATCATAGATTAACTGATCACTAATCATTATAGATTAATCTATTTTTTAATTGATTAATAAATCAGATTTTTTGATAATAGATTAATTGATCACTAACCATTATAGATTAATCTATTTTTAATTGATTAATAAATCCGATTTTTTGATCATAGATTAATTGATCACTAACCATTATAGATTAATCTATTTTTTAATTGATTAATGAATCAGATTTTTTGATCATAGATTAATTGATCTCTATGGATGGATCTTTATTGTCATTACACTTTGCGTGCAACGAAACATCACTTAACAGGCACGCTCCGCACAAGAAACATGAAAAAAACAATGACGAACATGGGATACAGTGCAAAGGGCCTGTCGGTACTCGCTGTAAAGCGCCCCGAGATCTTAGTTAGAAAGGAAACCACAAGGGGAGGGGAGGGGTAAAAAAAACCACGCTCGAACTATACTCTTCTGAGGATAATTAGAGTACTAGGAGAAAAAAAATACCCAAGCACATTTAACAAGCATATGACAGTTACAACAAGTCACAAGACATAACATATAATGAGGGGATGGATGGAAAGGCGGGGGGGACGCGATGCGGCCCGTCCGACCAGCTGCTCAGTCCAAGACGAGCGCTCCGCAGATCAAGGCCACGTCACGGGGGGAAAACAACAGGAACAACAAAGGCGTTGATGATAAGGGCAGGCCGCCGCTGCATCGTCAAGGTCTGCTCATGGAGACAGTCCCGGCTTATCAGTCCTTGGCCGAGAAGGAGGGGTGATGGTGGGGACACTAGCTTCCATGCGTACTTTCAGGGGAAAAGGTCCAGATAGCGTTGTTTTGTTTTGGGACGGCCGCCAACAATTCCAGGTGGCCTTGAGTCCGTGGCTGTATCCCTTCACTGGCGCCGATCAGCCAAATCCTCAATTTCTTTCTGAAGCGCGAATTCCAACTTCTCCATGATGATAACGATCGGACGGAGACGCTCCAGAACCGCATCCATATTGCGGTTGAGCTCGGTCACCGCTTGAGTCTGAGTTTTGGACATTCGCGCTCGACCATCGAGAATGACCGGCAGCTTCTTCACTTCCAATAAAGCTGCTCCCGTCGGTTGAATTTTGCCATAGAGCAGGAAACTGCTAACACCAAACAGCAGCATACCTGCTATCAGAAGGCCGATAATGTAGATGTCTTCCTCCTCCTCGACGGACAGTATTGACAGGCACACCATTCTCCGCTTTCTCCAGGGATCTAGGGTGTACCCGGCAGCAAATGTCCCGAGGGGCAAGCGGGCTCCCCACTGCCTGCTCTTCTCGTCGAAAAAATTTTGTCGATTGCATCAAGAGACCAGCCAACCAATTCCATGGTTTGTTTTAGGGTGAAAATACGATAGGAGGCTAGGAAAAGTTAAGACACAGACAGCACATAGACTAAGTGGCAAGCAAGGAGAGGGTGGGGGGGGGGGGACAGGAGCAGAGCAAAAAGCGTCCGCCTTCGTCGAGAGCTAACCATTATAGATTAATCTATTTTTAATTGATTAATGAATCAGATTTTTTGATCATAGATTAATTGATCTCTAACCATTATAGATTAATCTATTTTTTAATTGATTAATGAATCCGATTTTTTGATAATAAATTAATTGATGAATAGAAAATAGGTTTCAATTCCTTTACATTATTATTATACTATTTCAAAATGAGCGCAGAAAAGCAGGACAAAAAAAAATTGCATGATTCAGTTCCTGGTTTAGTCTGCCCTCACACGATTATTTTGCGAGCCGACCGATCTCCCGCAATCGTCGCGATTTGTCAACTCATCGGCTCAAATGTAAATCGCACCAGCAAGCAGCTGCCCTTATCATCGCCATCATGAGCTCACATCTTGACATCTTTAAGGTACGTACAAATGAATAATGGCAATTAAGATGGTCGTACATTCAACTTTCATAACCAGCATTCCTGTCATATTCATACATGACGGTGCAGCTTAACTGGCTAAAGTGATACTGTGGCCTTCATTTTTTAATTTTTTTTTAAGCTGTAAATATTCAGTGCATTTTAAAAACGGAACCAAAAATTTGACACTATGCCGAGTTGCACAAATACTAAGAAACAATCCATAAAAACTAAAATACTTCTTGTGCACAAAGCCTTAATTGTTTTTTTAAAAATGTAGAATGCAGTGAAATCAGATGAGTAAAATGAAGCACATGCACTTTGCTAACGAAAACTAAAAATAATGAGAAGCATTGATCGACATATGCCGATGATGTGTTTTTCCACGGAATTAGTTTACAATTTTTTTTTAAACAACTGTCAAATAAATGTTTGGAGGCTATTTTAGAGAGAGAGACTTTATGCCGCGCTACTTCAGACATTGTTAATACTACCGACATTAGCAAGTCAGCACAGCTGCTCTCTCCTGCCGCGAATGTGACAACGTCGCTGCCATCGATCACACTTGGGCTCCTGGCCGCATCCAGAAGGTTACATAAGACTGCCTTTTACTGTATGCATAGTATCTCATTCTAACTAGCCCACATTATACGGTTCTGTCATCGTGAGCTCTATCTGGAAGTATCTACCAACGAGAACTGAAAATGAGCTTTAATTCTATTCTGCGGAACTCTGAAGTCTATCTTTTTTATATAGCGTGCGTTCATCAAGAAAAATCAATGCAGGAAGTGAGGTTTTAATAAATACTAATTGTGAAATATATGAATACAAACCAGAGAAACAAATCTACAAGACTCCGGCAATAACCGTATTTCGTGATCTTGGTTATTTCCTATGTGGATAATTTTTTTACAACTCCAGGTAAACTAGTCGACCAGCGTCCCAAAAATGAATTTCGATCATTTGCAGGGAATCAGGACCAAGCCCTGTGGAAAATTGTATCAATCCTAAAGTGGAGGGGAAAAAAGTCACGAACCCCCATAAAGGTTTATAAGTGCATGCACGGACACAAGATGGCGGAAAAGCACTACTTTTGTCTAAACCGAGCTCCTCTTCTTATGCCAACATAGTTTGCTGGCACTTAAGATGCCACAAGATTTGTTTTTTTTTAAATAGTCAATACAGTCAGTAGATTGATTCCCATGCTGTCGGGGTAACTGGAATGTGTGCTAAATAATGCTAATGCTACAGTACAAATAAAATGACGTATTCAAATGAAAACATGGGCGCTAACTCTCAAAAGAGTGAAACGAAAGTGTGAGAAGGACAATAAGTGAATGTTACTCTCAAGGCGAACGCAGACGAGGCGAGCCCAGTCAAACGATTTGTGGCTAACGCCGCGAACGCATCATGAAAACGAACAGTGGTGGTGACTAAACAGGTCCAGCGTCAGCGACGCATGCTAGCGGACGACTTGTTACATTTACGGTCCACCCATCTCTACATTTCTTTGTTCTTATGAGTTAGGTTTCCCCCGCCCCCCTCGCTGGTCAGTTCTGGCATCCTCAGCCAATTTGTTGTCACTTGCTAGCGCCCGGAGCAGCAGGATCCATCTTTGCTTTGCTTCTTTCCCATTCCCTTTCCAGGCAAAGCTCGTATTTTACGTATTTCTGCGACTTCAGAGAAGGACGCTCTCTGCACATGTCGCTTGTGAAACTGCTTTTCAAGGACATGACAGACAAAGGAGGCTGATTTTTGAATTTTTCCGGCAAAAATAAGATAAAATAAGATAAGAAAGCTTTATTAGTCTTGCAATGGAGACAACATCTTCCATATATCGATACTAGAGCGGCTGCATTTGAAAATGTCATCATCGGGTAAAGGCGCAATGTCAATTGGTGCCATACGTAACGCTTTCGACGAACTTTTTCCGATTACCGTATTTTCCGCACTATAAGGCGCACCTAAACGCATTCAATTTTCGACAGTGCGCCCGATAATCCGATGCGCCTTATATACGGTGTTAGTCTCCATATTGCCCATTGAGTTGTTTCCCTGTGTTGTGTTCCTCTGCCATCTAGTGGTGATTATTAGCGGGAACCAAATGGAACCCAATAAGGTTCTGCCAGTCGACGTGCATTCGCCAGCACACACCGAAACGACTTTGTGAGCTCTGCGCAGCCATTATGAAATGAAGATCGTACCAAAAGCATAATTAACTACTGACGAAACGAAGGAAGGAGGAGACAAACAAGACTTCTAACGATATTCAGCCCCTTGTAAACTTTCGCAACAGTTGTTCGCGACACCCGTTTTAACGTCGCACAACCTGGCAACCGTCTGCTTTCCGCCACGTGAAGGCCGGCCGTCTGGCGAGAACGGAAATCTCGTCACGCGAGATCAAAACAACGATGGCGGCGATGATCAAAGTGCGATCGTTGCCGGAAAAAATATTTACCGTCGTTTTTTTTTGTTTTTTTTGACTGATTTGACTGACACATAATTTGGAAAATTGTGCGTCTAGGACGCAGAGGTAACGAGATGGCTGCATTTCCTGACACAAATGTCAGCCTTGGTGATGACCATGCGATTGGATATGAAACCGGTGCGGCCATGAAACGAAATTAGCGTTGTCGCCGGGAGCTGAATGAAGGCAAAACTTTTAACTACTGCATCGCGTCGTCCTTAAACTGCGACTTGCCGCAGAAAATCAGCGCTTTTCACCTTCCCGGCGGACCCGCACATCTCACATATACCGCCGGTGCACGACATCTGTTTGACGAACATAAAAGTGCATGTTACAGCAGGGGGCGGGTGTTAAACAAATGCGGTTTGAAAGCAGAGTGAGGAAGAGGAAGACGAGGAATCTTTACGTGTGGCTCGCGCGACGACGGTCTTGGTAGGACTCCAGAAGCCGAGGGCTACATCTGATATTCATGGGCTTTCTGTTACCGACTTGGCAGTAAGACAGGAGGGGGGTGGGGGGGCTCTTCTAAAATAGAGCACAGACCCAAAGCGACAATAAGATGAGAGCAAAGTGCCACCGGCCTGCTTCAATCCATGCCGCCATTGACTGAAGTCATCAGAGTTAATGTTGCGCACTTGCCAGAAAGAGCCCCCACCTAAGGTGGCGCAAATATGTTCATTTACTACGTGGTTACACGCCACCAGTAGCGATGCAACAAGGCAACGATAGTGCCGCAGTTTTTCCCAAACTTTCAACCCTGCGGCTTATTCAGCAATGCGGCCAATTTGTGTCATTTTTCTAACGGCCGCCAGGGGGCGCTCGAGCAAAAAAGGTCAGATTAAGAGCGGTGGAATATATGCGTAGAGGAAGACTGCAACTTCTTGTCTTGTGCATCAATTAAATTAGCGTCAACATACCCTCATCATGGAAAATGCACAAAGAAAGGCAGATAAAGAAGGAAAGAGAGCTGCTGCACGTCAACTTGGCATAAACGACGGCTCACCGTGATTTTTTACAAGTACCGCTATGTTCTTTTAGCAGACCTGTTATACTGTGTTGCTATTCTGTTGCTAGCGTGTTGTTAGCATGTAGCATGTTGTCATTTTATCTGTGGTTTTATTATTCTTGTTTTGGTTGTAAAGTGTCCATGAGTGTCTTGAAAGGTGCTTATAAATGAAATGTATTATTGTTATTGTTATTATTATTAGAATTGTGTTGCAATATCATGGAAGCCAATCAATGGGACATCTAATGCTATGCTAACATCAAAACAACTACACAACACTGAGCCGCAGCTTCCGTTGTGACTAGTTTCAAGGTATGTCATCGCAAAATGGGTGTGATCTATTTACATTGAATATTCATTTCCAAAACAGAATAGCACCCGTGGCAAATGTTCAGCGGTAGTCAACAGCGGCGACACGTCAATAGTGTTTCGATGACATGGAAGCCAATCAATGGGAGTCACAAGTTGACCCCGACTTGTTTGTGGCTTTATGTTGTTTAATTTGAGCTCCCAAGGAAACGCGGCACTAGCCACGCAACTTGTGGCTAGCGTGGACATCTAATGCTATGCTAACATCAAAACAACTACACAACACTGAGCCACAGCTTCCGTTGTGACTTTGTTTATGGCCAGGCCCAGTCACTATCAGATTGTGGCACATTTTGCACAAGTCTTGAAGTTGATTAAATTAAATATTATTAAATTAAATTAAGTAAATAAATTAAATACATTAAATAAATTAAATACACTAAATTAATTAAATTAATTAATTAATTATATTAATTAAATTAATTACATTATATTTCTAACACGTCTGCTCCTTCTTCTGCTATGAATGTACAAACAAATGATGCCTATGGATGCAATAGCAGAATTTAGGTTCGTGGAAATAACGAGATGGATCCCAACTTAAGGTCAGTACTCCTCTCCTGCAGCAACCGACCACTTTCCTGTCATCCAGATATATATATATCGAGTTTGGTGTTCTCGGCTTGTGAATGGCACAGCGGGCAGCTTTTCCAGACGGGACTTGACCGGAGGCTCCAAAGCCCTCAATCGATTGCAAACGCCGCCGCCGCTGCACGGGTTGCCAGGTCACACAGGCCAGAATGCTGGGCTGCGTGGGCTTTCTGGATCACTGCTGCAGTGCGGCACAATTGGCTCAACGTGATGCCAAGATCCCCCTGCAGGCCAAGGGGACGAGATGGTGGAAAGTGTACAATGGCTCGAGTGCTTAGAGACGCAAAGCTCTCAAAAAACACACCGACGGATAGTTGAATACATGCGGCTTCTATGCGGGTGCGGCTTGTGTATGTACATAATTGGTTTTCCTCTACAAATGTCGTGGGTGCGGCTTATAATCAGGTGAGCTCTATAGTGCGGAAATGACGGTATTCACAATGACAAACAATATATATATATATATTTACATTTAAAATCTCACTATTAATGAAATACAAAGCCTGGCATCATGGGAGGAATTTAAAAGGAGCCGTGTTAGGTATTTGTCTGATCCGTTCTTCAGCGTGGGCCTCCGCAATATTCCATTTCAAACCCCTAATTAGTATGTTCGACCCGGTCCCTCCTCATCTACTACAGGATGCCCTGCCGCTGATTGACTCCCCCTCTCCTTAATGGGATCAATATGCCTTTATTGACAGGCCACAGTCACTTGAAGTGGCTTTAATCCAAATAAATAAATAAATAAATAAATAAATAAATAAATAAATAAATAAATAAATAAATAAATAAAAGGACATCAAGTGTCACGGTGCAGAGTTCGATTTTGTCTGCGGCCTTTTTTGCACAAGTCACCTATGAAATGATGTCTTTGTTATTTGTCTTTAAATGAATAGTTTTTCACATTCAAAAAAAAAAAAAAAGTTTTCACAGTGTTTTGCCAGTGCCTCTGGATCGATTTTATTCTTTTGATAGTCCAGTCGGACAAATGCAGCGTTGAGCTTTCCCGAAAATCAAACGAACCATTTAAAAGGACGAGTTACTTTGAAATTGATTGTAATTCTGACATAAGAAGAAGAAACTGAGACGCAAAGGATGAAACAAGGAAATTGAAAACATTTCTCATTTGCCGATACGAGATCAAAATGCTACCGCACAGCGGAATCCTTTCTTCTTCTTCATGAAGGGAAGAATTGCGCTTCAAAAGATTTGCAATATTCTTTCGGCAGAGACGCAACCCGTTGACAGATGCGCTTCCTTATTAAGTTTGGCGCCCCGGTGACAGGTGGGGAAGTGCTACACGGCGTCTGATGCTGAGCTTCCGTCTCATGACTTTCAGAGTTTCAGACTAATGACTGAAATTCAGAAGGACGTTTCGAGGTTTGCTGGCGTCTCAGCGTGCTCCCGTCATCTTGAGCTCGTTCAGTCTTTTAGACTTTAATTGGCCTCAGAGTCCGACTTGCATTTTTCACAAAGCGTGCATTTATGTATTCAGAATTTAGGGATGGGTATTGATAAGATTTGTATCGCTACTTTTTTTTTTAGATCAATAATTGTGCCTAAGGTAAGAAGACAAGAAAACCTTTATTTGTCTCACCATGGAGAAATTCCCAATTTATAGCAGCAAAATTATGAAAGGGAGAAAGTAGAAGAAATTAATATAAAGTATCAATATCAATATAAAAAAAAGTATACTTATCTCTTGAAATGTTATTTCCTTTTTTCTAGTTTTAATAAATGCATTTTTTCTTATATCTTGAATTTGTAAAAAAATATATGTGTTTATTTTTCCCTAAGGGTTTGGTGAATTTGCATCTGAACTGGTTGGGTTCGGTACACCTCTAAGGTTAAGAACCAATGATCTACACAGTAGACGGTAGAGGTGCCTCTTAGCCAATGGGATGCCAGGACGATGCTCGGGAATAGCCAATAGCAGAGCAGCTATAAGGATGTTGCGTTCAGGAAACTCGGAGCTGCGACCATCTTGCGTCACAAGAGGCAATATTTTGCCATTGAGGCGTTTCGTAACTTGAAAATGTTGTATGAAAAGACGCTCGTAAGTAGAGGTACAAATGTACCTACCTGTATTTTATTTTTTTTTGCCTTCAAAATAAAACACATTAGGGTTGTTTTTTTTTTTCCACCTTTTCCCTCGTCTCTGCTCTCTGGGATTCACACATGCTCGTTCTGCTCTATTTCACTCCTCGACTTTCCCCTTGCCATCCACTCTCATTTGGCCCCTCACCTCTTTCCTCCACTCTCACTTCCAGTTTCTCTCCTCTTCCTCCTACCAGCTCCCTCTGAAAGAACGTAATAATGTTAGCTATCTGCCAGTGCGTCCATAAAACAAATTCCAATCTCCTTGGCTTGGCAGTCTGTGGGCACGCGGCTGAACCTGCGCCGCTATTTCGGGCACTTCGATTTATCATGATTATGGTGATTGTGATGTCACTGACGCACTTTTTTTTTTTTTGGTATTATGCACCAAATGGAAATAATGTAATGCAGCTGTTGCTATGTAAAGGAGCAACGTTTCGACGTTCCTCGTTTGCGGAGAACCACGTTAAGCATAAGAATGCTTTCATTGCAGCATGTCAACGGATTTCCTGGAGCATCATCAGCCTCATTTAAAATGTATATGTATATATATATAAAAAACAGTATAATGGAGCCCAGCCTCCTTGATTCAAAAAGCTCTTGTTCGGGTTCTCATTGATATGTTTCTGCTCAACTTGAGAAATTATAGATGAAGCAAAGAATTGTAGGCCAGGCCGAGGCATTTTCCTCCCACATACTGCAAATGACAAGGAACCAAGAACACTGGCGCATGCATAGCATGAGAAGTGTCAAATTGTCCATGGCGAGGGCAGCACCATTGGTCAAATTGTGATGAAATGACCCAAGACTCGCGGTAATACGGAGTTTTGTCCCAGTTGATATGGTATTGTCATGTCTGTCTGTTTGTTTTGTTTAAAGCCGCAGCTGAAGTGAAGGGCGTTTCCCTCCAGCGGGCCCACCCGTTCCGCATTTTACCAATGAAGCCTTGCCACGTACTTAAGGACTGCCGAGCTGCCTAGTTGCTTGTCGGATTATTGACCTTGCTCACCGTCGTGCCTCAAGTGTTGTTTTCTAGACTAGATTTCGAGATTTCCGTTTGCCCGTAGCGCTTTTCTGAAAATCAATATTTTGGTTTATGGCATTTTGAGCATGATTCGGTTCGGTCTAGAATCCCGACAGGCATGACCCCCCTTCACGTGACTGGCATCAAAAGTCAGTCCTCAGATTATTCTTCAACGTCACAAATAGACAGAGAAATATTTCGATGAGTTGTCTCGCCTCCCGCCTGCAGCGCTACGCTAGCTCCGACTCGCGTGGCCGCTTTGCACCCGCCTTTCCTGCGCCCAAAATTTCGCCAGTGCAATTCATCTCACATTGTATATGCCAAGTCGTCACCATAGAGGGGGAGTGCTATCAACTATTTAGACCTAAATATGAACTGCAATCAGCAAATGACAGCACGTGCTGAAAACCTGACATTAAGATCTCATTTTTTGGGGGCGGGGGGGCTGTACAGCCACACTCAATTCATCCGCATTGCATCTAATCCCGTTTTAACAAGCTAAACACGTTAAAAGAGAACACCCTAACGAGACAGCCATGAAATATATCCTCCCTGACGGATTCCAATTCTCTGAGAGGAACTAGCGCAAAGTCCAGAACCGGCTACGATGACGCGTGATTTACGCTACTCTCAGGATTTGGGCGACACACATCAGTATGCAGCTCTTGGCTGTACTGTGGTTATTCATCAACTGTTACTTGCAGGGAAATTGTCCACCCCCCCCTGTGCAAACCAACCCCGTTGATAATGTCTAATTCAGCGCTAGTAGCCGCACGCAGTTTGAGCGAAGCAAATAACATCTACAGAACGCTGTTGTAAAATTGGCGCTCCTCTGTGGGATCCGGCCGGGTAATGGCGTCGGTGGCAGCGAGAGCCGGGCGTGCTCGTGAGCCAAGATTTAGAAGGCGAAGCCGTTGTATTTCTAGCCTGGACTTCTGAGGAATGGGCACGGGGGAAATGTCTAAAACGCTTAAGGTAAAAAAAAAAAAAAACGTCGGTTAACTCATTCAGTAGCAGCCAATTCTAGACCAAGTCTGAAAAGACGTTTAAAAACGTCTTTGGGAGTGAATGAGTTCATGGCCAACCATTATTACAATTCACATGCACGTCTTTATGCCAAATTAATCTCTGAAAATATCCAAATGATCATGCCAACGTTTCCTGTCTCATATTAGCGTGAGCAACCGGAACAGCATTATCCGTGTTAGCTCCTAATAACACCCGTCGCATCCATAAATTGTCCGGTGTCACGTTCTACCCGTCTTGATTGTGTTTCAGCTCCAGCCGGCGTGAAGGGCGTTTCCCTCCAGCAGGCCCACCCGTTCTGCGTCTCCATTCAAGCCTTGCCGCGTGCTTAAGGACTGCCGGGCTGCCTGGTCTTTGTCGGATTATTGACCTTGCTCGCTGTTGTGCTTCAAGCGTTATTTTCTAGACCTCTCGATAATAGTCATACTTGCGCTCCTTTTGTTCATAGATTCTGGTTTATAGCTATTTTTGATCTTTGTTTTAGTTCGGTGATCTTGGCATCGACACCGGTCAACCCATCGACTCCAATTATTTCCCTTCAGACTCCTTAACACGCCCACTGCGTCGCTATAAAAATGAACCAAACATTTGATTGACTTTTTTTAAAATTTTTTAACAGTGAATAGGGACAATAAATTTCTTTTCATAAACCGACCCTGTGGCAAACTGCTCACGATTGTAAACTGTGCCTAAAAACAAATACACACACGCACACACACAAACATATCGTTGACCTTTAGCCTGCTGGGTGATAGAGCAGGAGGCGTACTGGGATTTATGGTGGAGGTGCAGTCTTAATTAAAAGATGCTAATGCAGGCTGCTGCTGCCCGCCGTCTGCGCGAACGCGGTTCCAGGTCCCCGATGTCAAATAATTGTTCCATTCTTGGATGAATGCAGCCTGCTGTTTAACAACCTGAACACAAGCTAGCATCGCAACAACCCAGATACCCTCAGGGCGCTCACCGCCCACGTGTATTTTGTTGCCTTTCACTTTGTGTGGGCGGAGACACGAACCTCACACTCAATGGGCACGTGGTCTTGGTGACCGCACAAGTCCCTACCCACGACAGCCAAGTTTCCTGAATCGGAATCTATAATCCCTGCCTGCACCTAATAAACTAAAGAGAAAACAGCCTGCCCCTAGCGGATAATCCATGAATTGCATTTTATTTAAAAATATTCATTCCGTGTCTTTTATGCAATTTTTCCCCACATTTAAATTTAAATTATCCTGCGGGCCTTATAGACCCTCCTTGGGGGCCGGTTCCGGCCCGCGGGCCGTATGTTTGACACAACCGCTCTACAGGATGCACTGCCGGGAAACAAAACACGTTTAATCGGGAAGGCTCGTTGTGTATTTGTCCACTGAGGCTTTGGTGATTTTGCTTTTTATTTTTTTTTATTTTTAAAAAAATAATCCATCTGACATGAGTAAGTGTTCTCGCTGTGCGAGCCACGATGATTTCTATTCAACGTTTGTTTTATAGCGACACGAAGAGGATTTATCATCATAAGCATGTGCTGTCTAAAAACAATTCGGGTGCGCCGTTGTTCTCATCACGCGAATGTGCTTCTGCTTGAGCAGAGAGGAGCTGGGTGCTGTTTATTAGCGCAGGGGTAGGATGGCGGAGTGACCCTGGAGCCGAGGAGCCGAGGAGACGGTAGTTGGAATCAGTGGAATTTCAATGCGTGTGCAGAGAGATTTGGAACATAAATCTTCTGCTTTTACTTTCACCGCAGCCCCAGCCTTCTTTTTTTTTTTTTAAATTTCACCTTGGACTATCACTATGCTCCTCTCGGTGAATAAGTGTCCCTTCAGTACTAACTGAAAGTCTGCAAACGTTTGACAGATTGGGCAGCTGACACGGACGGGCATCAATCATTGCGCTCAACACCGTGGGCACATCTCGCAAAGAGACGTTCATGTCCGAGGACACTGACAGCAGCGCTCCGCCATGACGCCGTACGAGTGTTAGCGTGCTACTTTAGCGATACCTACATCCTCATGTGATATATTTGAGCGTGTTATCGCGTTGACGTTCAAGCTATATTTTGGTTATCGATTGTCCTGTATGTGACACGCACACACACACACACACACACATAAATAAATACCACAAAAAAAATCAGGTATCGTATTTTCCGCACTATAAGGCGCTTGAGTATAAGGTGCACGAATGGCCCATTTTAAAACAATTTTCATATATAGGGCGCACAACATTGTAAGGCACATAGAATAGAAGCCACAATAGGCTGCAGTTGCGTTATGCATCCACTAGATGGAGGTATGCTAAAGGTAATACAATATAATACAATACAGCTTTATTTGTATAGAGCTGTTACAACCTCTGCAGCTGTAACAAAGCGCTTTACAGAACATTTAAAATACTACATCCCCCCCAAAAAAAATCTGAATATTGATCCATATAAAAATGCATCGGATTATAAGATATGTTGGATTAATAGCGCACTGACAGTTTCAGTGTTTGTGCATGATCTTATCTTAAAATTCTAAAAGGACACTGGGTAAACAAGATCAGAACAAAGACAAGGACAATCGACTGACATCATCTAAACCAGCGGTCCCAAACCTTTTTTGCCCCACGGTTTACTGTCAGACAATATTTTCAGGGAGGTATGACAGATAAAAACAACAAAATAATATGATATGACCTGCATGAAAACTGTGGCACTTTTGAAATATAATAATAAACACGAATCAGAACACGAGGAATGTCCCATCTGGCTGCAACACACTCTGGTCACTATGGTAATGTTTAAATGTGCCTTCAAAATAAGATACAAAGTCCATGAAAAATACTACTCACCGTCGCCAAATATTATGCAGAGCGGGCTTGATGCGTGGGAATCTCACGTTGAGATAAATCCGTAGTTTAAGTAGGAAATCCTGATACTGTCTATTAAATTTAAGCCTTCTTTCTCTTGAAAGTCGTCGGCTCCTCTTCGGTCTCCTGGCTGTGCCTTTCCCCGTTCCCCAAGAAACTTTCCAAAGATGCGTGTTTTTTTACTCAATTTACGAGCTCCGGCCTTTCATTTTAACTCACAATGGAGAAATTCCCACTTTACAGCAGCGAAAATATGAAAGGGAGAAGTTGTAGGAGAAGAAGTAGAAGATATACGCATAATTACCGCTCAGTTATTTGCGGGATGTTATGAAAAGCAGCCAACTCGCCAGTTTCATGACCTCTCTTCTGAATTTGCTCGCAGTCATGAAAGATGCAAACTCGCGTTGTCAAGTATTCCATGTCAGTTAAAGAGTACAACATTGCCCCCATGCGGTATAAAGTAGTATTGTCGGTTCTGTGACTCCACTGGTGGTTGACGTGAACGTTTTTTTTTACCCTAAATCTTACTCGGACTTGTTTTAAAATCCTCTACAGCAACAACGTATCACCGCTTTCCATTTTTAGATCTTAGAAATAAACCAGCTGTGAATTTAAACTCGAGAAAGGTGGCCAAATATACTCGTACAAACACTTTTAGCAAGTACGTCAGTCTGTAGCTGCCCGCGCTTTATATAAAATAGCACTTTCGTGATTTTTTCAAAAGTAATGCAACAAATACTATGACAGTCAATTACGGTCGTGTATAATAACGACGGTTGGTTATAGTAAATACAGCAACGTAGCACTTTTTTAAGGCACCCCAAAATTCAAATGCCTCGAAGGTGGTACAAATTGGACGAACCAAAATGTGTCTCGATTAAACAACTACGTTGTGTAAAGAATTAAAAAGCACGAAGCAACCACAAAGCTTAAGATTGTTTTATGTTTTTTTTTATTGTCAAGTGTCCTTGGGTGTCTTGAAAGGCGCTTATAAATAAAATGTATTATTATTATTATTATTATTAAGATGTTTTGGACTTCCATAGGCATTGTACCATTTCTTAATTTAGCACTAACTATGAAACGCCACTAGGTGGCAGCATCTTCAAACTGTGACCAAGTCATTGAGGGTTGGATTTATGCCTACTGTTCATATTCCAACGTTGTGCACAGTGTGACAGAGTTTAAGATTGCTCAATTGACCCTCGCAAATTCCCTATGTTCAAAGCAAGAGCAATTTAGCAACATGACACGGCAATATCAATAATCATTTGTATGTCCGCGGTGTCATTCGCCTGCTTTGATCGGTAAACAATTGGATCATTCACTCCAAATCCATACTGTACTGTGGTTTGCGGTTGTTTTGGTACATTGTGGAGGTGAATGCCACGACGAGGCATTCTAGCAATTATTTACCAGAATATACCATTCCGTATTCAAATTCAACACATTATAGTTTCCGTTGGACAGAGGCATGCAATAAATACAAAAAGGAAGGGGGGGGAAAAAAAAAATCCTACCTTTGAAATGTCTGTCATCTTCAGAGAGAAACGACAAGAAAAAGATTCAAATCACAATTTGATTTTTGACAAGTGAAATGCTCAAAAGTCACCTTGAACAGGATATGTAATAAAAGCAAGAAATATTATAACATAGAGAGCCAATTCCAAAATGGCATCCGTGTGTCCAAGTATGCGTGTGTCTGCAAATTATATTCTTGTATCTTACAATTACTGTGTGTAAATGGCTGAAAAAAAAGTAATAAATTAAAAGTTTTGTCGTGCTTACAGTGACACACGGGTTTGGGCGTGTCCCACTTGCCCAATTTATTGCACTGCGTTGAGTTGCGGCCCATCAAGATGAAGCCGGGGAGACAACCGTAGTGCAGCACGGTTCCCTCCGCCGGCAGCCCCTGCGGCCAAGACGACACTCGACCATTTTCCAAAGACGTCCAAACCCGGGGACATAACAACACTGGAAGAGAAGAATGAATGGAAATGGGAAAATGAAACCGTATGTCATGTTGAGGAAACACATTTGCTTCCTCTTTTATTTCCATTCTCAGACTGTTTATTTTTCCCCCCATGTGTTTGTGCACAAACAGGCAATTGTTTTTGTTTACCTGTAACTAAGGGTTGTAAAAAAAAAAAAAAATAAAAAAAATGCAGAATAACTGATTTATAGTTAACTTTATACCCAACGATGCTTCACATACTGTAGTTGAAAGTACAATAGCAAAGTAAGGAAATTAAAAAAAAGTTGACTAAAATTACAAAAAAAGATGCTCAGTGCAAAAAAACAAATTTTTCAAAAACGTGATTTAAAAAAAAAAAAAGTTTCCAAAGACCATGATCATATGTGTGGGAAAAGAACGTCGGTTTACAAACTGGGTTTAAAAGCATTTACAGTAAATCGGGGAACCATATTATGCACAAGTACAGATTAAAAAAAAATAAAAATTAAATTAAAAAAAGCTTTTTATGCGTGATTTTAGTGGTGTTTTATACAAAAGTGCGCGTTATTTACGGGATTGTATCGTAATTATATTACCGCACCCACTACATTTTTAGAGGAAAACCAATTTTGTACATACACAAACCTGTATATAAGCCGCATGTGCCCACCTTAAAACATGTCAACATATTGCGTCATCTGCCTTTCTTTGTGCCTTTTCCATGATGAGGGTATGTTCACGCTAATTTAATTGATGCACAAGACAAGAAGTTGCAGTCTTCCTCCACGCATATATTCCACCGGTCTTAATCTTGCCTTTTCTACTCGGGCGCTCCCTGCTGGCCGTTAGAAATATTACACAAATTGGCCGCATCACTGTATAAGCCGCAGGGTTGAAAGTTTGGGGAAAAAGTAGCGGCTTATAGTCCCGAATTGACGGTAAGCATAATGACCATATTTGGCCAGCATCTATTCTGTTTTGGAACAGCATTTTTTTTTCCTGACAGACCGGGTGCGCTTTGAGAGTCCGCCGCGGTTGCACTTACAGCATCTACTTTGTCGGTTGAGGTCGGTCCAGGTGCCGCTGGGCAAACATTTCCTGACCTTGGGTCCCACGATCACACGGCTTCCCCTGCAGATGTACTCAATCTCATAGTCAACGGGGAGAACTTGCACACTTCGAATCTGGACAGACGTAGACAATGAAATGCGACACGAGACAAATGAGAACGCCATTCCAACTTCCTCAACTCGTGGCGTATCGCGCTCGATTTCTCTCTCTCTCCGCGCCCTCCCTCCACAAATGGCAGCAAGCCCCATTAATCACCTGCTCCTGTGTCAGGCCTCTGTATCTGATCCCACCATCTCTGGGGGGGCGGATGATCGCACAACCTGGAAGAGAGAGAGAGACACACACAATCAGGGGATGCTGTTTTTTTAAATGCACAGTTTATTTTGGTACTTCCGGTTCAGTTTAGCCAATGTAGGCTCTCATACGCGGCTGATTGAGAGACGATACTACTTCGGGGAAGGAGAGAATTGTGGAGGAGGAGGACTTTTGTGTTTTTCTCTTCCTTGTTTATGATTTTATCTGTGGTTTTATTGTTGCTCTTGGTTGTAAAGTGTCCTTGAGTGTCATGAAAGGCGCTTGCAAATGTAATGTATTATTATTATTATTATTATTATTACTTGGAAACTGCATTTAAGGTCAAGAACAGATTTAATGGCTTTATACTTTAAGCAAATTTCAAAGTAAAATTCCATTCAACTCGACATCCATGTTTGTTGTTATCAGTTACCCGGGAGATGACCGGAAGTACATCAACGCGCATTTAAAAAAAAATAAAAAGAAGCTCGCGTTATCTCCCAATCTTTACGAGGGAATTCAACACTTAGCGAGGGAACGCAAAGGTTTCTTCCATGTCCCCTTCGGGCCTCCGTAGGTTTCTGGACAATTCAAATGTCAGCGTTCAAAGTAGTCGCTTGACCCTGAGAGCATTAATTTCAAACCCATTATCTTTGTTATGACATACATTATAGCCTTTCACACGTTCAAGTCACGAAGCAAAAAAAAAAAAATAAAATAAAATAATAACGTCGTAGGTGTCATTAGGAAACCAAAAGCGGTGCCGCATTTCGACCACTAGATGGCGACTTGAGTTTTGTTTTCGCTTAACAGGTAATCGGCACGTCATCTGAGGCGCTTTCTGTCCAACAAGACAACTCGTATTCATTTGAGGTTTGCTGCTGCCATTCAAGTTGATTTCGGAATCGAGCCACAATAAGCAATTGTGGTTTCGGTGGGATGAAAAGTGCACTTAACGGCGCCATCTGAGGCCAATACTGATTAAGGAGGAGACGAATCGGGGTGGAGGGAAGGAGAAGAGAAAGAGAGGTTGGAAAAGTGCCAAAGGCACGACTCATTTTCCAATTATTTCGTCCTAATGTGTCCATTATTTTACAGTGAACTATTTTATACGAAGGATACACCGTGATTCACCGTGACCTGAAGCGCAACACTCCCTCAGCACCTTAAAACAAATAAAAACACCATTTGGGCTGTGAATCTTTTGCTAGAGCCAGCGGGCGCATTCTGGTATAGACCCCCTACCCCGCTCAAAACAGCATCTAACCAAATTAATTCATGCACACAAGACACCCGAACTATACGTTTAATATAAGAAAAGTAAGAAGTCATCGACAGCTTTTTCCTGCAGTGAGGTTGGCAGTTTTGGGTTTCGGCATGTTGTGTGGGATCACGCCATCCCAGAATGTGTTTGCATTGAATTGGGGCTTCATTGAAGATGTTCGTTTGTCTTAATTATTGTCGCATGAATATAGCAGCGGCTACAAATCGTAAATCCAACGCTACTCACCATTACAACTGCCGACTGTCTCCTTAATGACATCATCAATCAACTGTCACGTGCAAATTGAGACGTATGATGTCAGATTTTGACGCTCTCCAAAACTCCATTCCCCAAATGAAAATATCAACACATTTGATAAGCCGGTCGTTTGAGTGGCCAAGTGCAATTTATTCCTGACAGGAGCAAAGCTGTACTTTTTTTGCTCCGCTTCGTTAAACGAGTAAATAAAATGTATTATGATTATTATTATTATTATTATTATTAATGCGCTGCACGCGCAGCGTGTGGAGCATAGATGACGCAGAAGTCACTCGGAAAAAAAACTATATATATATATATATATATGATGCAAAGTTGGCTTAGGATCATTCGTGTCCGTGTGTTCATTTAATTTTTCAGGGATTTATATATAGAGTTAAAAACAGCAAATATATATATATATATATTTTTTTTCTCATATATATTTTCAATATATATAGGGTTGTCATTATATTTTCCGAGGGTTGATAGTGTGTCAGCCATGCATGGAATTAGCCGTCATGCGCGTGTGCTGGAGCCGTCGTCTTAGCTCTGATTATGATTTGAAGAGATTGACGGACAGGCGGGCGGACAGAACACCAAATTGCCTTCAATCGTATCGTCTGAAAGGAGTTTTGAATTTTTGGCATTAGAACCCGAAATGAGCTCTCGAAATGCAGTTCCAAAAACACCGAGGCCAGTAAAAAGAAGGCAGTATGTGTTCGTATTTAATAACCGTGTATCGAAAGGCAGGAATTAAAACAAAAAACAACCCCCCCGCCCCAAAAAAAACGTATCGTTATCGGGTTACTGCAGGGTGCACGAAAGGGTTAAAAAAATTGTCGTGATATTTGGAGAATCGCATCCAAAAAGTGCGATCCAAATCCAAGCGAAGGAGGCACCTTTAAACCTGAGCAGCCTTTTAATCAAACAGATGACTGTGGGAGGCAGAGGCAGCGATAAAGATGCCACCGGGGGGGGGGGGGAATATGCCAGAAGAATGGGAACAGACTCTTTGATGAAGAGGTCAGTCGAGCTTTGATGGAGATGGGGAGTGACCTTGATGCACAGCTCTCGTCGCCTTATTTCGCACTATAGGCGTTACTAATCCATTTCAGCACATGGGGGGGGATGGGGGGGTTGGGAGGGGAATCAATCAACCCCGAGAAGGCTGCAGCAACGAGATGGCATTCCTCGTCATAGACTGTGATACAGTTTCATCGAAAAGCCCGTCACAAGCATCATCTGCCTATTCGCTGTTCTGTCTCTCACTGCAACATCTTCCTCGGGAGGGGGGGGGGGACAATCCATGTACAGTCTGCCATTCCATATCATTTAACAGCCTAAATGCTAAACATCCGCTTCATTAGTCACCAGAGGCCGGGAAAGACCTAGCGGAGGCGACTCCCATTGAAAATAGGCCCCCCACCCCCCAACACCTTGGCTCCGATGATCGGCACAAAGAGGAAATGGCAGCGCTCTAATCTGACAGCAGGGTTTGTGTGTATATTAGACAGCTGCCTCTGGGTATTAGTGCGGCATCGGTGCCTTCACTCTCAACTGAAAAAGCGAATGGTCATAATAATAAGCAGGATGGGGGTTACAGCTCATGTTCATTAGCTTCCCCATCTCCTGTTAGGGGCGAGTTAGGATTTCGACTTTCGACGACGGGGTGGGGGGAAAATGGCCCTCGACCGCGACAAGTCCCAAGAGCAGTCCGACGAGTTTCATGCTAAGACTGACGCAACGGACGGAAAGGTCTCGAGACCTCAACTGCCGAATGCTAAACAGAAAGGAAACCGAGAGGACGTGCGGAAAAAACCACTTCATTGCTTTTAAACCATTCAGTTTGAAATGTGTTTCACCTGTCAGAGTTCAAAAGAATAGCATCCAGTATCGGCGTCGTAGCTACTTAACTCATTCACTCCCAAAGACGCTTTTAGACGTCTTTTCAGACTTGGTTTAGAATTGGCTGGTGCTGAATGGGTTAAGTAGCGTATAGGCCGTATAAATTAAAAGAGGCCACCCTTAAAAAAAGTTGGTCAAAGATTTACAGACATTATGAGCATGAATGTAATGTATAATAATAGATCTGAAAGTTGCTTTTCAGGTTGAAATGATTTACATTTTTAAAAGTTTTAAAAACAGGAATTCACTGCATGTTTTATATATATATATATATATATATATATATATATATATATATATATATATATATATATATATATACCAGTTGGTCAATGCAAAAGCGAGCACAACTTCACACGTCAGTGATGCTTACACCGAGGCGCAAGCGGCTCAACGAACGCCATTGTTTGTGAAATGCCGAGTAACATTTGTTGGCATTTTGGCATTTGACTGAATATACGTCTGCGATTGGCTGGCGACCGGTTCAGGGTGTCCCCGCCTACTGCCCGAAGACAGCTGGGATAGACCCTTGAGGATAAAGCGGATTGGAAAATGGATGGATGGATACTGAATATATGTACGCATACATTATTTATTTACCGTATTTTCCGCACTATAAGGCACTTCGGATTATAAGGCGCACCTTCAATGAATGGCCTATTTTAAAACTGTTTTCATACATAGGGGGCGCACTGTCATAAGGCGCATAGAATAGAAGCTACAATAGTGGCTGCGGTTTTGCTCTGCATTCACGAGATGGTGCTACGATTGATTCCTGCTAATAATCACCACTAGATGGCGTAGGAACACGAACAGGGAAACAACTCAATGGGCAATATGGAGACTAACACCGTATATAAGGCGCATCGGATTATAGGGTGCGCTGTGGGCTTTGGAGAAAATCAAATGCTTTTAGTGCGCCTTATAGTGTGGAAAATACGGTGTATATATATAAAGTCTCGCAAGGCCAATTGGGAACTATTGAGCCTCATCACGGACCAATTTGCCCAAGATATTTCACCTCATGATAACAGCTGCATCGATGAAGCATACCGCCGGTACTTCTGTATTCCTATCTCGCGACACCGCAAGCACGAGGCGGGAACAGTTTGTATTCTATATCACGGTAATGACATCGGTGATGTCCTACATCACTTGTATGACTTCAGTCCCAGAGCCGACAAGAATCTATAGGAGAACCGCTAAAGAGCCCGAGAGATACGCACTATCAAATCCGGAATCGGAATCGCCAGATCCTGATGAAATTCCCATCCCAATTTGGCGCGCCGCTATACAGGGGGGAGTCCCCGCGGACGCCGACGCTCGCAGATCACATCGTGAGAGGAAGGGAGCAGGTGGAAGAGAGGTGGAGGTATTTACGGCAGAGCGGGGCAATGAAGCGTCGTCGCGGCAAGATGGGCAACGTGTGGGAATAAAAGGGGGGGGGGGGGGAGCTGGTGGAAGGCTGAGATTACACAGAGGAGTAGTGGAAAAGGGTGCGAGAGGTCAAGTGCATTAGGATTAAGTGTTCGGAGCGGGGCAATTTGGAAGAGAGGCGGAAGAAGAGAGTACAAGGGGTTGGGGAGAAAGGTCCGGGGTGATCCGTGGCCCGAAGTAAGATTCAAAGAAGTTGCTGGATACAACAATGATTCATACAAAATGATCCGAAAACCCACCTGGTGTTCAAAAAATGTGTCTAATATAAGAAAAGAAAAATACATACATACAAATATGTATTTATTAAGTTAAGGATTGAATCATTTTGCGTTTTTGTTCTGCGGTTCACAGTTATCAAAGCTATCAGAACATGTTTTGAGAGCAGCGTGGTCATTACCGGCAGATGTATTGTGTGCAGATGCGCCGAGGAAGGGCGAGGCAGCAAAGACGAAAAGAAGGAACGGCAACATCTTTACACCTGCGAAAAATAAAATCAAACAAAACAATACAGAGTATGCATTTAGTATAAAGAGACAATGACAGCACGATTGAAAGGCGCTCATAAATAAAATGTATTATTATTATTATTATTATTATTTACGGTACATCACTGACTGTGTGTTTCCTTTAGTCGCGTCAAAAGAAACAAGAGATAAACACTTTTAAAACGTACACGACAAACTTCATAACGATTGGGATATGAAAGATCATCGATTAATCAAGGCATTCGTTAATATTCCGACGATCCAACTACTTCGTAGGGATGTGCGGTCAGGGCGGTAAAAAAAAACAAAACAAAAAAAAAAACAATCCATCCAATTCTTGAGCCCGGAAAGTACCACGAAGATTTGACAGATGGCAGTGGTGAGCTCGATCGACACAACGTAGAGAAGAAGTTTTAACAAAGCATATTGAAAAAAAATATGTACATTTAAAAAAACAAACAAAAACAAACAAAAAAGGTACTTCATATACAAATAAAGGCAAGACTAATTCCATTTTTTAAAATGACATGGATACATCAAAATAAATATATACATGTATATATAAATATGAAAAATATTCTAGTTTATTTTCTACACACAATTTATTTATTGATTGATTGATTGATTGATTTGGGGTGAAGGGAAAAAAACTCCAATGAAGGCTGAAACGACAGCCGAACCTCAGCCAGGTCAGAGTTTTTCTCTTCACCCGCCAAAATAAAGAAATAAAGAAATCAAAACGTTCAACTAATTTAACCCCAAGTTACGTAGTTGAACGATTTAAACAAAGGTTGTGATGAATCTGCAGACGCTTCTGGCCGACACGCCGTTTATATAGCGAAAAGGCGGGGACGTGAGTGACGACAGGCATGCGGAAGTCCGCCAATGAGTGAAGGGTGGGCGTGTAAGAGGTGTGTAACGTTAAAGCAGTGATCTACATCTACCGTATTTTCCGGACTATTAGTCATAAGTTTTTTTCATACTTTGGCCAGGGGGTGCGACTTATACGTGAAATTATTCACGCATTTTTATATAAATCCGCGTGTTATTTTCACATGAAACCACAAGAGGGCGCTCTAGGTCTGTGTTGATCAATCGGCGATGAGTCGAGATTTCGTTGGATTTCGTGATGTGGGAGTGACACCGATGGTTTGAGAAACTTGTCGGCATGTTCTTGATGCTAACGTTATCTGAATGACGCTTAATGTGTTACGTGAACATGCCAGGCACGTTCTCCGTTCGTTGTTTATGCGTCACGTGACGTTAGCATATCGTACACTGATTCAGCCTGTTGTTCTCTATTTTATTTTTATTTTAAATTCCTTTCAAGATGTACGTTCTCGGTTTTGGATTTTATCGGATCATTTTGATAACATTTGATTTTAAAAAATGCGATTTATACTCCACTGCGACTTAGATGTTTTTTTTTTCTTATGAATTTCGTGACTTATAATACGGGAATCAAATCCAGAACGTTCTTGCTTCAAGGAAGCGTCGCGAACCAAATGTTTCATCAAAGAACCCGTGTCCAAAATCTGGACATGTTCACAGTACGTTGTCGGCCGCACTCCGACAGAATCAAGTTTGGAAGGAGAGAGTCGTCTTCCTTGTCGGCGCGAGCGCTCCTTTTCTCCTTGCCCGACATTACAGCTGGCTGCGCAGACACAAATGTTATCTATTTGCTTTCGAGGACAATCTCATTTTGATGCAAATGAGGCGTCGGCTGGCTGTCATCGGGGTTGGCGAGATGAGTTATTCAACAATGCTTCACTTCGGAGTTATTGACTCTCAATGTCAGAATCAGCTAAATATTTTGGATGTGGAATGGAACTGCGCTAACTCCCTTTGCAAATAATAAAAAAAGCCAGTGCAGTGGAGGAAAGACGCGGTTTGCAATTGATCCGTGTACGGTATTGCAGTGTAGCCTTAGATTTTAAGTACATACCGTATTTTCACGACCATAAGGCGCAATTAAAAGTCTTAAATTTTCTCCCAAAGTGGACAGGACGCCTTATAATGCGGAGCGTCTAGTGTATGAGCCCAGTTCCAAAGCCTGACTGAGAGCCGACACGCTGTTTATATAGAGAAAAGGCGGAAGTGAGTGAGAACAGGCATGCGGGAAAGCAGCCCGCCAATCAATGAAGGGTGGGCGTGTAAGTGGCCTCTGAGTGAGGCCAGGCATGCGGGAAAGCAGCCAGCCAATCAGTGAAGGGTGGGCGTGTAAGTGGCCTCTGAGTGAGGCCAGGCATGCGGGAAAGCAGCCAGCCAATCAGTGAAGGGTGGGCGTGTAAGTGGCCGCGCATCATTTCTGTGGAGCCACATGGCAATGAGAGTGACTCTGACAACGTTTTTGATGGACTACACCGGTACTTGCACAATTGTTCAATTCGGACACAGAAGATGAGGACTTTGACGGATTTCTGGGCGATGATTGATCGAAAAACGCGAGTACATTGTAAGATGGCTAAATAAAGTACAACCGATCTCGGTTTTGCTTCCGTTGCCTTTTTAAAAACGTGTTTTTAGCATGTCTTAGCATGCTATGCTATGCTTCAAGCTAACGTGTTTTTAGCGTGCGCGCATGCATGCTACGCTATGCTTCAAGCTAACGTGTTTTTAGCATGTCTTAGCATGCTACGCTATGCTTCAAGCTAACGTGTTTTTAGCATGTCTTAGCATGCTACGCTATGCTTCAAGCTAACGTGTTTTTAGCGTGCGCGCATGCATGCCGTATGTTTCAACTGGCGTATGTTTTACCACGCCTGGCTGCGCCCAATAATACAGTGCGTTTTGTGTACGTGTCAAACACAGAAATAGCACCCGTTACTGAGACTGCGCCTACAACACGGTGCGCCGAATGGTCGTGAAAATACGGTACATATTTTTCAATCTTTCATATAGTCTGAAGGTGGACTGCTGTTTGACCACGATGGCCTCAAGATTCTCAATAGCGTTGAGGTCAGGGAACAACTACATAGCCGTTACCTCTGCGTCTTGTGTCCTAGACGCGTCATTTTCCCGCGGGACACACGCTTCCAAATTTTTCAGTCTCGCGGGTAATTGGTGCCATTGAGTACCGTGAATCGGAACTGACCCGGTTGAAATGTGACCCATCCTAGCTGCGATTCAAGTGACAAAATGAGGAGGAAATGGCCGATCGTAACACAATGTTACCCAAAAACGTGAAGATTCACTTTGCAAATTGCACCGGCAGGCCTATTTTGCCCCATTTGAATCCACGTAAACCATCGTCTGACCGATGGTTTAACGTGTATACGATCCTGCCACACCGAGAAGAAATAATCACGGGAGCCCGAGGGAGGGGGTCTGGCCAATTTCACCAGATCATCATAAAGTGACACAGAGGCAGTTATAGTAAGCATCATGTTGAAAATGAGGGCGGGGGTGGGGGGGGGGGGGTCGGGGAGGACACAACAGCAGCACTAAATGGTACAATTGAAATGCATCCAAAGTGCAAATTGTGACATTAGCCAGCTCATGCAGCACATCGAGAAAAAACTTTTGCGTCATTATATAGGAAGCAAAGCCGGTAGGACAGTAAAAAAAAACAACGTTTTTTTAATTCAACTGGTAAGAATTTTTGTCGGGCAAAATGTCTGCAAAAAGGAACAGATCAGAAAAGATCCTGAGGAAAATACGTGACCACGACTCCATTAAAAGGCTAAATTAAGATGACCAGAGTGCCCAACTCCCTTAACTCATTCAGTAGCAGCCAATTCTAAACCAAGTCTGAAAAGACGTATAAAAACGTCTTTGGGAGTGAATGAGTTAAAATAGCTCCTGGCACAAAGGACAAATATGAGCTACGACAATCGGAGAGCAAAGCTACTGTGTCGTACGTTTTACTGGGCCTCCGAGGGCCCTTCAGGGCCGACACCCGCCAACTTGCGCGGTCAATTCGCGAGCATCTACACTTGTCGTAGGCGACAACGAATATTGTTGGACGTGGTTGCAAAATATTTGCAAGAGAACTTCACACACAGGAAGAAGAAGAAAGAAAGAAAAATCCGTGTCCTCCTCTGACTGCAAAAAAGGCAGCAAATCTGGCTAGCGCTGTTGCCTAGCAACCATTCACATGGCACTCACTCCTGTGTGTGGATTAGGCACCCGATGATGGTTTGTCTTGCACGGTCCTCATCGTCGCTTTTTCAACCCAGCCCCCCACCCTGTCCCCTCTCACTGACAGATTGGAAAATAATAATTATTATAATTATTATACACTCCATGCCGTGGCTATTTATTGATCATGTCTATATGCTGCACACATTTTTTTTTATCATGCCAACCAAAACCCTGATTCATGCTGATCTGAAAGCTGTTTTTTTTTTATCATCCTTAAAGGGGAGGGGGAGGGGGGGGGGTCATTCTGTTCGGAAGAGCCGCGACGGTCTCCTGTGTGCTTCTGTCGCCAGTCGGTGGTGGCGAGTCGACTTCCGTCGGCGGCGTGGCAAAAGCACCAAATCAAATTCGTCTTTCTAATCTCAGCCGCCCGCCGTCACTGCGGCTCGAATCGTTTGATGCCGTAAATTGACAACGAAGACACCTGCAGCTTTCCCAAAAACCGTATCGTGGTTCATGCTTCACACCTCGCGGATTATTAATCCTCTTTGCATACATTATACGGGAACACAAAAACTTCCATGTGAATTAAAAAAATATGAAATAAAGTACTTATTAAACGGTACACAGCCAATATTGAACCCGTTCATGCACAAATAATGCTAACCTATAACCTGATAAGCTGTCCACTGTAGTAACCGCCGCCCCTGAAAGGGTTAAATACAATTTTAGATATTCGTCCCCTAGATCAGAATATTTAGCATTCAGCGCTGGGCAATGTGTACATAATAAAAATAACTTTGGAAAAATTGGGATTGAAATCACAACCCCAAAAAAAAATGATTGGCGTAGAATTCATATACAATTTTCAAGTGTGCTTTTATCTTTTTATGGAATAACTCATTAAACAAACCACAAAAAGGAACAACGAGCTGCTCCGCTCAGAAGGACGTTTGGGCCGCTCTGACTTCAAATGGGGGATACGGTAAATTCCGGACTATAAGCCGCTACTTTTTTCCCCAAACTTTCAACCCTGCGGCTTACACGGTGATGCGGCCAATTTGTGTCATTTTTCTAACGGCCGCCAGGGGGTGCTCAAGTAGAAAAGGTAAGATTAAGAGCGGTCTTGTGCATCAATGAAATGAGCGTGAACATAGCCTCATCATGGAAAATGCATAAAGAAAGGCATATGACGCATTGCTATTCTGTTGCTAGCGTGTCGTTAGCATGTTGGTACCGTTTTACTGCCGCGTCACAGGCACCGTTTGGGAAGAAAGTTAGATTATTATTAATGTTAAGTTATCAGAATCAGAATCAGAATCAGAATCATCTTTATTTGCCAAGTATGTAGAACACACAAGGAATTTGTCTCCGGTATACACGCTGCATTAGTATCATCATAAACAAGAACATGACAAATTGGTATGGAAGGACATTTCATAATGTAAGTGAACCATAGTTTCAAGCAGAGCTAAAGTGATCAGTGGTAGAATACAATACTATTACAGTTTGTACAGTTGGTGCAGAAAATCATTGAACCATTTTAGAGAGAATTTATATGATTGAAACTTTGAAAACTCTCTCTTTCTTTGTAAATATGTTGACATGTTTTAATGTGGGCACATGCGGCTTATATGCGGGTGCGGCTTGTGTATGTACAAAATTGGTTTTCCTCTAAAAATGTCGTGGGTGCGGCTTATAATCAGGTGCGCTCTATAGTGCTGAAATTACGGTATATATATATTATACACGTACGAAATGACGATTCTCAGGCTTGCCACAATCGATGCCCGAGTTTGAAGGAAAGGGGGGGCGGGGCTCTGACAGGACTAGACATGAGGCAACAGAGAGGCAAGCGCCTCAAAATGAATCCAATTACAATCTGCACAAGAGCTAAACAATAATGTGCTCGCACAGACTCGGCCCTCTGTCCACTCACAGCACACATGCTCGCTGCATTCTTAACACACACACACACACACACACTAGACCACTTTTGAATTAGACATGCAATGATTTATTGGGTTTCCACACACCCCAAATAAGTCAAGGACCAACTCTGCCGCTGAGCTACTCTGGAGATAAAGCTCTTTTCTTATTTCTGTCGTCTTATGATGATGATGATCATGATCATTATTGGGATTCTTGTACAGCCGCCACAGGGAAAAAAAAAAAAAAACTTGCTTGGGCAACCATGCAAATATTTGAGAAGAAAAGAGAAGGAGCGGAGAGGAAAAGGGAATGTGAGAAGTGCAGATTGCGGTTGGGGCTGTGAGTGTATTCTTGCTCGGGGGGACGATTTCACACTGCACTTGCTGCATTCGACGGTGTGACAAACCCACAGGAAGGAATTGCGATGCGGCGGCAGCAAGGGAGATTCAAATTAAAAGATGAGAAATGCAACGAAAGTAAGAAGCACGGTGATGCAGCACAGAGAGACAGACAGACGGAGGGACAAAAACAAAAAAAAACGGTCGGTATCAATCGAAATTGATTTCCAAAAGGTGCCACAACATATGAGGAGTTATCATCCATCCATCCAGGCGGAGGACACCCTGAACCGGTTGCCAGCCAATCGCAGGGTACACTCACACCTAGGGACAATTTCGAATGTTCAATCAGCCTGTCGCGCATGCTTTTTGGAATGTGGGAGGAAGTACCCGTAGAAAACCCACATAGGCACGGGGGAGAATATGCAAACTCCACACAAGAAGGCCAGAGCCGGGATCGAACCCGCGACCTCTGCACTGTGAGGCTCGACGCGCTAACCACTGGATCACCGGGCCGCCCAGGAGTCCAGCACACTCTGCACATGCCGTGACCCGGATACGAACCGGGGTTGCGTTATATATCCACTAGATGGAGCTACGCTAAAGGGAATACAATCCAGCTTTATTGATGTAAAGCTTTCACAACCGCTGCAGCTGTAACAAAGCGCTTGACAGGACATTTGAAATACTCCGTCCAAGAAATCAGAATATCGATCCATATATAAGGCGCATCGGATTATGAGGCCCGCTGTCGACGTTTGAGAAAATGGAATGCTTTTCGGTGCGCCTTAGTGCAGAAAACACATTAAAACACTATTACAGTGAAACTCCCCTACAACGAAACCTACGTGGGCGAAAATACCCCCTAGTGTGAAAATTCTTCATGCATTAACATGATTCCTGCTCTCCTTACAAGGAAAAAAAAAAACCCTGTTGCGTTATACGAAACGGCAACAGCAACCACCACGGTGGTTTACACATGCGCAGTAGTCCAGGAAGTATTTGTGATTGTTAGTTTCAGACGCAGCAGGAACGTTGCATTGATAAAATGGTTACGAAACGGACCTTTGGATGTCAAGCAGCTCAGACAAGAAGAGCTCTGACGCTGGAAGAGAGGGGAAAAGTGATCAAAATGAAAGACGGAGGAAGCAAAGGAGACGACATTATGCAAGAAATTGGTGAAAGTGAATGCTGATCGTAAATTTGGCAATTTCTTTCCCTTTTTTTCTTTCTACGCTGGCTATATGAAGCGTCAAATAAGTGTATGCTCATACTTATGCACTATTGGAATAAAAATAAAGAGTACACATACGTTTGTGTTAGTCTGTGTGTGTTTATCTCTGAGATCAAATTTGCTACAGTGAAAAACCCCCTGTTGTGAAAAATGTCTCACCGTGAGGAGCGAACGAGTCACAAATCGAATCAAGCGCCGACAGGAGACACACCCTCCGCATCGTCGCTTTGAACTGGAATTTTAACCGATCTGCCGTGCAGCGTATATCATCTGCCCGTTTCAAGGAAGCGCACTCGGGCTCGCCAGCCGAGTGTCGGCCTGAGGCGAGGCTGAAGACTTCCGTCACAGTCTCCGCCTCGCCACAGGTCCCACAGGTCACTTTTCCGTCACACAAATTGAGGACAATTGTTCAAGGCCTTCAAAGAGCAAAATAACACCCTGTCTAAAATCGGCGAGCTGAGCGATAGTCGTCTTCTTCCGCTTTGATGGCTATTTCTCTCCTACATCCGCTACGGGAGCTTGCGATGAATGAGACGAGTTTGCAGATAGAAAATAATGAGCTTGCTTGCATTTTTAACGAAGCTGGCTGTTTTACTGAAAGACAAAGGTAGCATCAAGGCGCCGTTGGAAGGCCTTTGCGGCAGCCATCTTGTACAGTTCCCGACAAGATCGTCCTCTGCTAACTAGTGCTAGCTAGCCAATCCGTTAAACTTCCAGTTAGCTTCCAAACTTCCAAAAGCGTCGTTAACTGCCGACTCAACGAAGGAAGAAGGAGACAAGCGCGACTTCTCAGGATATTTCGCCCAACGTCGATGTGCGCCTTTTTGTTGAATCCATTTCAGAACTTCTGTCTTTCGTTTATTGTTTCATAATCGCCATTTTGTACGGATATGTTTCCTGCCCATGTTTGCAGCGAGGGCTGGATATAAATACAGCCGTATTGTATTGTATTCCCTTTAGCGTAGCTCCATCTAGTGGCCATTATTGTAGCTTCTATTCATACGCCTGATAGATGGAAACCGTTTCAAAATAGGCCATTCGTTGAAGGTTTGCCGTATAATCCGAAGCGCCTTTTTTTCGTTTCGAAAATACTGTCATTAGATTTCCCTCAGTGTCCCCGAACGGATTACTACGTTCAACCTTTTAGAGCTCGACTGCATTTCTTTTCGTTCCCGATTCACCTTTTTAATCATTTATCGTTTGTTATGGGGTTATTTTTTTTTATTGTAATTATTTTCCAGTCCTCGTTATTTACACAGCTGTTAACTTTAATGGGACACCACGCTGTCGTTTAACGAACGCAATAAATACCACTGCAATCTTTCTTTCATACCAGACTGTCTGCTAGGAGGCAGCGAAAAACAAAAAAACAAAGCCCACTTTGTCAATGTTTACGAGTCACACCGGCAACTGTTGGAGGTTGTAAAGGAAGACACTGCCTCAAAGTGAAATCCACAATAGTTGAGGGCCAAAAGGGCTAACGGGGGGGAAGGAATATAACGAAGGCCGAGCGATAAAACAATCGCCGAGCGGTGAAGGCGACGATAAATCTGCACTGTTGGGCGCTAACCGAGAGACAGCAAGTCAGCAGGAATGACCCTTACCGCTATCAGGAGGGCCGCAATCGCTGCGAACGCGCATTCCCCCGTGGCGGCGCAGCAAATCTCAAGCGAGCTAGCCAATGCCGCGAGCAGAAACACTCGTGTGTGTGTGTGTGTGTGTGTGTGTGACTTTACAAACTAAAACTGACAAGGAATGGAACCGTTTCCTGGCATGGGAGAAGGACAAAAGGCCAAGAGTTTGTTTCTTAAAGTACCTGCAAATGTCGGAGGAGGACCGCCGCCGACGAGGAACGCGCCAACTCGGGATGCAGGCGCTCGCGCAAAGTCCGGATTTCATCAAATCGTGCGGGCCAAGAGTCCAATCGCATTTTAATTAAACACGTCAAAGCAATTTCATCCATTTTCCCTCTGGCATGATTTAAAGATATTCACTTGGAAGTCAAATAAATAAATGAATAAATATGTTTCAAGCCCCCGGAGGCGATATCTCGCAAATACAGGGCAAAACTTCACACAGCAAAAAAAAAAAAATAATAAAACAGCTACCGCTACTTTTTTCCCCAAACTTTCAACCCTGCGGCTTATTCGGTGATGAGGCCAATTTATGTAATTTTTCTAACGGCCGCCAGGGGGCGCTTGAGTAGAAAAGGTCAGATTAAGAGCGGTGGAATATATGCGTGGAGGAAGACTGCAACTTCTTGTCTGGTGCATCAATGAAATTAGCAACTTCATACGTGTGAACGCTCCACCAAATTTGGACGGCGCTACGAGGCGTCGACCTCATCAAGTTCACACATTTGGTGTGACATTTTGTCATTCTGTAGGTTGACAGACATTGCCAAGAGGGATTCATATGAACCCTTTTCGGGGACGGCGGTTACTGCAGCGGACAGCTTAGCATGTTATTGGGTTACGGGGTGCATGAAAGGCTTAATAAACAGCTTTTGTCATTAAATACTGCGGAGGCGTCCATCTTTCAGCAGATTAGCGCACGCTGCAATGCCATTCTTCACGCTGCAAATTGCATATCTTGTCATGCCGATTCCCCAGATTCCCCGTTCGAGATTGCAACTTTCAAATGTGGCAATCCAAGCCAAAACTAGCATCAGTAAGGATCAATTAGCTTGTAACCCTAAAGTTGACTAAGAAGTGATCCAAATGACTTTTTACCTAGATCATGTCAGCTCTACCTGCAAAATCTATTGCGATCCAAAAACAAGAGTTTTTCCAAATACTTCCTATTTGGGCTTCTTATTTAGGTAGGCTAAAATATGAAGCAGTTCACAGGGTATTGGATTACTTTTTGGTAAACAATTGGAGGGAGCAAAAAGTTGCAAAATGATTCATCACAAAATATGACTTTTTATTTAACAAATAAAAGATGACACTCAAGTGCTTGTGTGGGTCCCAAAAAAACCAGCAAATGAAAAGCAGGATTTAAAAAAAATGTCATAAATAGTACGCATGGCAAGTCATTCAACTGAATATGAAACATTGGAAAGCATTTGAAATAAAATGTCCAAATTATTGATTTGGACTTTTTTGGTTCTAATCATGTTTTTTTTATTATCATTTTTGAAAATTTAAATGTTCCCTCTTAAATGATATTTGTCATAAAATTACACCACCATTTTCTTGGTGGTGTAATTTTTCAAGTATATTGATTTTTAAACATTTTTGGGTGACACGATTTTTTTCTTGCCAAATCAAGAATAAAATACCGTTTCCGATAAAACGATGACTTAGTCATGACCATATTTGGGTAAAAATGTGACTAAAAATGTGACTATTCCGATCAATGCAATTTTCCACTCATCAAATTCGACTTCATGAAATATGTTGACTTTTTTTTTTAAATCTCTTTTTTTACATTGTGCCTTTAATACTCATTGTGTAGTTCCAATCTGACAGTGTGGTACAAAAAGTCAGCACAGAGTGGTAAACTCGGTGGAATTGTTCGTACAGTCAGAAACAATTATGACGATCGATCGCAGTCAGTCCAAAAGTCACGGACGATCGCGGTGGTTTTCTTTGGGTGATTTTTTTTTTCTTCGGATGTTCCACCTCAGACGGATGGCGGTTTATAAGAGCCACATTGTAATCCGTTACTCGTCTCATAAAACCAGTCCCACCGCGTTGATCTGCTCACCGATTCAATCGCAGTGACGTCATCTGCCGGCGATCGCGGAGGGTACACCGCGACACCGATCGCTACGGGCGCGTCATGGAAAAAGCACGTTGCAGTGTAGTTGAGCAACACGCACGCACGCACGCGCGCGCACTGCCCGGTGGGCTCGTTCGTGAGGAGAGCGCACGTGTGAGTGCTTATTAATCACAACGGGTGGAAGCTTGCCTCGAAATCCGCCAACACATTTTCAACACGTTCCGATCGATGTGCTCTTAAACGTCACAAACCAACCGCTATGGTACTATCGGGCGATGTAGTATTGTGCTTCAAACATATTTATGCGCCACAATGTTCCAAAAATAAATAAAAAGTTCAACACCAAGCAATTGTGATACAGCAAGCAGAGTGATACTCACAAGAAGCAGCGGGCGGCTGGATTAGCAGGTTGTCATCGATGGAGTTGAAGTGTCCGTGCCTGCATTTGAGTGGAGGGGGGGGCAAAAAAAGTGTCTCCCGTGGACAATTTGTAAAGAAAACGTTTTGTTTTTCTCCAGTCCGAACTCGGAACACGCGTGCTCCGCCGTGGCCGTAATTCAGTCGTGTCAGCTCGTTCGGTTTCCACAAACCAAGGCACGCAAACACACACACGCGAGGACACGATGAGAAACACTTGACAGACGCACGTCAACTCCCACGGCGTTTTGGGGGGTTTTTTTTCCCCCCTCCCCAACCACGGTGGAGCTTCCTTCCACCCTCGGCCCCTCCCCTTCCTCTCCTTCGCCGTCATCCCTCGCTCTCTTGTGACGTCACTGCTACCTTCCCGCCGCAGATCACATTCCGGAAGAGGATTTGTTTGAAAATGTGACCAAAGTGCCTTTAAATAAGACACCAAATCCAAAGGCAACGCGATTTTCGAAGGATTCCATTGCGTACAAGCAGGGGCGTTTGTAGACTGGGTGGCAAGAACCCCGCCGATTAAAAAAAAAAAAAAAAAAAGTCAATTGTCAAAGTTAAACAGAATTTGGGATTCTATTTTTTGTGATTAAAAAAATAATAATTATACTTCACCACCACCACTTTCCATGCTCTGAGAGCCAATCTTGCGTCAAGTCCCCACAGTGACTATTGGTAGGTCATATGGACAAATAACAGCCGTCTACGAGTCCCACAAATAGCCACCAGCAAACCTAGCAACATATCGGCGCCTATAGGTTCTTTTCTATTTCAATTCGTATCCAGTAAAGCAAGTGTTCCAAACTTGCCATCAACATTTTCTTATGGGCTACCATAGCGCAGGTTCATCCACGGTCTCCGCAGCTAGCTAGCTAGCATGTAGCATGTAGGCGAACCCATCCGGGCATTCACAATGTTTGCCGCGAGGCACTTGACATGCTCTGAGAGCCAATCTTGCGGCAAGTCCCCACAGTGACTTGTGGTAGGTAATATGGACAAATAACAGCCGTTTACGAGTCCCACGAAGAGCCACCAGCAAACCTAGCAACACATCGGTGTGGAATGGAAAATGGCTAAATGGATGTGGCGCGTTAGCTATCCAGTAGTAGGTGACGTTTTACAGCGTTGATTGGTTGACAGAAAAGACAAGAGGCCTCGAACGACGTGCTGGGTAAATTGCCGAGACCCGCGGCTGCCTCGGCGCGGCGGTGATTCATTCCTCCCGCGTGCCAGAATTCTGCGACTGCGAACGCTCCCGTGCGACGGGAACAGCAAGTCACCCGTCTCGCGCTGGGGAAAAAAATCAACTGTATTGTGTGTTCCCGCCGCTGCTCTTTGTGGAGAAACTGCCGCAGAGCGAGGGGTCATGTCGCTCAGGTGCACCCTGCATGTTCGTTTATCAGAGCCCGCAGACCCGTTCAACTCCACATGCTGCTCAATCTTTCTTTCATTTTGTATTTTTTTTTTCCACTCATATGTTGGGGTTTTTTTCCACACAAACAATCTACAATATTTTTCCTCCCTAACGAAAAATAACGGGAGTACGAAAACTTTCACGCTTTCTTACGTAAAAAGAAGCTAAAATGCGTCCTTAACGACAGCTTGACGGGTTATCGGGTTCCAGGTTATCGTTATTTGTGCACGAAAGGGTGAAATTAAGATTACAATGTTTTTTTTCTTCTCTTTAGATGCATTTCACTTTTCGGTGAGGCAAAAAAAGCCACAAAAAAACATGAGAAAAGGCAAAACATGCGCAACACTGAACTGTGTGATATTTGGACGTCGTGTGGACGTTATCAAATGAACGATTTGTATCCGATAAAGCAAGTGTTCCAAACTTGAACGTTTCTACTCGAGCGCCCCCTGGCGGCCATTAGAATAATTACATAAATTGGCCGCATCACCGAATAAAGCCGCAGGGTTGAAAGTTTGGGAAAAAGTAGAAAAAGTTTGAGGGAAAAGTAGCGGCTTATAGTCCGGAATTTACGGTACTCGGAGTAGGTTGCCAGGGGAAAAGTTCCAAAAGGAGTAGAACTGCGGTGAGGCTGAATAGGTACCATGCAAGGGAATAGAGACAGAATTTTTTTCTCTGCATTGTTTCGTAAATGTCGGTCAGGTTGCTGCATTCCAAGTTCCCTGACTGTTGTTGTTTTTATTTTAGGACTGTTTTGTCCTTCACCTTGAAGTCATTTATATCACTCGAAAAAAAGAACAAGAGACATATGGCATATGCGGCATGGACATGTCGTCCAAACAAGAATCGATCTCTGGCAGAGGCGTGTGCGCGCAAATGGAGAATATTCCACTTTTCTGTTTGTGAGGTTCCAAACACAACCTGATTCTAAAATACGTTTTCCCCCACCTTAACTCATTCACTGCCAAAGACGTTTTGAAACGTCTTTTCAGACTTGGTCTAAAATTGGCTGCTACTGAATGAGTTAAGCATCGTGTCTCCATAAGGCCCGTTCGAGATCTCCATGCCGCAATAATAAATGTATGACGAGTGGCTGTATTGCATGATCCCCTTCTCCATTTTTACCTTGTCGAAGTAAGAAAGGACAGAGCGGCCGAGTGCCACAAAGGGCACCCTGCCTCCTTCTTGATCATCGCCGACGCCACACTTCTCCTTCCACATTTTCTGTCAATTCCCAATGTGACCGACCGCTTCCCTCCTCCATCGTGCGTCACCTTCACCCACCGCGGTCATAAAATTACCGTCTCGGTACAATATGCCCCCCGCCCCCCCAAAATCATTGCTGCGGTGTGGCTGCAGCTCAACGACAGCTCGCATCTCATTCTTCAGATTTCAATCTAAACACGACAAATCGCCGGTTCTTTAACTTGAACGCAAATTTATCAAAGCAATATTGAGCGATTAATGTGTCATTTCTTCTTGATTCTTGAAATTAACATTTGACATTTGTTCCTATGTCAAAATTGATAAGGGTCGTTTAGATCTCAGTTGATCAATAACGGTAAAGACGGATGGAAAAAAATACAACAATAACATTTAAAGAAAGGTGAAAAACATTTAAAGACAAACAACATCGATAGAAAGCTAGCGTCAAATTAGCGCTTTTGGCGAGGGGACGCACCGCCAGGGAAACGCATATACCGTAAATTCCGGACTATAAGCCGCTACTTTTTCCCCAAACTTTCAACCCTGCGGCTTATACGGTGATGCAGCCAATTTGTGTCATTCTTCTAACGGCCGCCAGGGGGCGCTCGAGTAGGAAAGGTAAGATTAAGACCACCGAAAAGAAAATTCCGGATTTCAAAGTAGGACCGTCGTGGTGTTTTAGATTTATGAAACGAAAAAGTCTGTCCGTCAGGACACGGACAACTCTGTGTCAGAAACTCCGTCCCGACTACGAGGAAAAAAGTCGCAAATTTGAACAAATTCATTTCTTTGTCAATATGTTGACATGTTTTAATGTGGGCAGATGCGGCTTATATACGGGTGCAGCTTGTGTATGTACAAAATTGGTTTTCCTCTAAAAATGGAGTGGGTGCGGCTTATAATCAGGTGCGCTCTATAGTGCGGAAATGACGGTACACATGCGTAGTATGACGTACGAGATTTAAATTGGATGTAAGCTTGTGGGTTTAATGAATTGTGTCTTTAACGACGGTAAAAAACACAATTTCTCGTGAAGAATATTTCGGCTTTCTACGCCGAAGCTAATCAACAAATACGCTTGCGCTGTTTTTGTGGAACGTCTCGGGCAGCTTTCCGACACACACCCGCGACTACTGCGGCCGATGAATTGGCGGAATGCTCCAAAATCGTGCACAAACTTGCTGATGGCGAAACGACTTTCAACCAAGCTCTGACTAGCGTGTGAAAGGGACGAACGGCAAATCCCGCTGAGCCGCGAAGGGGCCGGAACATGGCAACACACTGCTGGAATGGAATCTTTTTCTGATTTAGTGAATCCCCTGGCCGGCACGGAGTATGGAGAATGCTTGATTCTTTTATTTCCGCGCAGCTTACGATTCTAGCAGAGAGACAGTCTTAGCGCGACGGATGCAGCGCGAGGGGAGGGTCCGCTCGCTGGGAGAATCCCAAATTTATGGCTCGATGGCTGGAAAGGAGGTCGGAGTGAAAAGACGTATGAGCCTCAAATGTCATATTAACACGGTCGTGTCGTGGACGGAGAACCTCCGTGTCGGGCATATATGATGTCAATCAGCGCTCCCCAACCTTTTTTCGCCCCATGACCCGGTTTAATGCCAGACAGGGACCGGCCTTGAAGGTGTAACGAATAGATACAACAAAATAATGTGATACGACCTGTGGTACAGTGGTACCTGGGCTCACAAACTTAATTGGTTCCCAGAAAAGGTTTGTGAGCCGAAAAGTTCGTCTTCCGAACATTTATTTCCCATAGGAAACCATTAAAATGAGAATAATCCGTTCCCAGGTCCCCATAAACATCATTTTCGACTAAATAAGCCTTAAAACGACACCAAAATATACCTTATTTTATGTATGATAAATGTGCTATTGTATTGAAATTTAAAAAAATAAACTGTACTGTATACAGTTCCACGGGGGCGCTTGGTTTGGTTCGTCAGCCGAGACTAAATGCTCGCGAAATTAATGTTCGTGAGGCGAAAAGTTCGTGAGCTAAAGCGTTCGTGAGCCGAGGTAGCACTGTATTTTCGAAACATCATAATAACGCGAGGAACGTCCAATCTGGCTGCAACACTCTCTGGTCGCTAAGGTAACATTTCAACCTGCCTCCAAAATGAGATAGGCCGCAAATACAAAGCGCATGAACAATACGACTTATCTTATTAATATCTTATTAACTCATTCACTCCCAAAGACGTTTTTATACGTTTTCAGTCATAATGGCCCCCCCAAGGGAAACGGTCACTAAAATGTGGCCCGCGACGAAAATGGGTTTGACACCTCAGATTTAATTTCAATGGATGGATTATTTGTGGAGTGCAAGATAAAAAAAAAAAAAAAGTACAACAATTCCCAATTTTTAAAAAAATCTACTTTTTGTTATTCCGCTAGTTTAACTCATTCATTACCAGCCAATTCTGGAGCAAGTCTGAAAAGACGTTTCAAAACGTCTTTGGGAGTGAATGAGTTCATAACCTCGGTCATGATGTATGATCACTATCAATGGAAACGTTGCAATCATGTCATCTTGAGCGACTCATTCCGAGCTAAATCCCGCACCTTCAACACAAGCAGGCCATCCATATCCAATCAAACTCTACCGGTCCGCCCGTCTAATTGCTTCAGAGCTGCCTGCGCACACGTACGGAGCAGTCAAACAACAGATGCTTGTACCGATATTGCAAATCCAAGAAGGGCAAAACCATAAATGTGCTGTTTTGGGGATAATAGGGCTTGCCTTTGATCATAACGGACATGCCTGCTCGTGGCGATCAACTGGTAAGAGAACGTTATTTGACCGGTTTATTGGAAAGCAATGAATCACCGCCACGAGTCTATTCTTCCCATCGTTCGAAATCTGCAGGACAGGCCGTGCAGGTGTAAATATGAGGCATTGTTCGCACATTCCCGCACTCGCTGGCCGCGGACGGGCTCATTATCGCATCTGTGCCAAGAAAGATTGCGTGTCCGGGAACCCATTGAACATGTGGCGGGGGGGGGGGGGGGAAGGTGCAACCTACTCATCGAAAGATTAAAGGCTGCTTGCCTCGTACTGAGGGAAGCAGCGGTGTCCAATTTAAGCCCGGACGCGATTTATCACCTAAAATGTTTTTGTTTTTTTTAAAGAATTCCTCCCTTAGCTTGCATTGCGACGATATGAGGAAAAAACAAATTGAAAGAGATTTTTTGTTTCTTTTATTCTACCATGACTGCTGTTGGGGATTTATTTTTTTCCGGGGTGGCAAATGCGAAATACTGACTAAATTGTATTCCCCATTGCGCTGCTTTATCAAGTGTGCCCGATTTGACCACCCGGGGCCAGTATAAGACACACAGAAATACGGATCGACTGTTTATTGGGGACAGCTCAACTCCTCTTGGCTCATCAGTGCAGCATTTAGCGGTTGCTCTTCGCAGAGGAAAAAGAATACATGACGGTACTATTACATCGCTGCGTCATTTTGCGTTCAAATTGGCGCTTAAAAGGGTAACCGTGTTTAGCATTAGCATTACGCTAGCAGACGGTAAGGCTAGGCAATTGTTTTGAAAATACAAAGTGTCATTCTGTTTTGTTTAGTTTGACATTAAAGCTAAAGCTAAAGAGCTACAAAAGATATTGTCTTACATCCTGTCGAGGTAGCAAAACAGCAGATTTACAGTATCGTAGTAACTTCAAAATAATGTTTGTGATAGTTTAATGCTCAAAAGCAGATATAAAAGATCCTTTTTGGTACACGTCAGGTAAAATCAACTCACTCGAAGAAATTCTTGAAAATGACACCGTATTGTGCACGTCGTTCAAATAGCCACAAATGAAAAAACCGAAAAATCACTCACCGGGTAGAACGGTGCAGTCTCTCGTGCAGTGAAGTCCATGTCATCCCCCCTCTGCCTGGTGAAACAGCAATCAAAGCCAAGCCATCATACGTGTTTGTAACACTATGAATTCGTTCACTCCCAAAGACGGTTTTAAACGTCTTTTTCAGACTTGGTCTAGAATCGGCTGGTAGTGAATGAGTTAAGCGTTGAATATGTCCGTGTTAGTGGAGGACCCAAATCCGGTAAGTCCTGATGGTCTTCAAACGAACTGTCGACGGTTCTTTACTTACTTTTAATTCCGTGTGTGTGAAAATATGACCTTTTCGTGACACCATCGCTCTCTTTCTGTGATGCAAAACGAGTCTTTGGGGGTTGGAGGCATTTTTTTTTAAATTTCATATGGTATGATATTTTTCTGTCCCTTCATTTCATATTCCTCCTGCTTTTTCTCACATCCTACTCCAAATCCCGTGGCCTTCTGTTTTTCCCGCCTGTCTCCTACGGACGAAAATCCAATATGGAATTGGATGTCAGCCGACGTGACCGCATGTCGCGCAGACAGATTGGATGACGTCGACGTTTGTATACGCACTCGTCGACCTAAATAGCGCAACCACGTTTCATGTGTTTAAAAAAAGGGAAAATCACGGGCGTTCAGGCCACATGAACCCTTTCATGCAGCCCGTCACCCGATAACACGATAAGCCGTCCACCGTCGTGACCGTTGTCGCCGAAAGGGTTACACAGGTTACGTTCATTAGCATGCTGCTCGAGCGAGTCGTGAAATACTCTCCAATTGATCCAAAGTGCTCTAGTCTGAGTACTGATCCCTGCGGTGCTCCTTTCACTGTATTGGCTCTCCGGTGGATTTAGAATTGAATTTATAAGCTGCTCGGATAAGGGGCGGATCGACGGATGGATGTGGATGGATGCATTTCCCATTTGCCTCATTCGGTTGCGTAAAATACGTCGTCTAGTAGAGACCATCACCGAATCGCAGTATTATTGTTGGTGAAATACCTTCTCTACAAGTGAATTCAACAAAATGGCCGTATAATAAGCCTCTGAATGTATTCTTTTCAATAATTTTGTGTTCATACTCACCATTAAATGTGAATGGTTTTCCGTTCCTCACGACGGTTAAGCAAAGCTAGCGAAATTAGAGTCCGCTAGCGGGAGATCCGTACGCGGAGTTGCTGCTGGCTAGCTTGCGCACGTCCTGCTGACTAGCTTGCGCGCGTCCTTCCTTCTGTCTCCCGCAGGGTATTTTGAGGCGAACGTAGCATGGCGCGTGTCGACGTGCCGCTTTGCATTTGACCGTTTCATCGATGGTATTTTGTCGTTGCAAATTAGACACACCGCAGAATCTGTTTTTGTTTTTTTCCGCAAAGGCGAATCCCTTCGGTCCATTCGTCCTGAAGTCTCCCGACTTTTTTTCCTTTTCGCCATTTTATTCGTCGAAGGATTAGCTTTGAGCTAATGACCGAGCGGGCTGATTCAAAAGGGGGCGTTGACCTGTTTCATCATCAAAAGAGCCACATCTGGCTCACGAGTCATAGGTTCCCGACCCCTGCTGTACATCTACTAAAAAAACACTTATACAATCCAGATGATTTTATTTCGTGCAACTGCTTGAGGAAAGAAAACGGGAGTAAATGATCAATCACTCGATCCGCTAATATCCTCACGAAGGCATTGAGTCCAATCTTTTTTTTTTTTCAGTGCAGATTCCGAACGTGTAGCTCAACATGCCAAGATTTGAGATCACGCTTCTTTTCGAAAACACCCTCGAGTGAGTCATTTCAAGAATGAGTGAAGCTTGGCCACTGTAACCATAAACGATATGACTTTTTTAATACTGACCATTTCAATTTGACAGTTCAACATTTGTTTCTTTCAACTCCCCTGCGCCGATGGAAGAACTAACACTCAATACTGCAAAAAACGGCATACCAGTGACCAAATATAAGTGCAGAGACATTTGTGCAAAAGCATTTTGAACCGAGTAACACGATGTGCAATATTCGGATGTTTCTGAATTATTCATATGTCAAGTCAGAAACACACGTCTCCATCTGTACAATATCAGATCTAACTCGAGAACTGGAATAAATAGAACAAAAAAACATTTGAATCTTTCTTTTTTTTTCCTCTCTGGTACATCAGGTTATTCACAATAATAATAGATTACAGCAGTAATATATACTACCGTCAATTGCGGACTATAAGCCGCTACTTTTTTCCCCAAACTTTCAACCCCGCGGCTTATTCAGTGATGCGGCCAATTTGTGTCATTTTTCTAATGGCCGCCAGGGGGCGCTTGAGTAGAAAAGGTAAGATTAAGAGCGGTGGAATATATGCGTGGAGGAAGACTGCAACTTCTTGTCTTGTGCATCAATGAAATGAGCGTGAACATACCCTCATCATGGAAAATGCAAAAAGAAATGACGGTATATTAAAAAATGTGAATTAAGGTTTAGGTTCTGCAACAGGTGGACTTTTTTTTTTTGTTTCCTGAAAGGTTATTGATAGCAATGCGCGAGGTTTTGTAGGTCAAAAATTCCAAACAAAAATCAATCAAAACGTCACAAACCTGATGCGCTCAGTCAGGGAAAAAAGTAGACTTTTTTTTTTTATCTAATACTTTCAGGTGATATGGACACATAACGGATTCAAGTTTGCTGTTGACCAGTGTTACTATTTACATTTTTTTTTTTTTTCAAAAGCCCAAAACAATTTCTACCAGGGCCCAGATTCTGAAATAAAGTCCACTTTTGTCAGGTGAATTGTATCATTTATCTGGAAACGTGCCAAGTGACAAATATTGACGACTGTGATCATTTCTCATTCCCACAAAACAAAAAACAACAAAAAAAACATTGGACATTGTCTTTGGCAACGACTACAAACTGTCGGCCCATCTGGGATCATGTTCTGTGGAGAGATGAAACCAAGATCTGTTTTATTTATTTTTTTGGGTGGGGGGGCCCAACAGTTGATTCCATCTTAGATCTAAAATGGGAGAAGCTTTAAATGTCAAAAATAAGGACGCTTTGACGAGGACGGGACATGAGCTCAAGGGCAGACTTACATAACATGAGGCAATCATTGCAAACATTCTCTAAAATGTATTCGGAATATTAAATAACTTTAAAAAACACAATTAACATATCCCCCCCCCCCCCGCCCGCCGCATTAGAAACCGCAAGGCTTCTTCATTTCAAAAGCAAAATACAAGATCTGCTTGGTTTTATTTCACGCAATTAGTTCAAAAGACTTCCTGTGAGCGCGCTTTAACCCTTTCGCGCACCTTGTAACCTGATAACACGATAACGTCGTCGCCGCTGTCCCCTGAAAGGGTTCAAACTGTTTGGCACATCAGAGGTCAGTCACTCTTTTCTCACAACCGCTAATTTAAATACTGCTAAATAATGACAGCTCAGCAACTGAGGAGTAGATCCATTGATTGGGAATGTACAACATTCAGCTAAATAATGTGGGCCCCCCCCCCTTTCCGGTCCATAAGAGCATAAAAACCAGTTAGCAAATAAGTTTCTCAAGCAAGTAGGCAGGGGACACCCTGAACTGGTTGCCACCCAATCGCAGGGCACCACCATCCACGATCGCAACCTCGGGACGATTGAAAGTTATTCCGTTAACCTGCCATGCAATGTGGGAGGAAACCGGAGTACCCGGAGAAAAGCCACGCAGGCACGGGGAGAACACGCAAACTCCGCACAGGGAAGGAACGGAGCCCAGATACGAACCACGGAAACTAACTCCGGTACCTCTGCACTGTGAAGCTGACGTGCGAAGCAGTAAATCAATAAACGACGAGTCTGATAGACGAGTTCACTAAACATGTCCAAATAATTCAGGCCCTTTCCCGGCTTTCCCCACACACAGATTAGAGACTCACGCTTCTGTGGTGCTGCTTGACGAAGCTGTCCTGCTTCTCTTGACCGCCCGTTTGGTTCTGCTGCCGCGCTTTGGCCCGCCGGGGTCTGACGGCAACGTCTGCCTCTTTGCCGGGCCTGAGCGGAGTCTTCCGATTCCAGTCCCACTCCTCATCCAGCGCGCTCCCGCCGTCGCTGAAGTCGCTCAGATGCTCGACCGAATCGCATTTTTCCAGGTCCGAAGCGATGGTCTGCAGGCTGATGATGGACACGCGGTCCGAAGCGGCGTGAAACGCTTCCGCCTCCTCCCTCTGGCCCCAGCCGTCGCGCCGGTGCTTCTCCACCCACAGCCGCGTTCTCTCGCCATCTACCCAGGCGTTTTCCGCCTTCGCCATTCCTACGAAGCTGCCGATCGGAACCTTCGCCGCCACTCGGGTCTCCGCCTCGGCGCCGACCGGGGAGCTACGGCCGCCGCGCGTAGCTCGCGGGCCCCCGCTAGCGCGGACGTAGCCCCGCTGCGCGTGGATCTGCTCGCTTATCTGCTCCAGGTTCCGCAGAGCCACCGAATAACGCGTTTTTACTTTTGCGACGTGCTCCTCCAGTTGTACTACTTTGGCCTTGTGTTCCTGAAAGACAAAAATCAGGGAACATGAATGGAAAGTTTTCCTGAAAGACAAAAATCAGGGAATATGAATGGAAAGTTTTCCTGAAAGACAAAAATCAGGGAAAATGAACGTAGAAACCAAAAGGAGAATTCACTGGCTCCTGTATTCAATTTGATGAAGACGTGGTACACAAACTTAACATTAAAACATATATTTTGAGCAGTGACTGCAGGCTACTCGTGCCAAGTTGAGAAAAACTAAGTGGAGGAAGCTATTTTTAAACTCCCAGACACCAGGGATTCTGGGGCATGCGGCAGGTCAATGAAAGGACAAATGGTGAAAAAACAAACAAACAAACAAAAAAGATAATCACACACCAGACTTCACCAGATTAACCCTTGTGGCAAATTCGTCCCATTTTTGGACTGTTGACAAAACAGTCCAAAAATCGATCAAAGGCAACGTTATGAAAACGTCATTGAAATCGCTCAAATTGGTCTAACTTGTCCAAAAACAGGTGAAAATTAGTTGTCAAGTTTAAAAAAAAATGTTTTTCAGAATGATTTTTTGATTGACATTTGAAAATGGCCAGGAGGAAAAACAGTCCCATAACGGGCTGTGTTTTCCCCACACACACCCCCATTCTAAATGCCACTTTTCCACGTCTTTTTGATGCACTGTACCCCGGATGTTTTACAATGCATTTTTCGCAATTTGGCACTGAATCTCTTCACAAGCACTCGAACTACATGTGTATATATATATATATATGCAGAACGTTTTTTCCACTGTGCTCGAAAAATGGGATGACGCACAAGGGTTAAAAATGTTATTTAAAGCCTAATGAACAAATGGCTGGGTGTGTATATGACACTAGCATCCACTTGCTGGCTAATCACTGAAAAATGAAACGAATCAGACTAATGGGCACATTAATCACTTCACATCCCAGCCCGACCCCACGCGTTGACCTCCAGTGCAACAGTGAATCACTTTTCGATCGCGTCCAAATGTCGACAGATGTGAGAGTGTGCGCCCGCGCATCTGTTGCGCGTGAACGATGAGTGAGTTATTTGCATTTTTTTTTATCGTGGCTAATCACCACCATCCCAAAGATTGTAAATTGGGATGACATCACAACTGTGGGATTGGTCAACGCTCGTACAAAAAAAAAAAAAGATTTGCAGTGGAAACACGGGCAATATCATTGTGTACCGTGGCGAGTCAAAGTCTCCACTAGTATTGTTGGAAATGGAAAAACCGGAGTTGTGTTTCTGCAGTTTTGATAATAGAGAGAAAAAAAACCCGAAAGCATTCCATTTTCTCAAAAGGCGACAGTGCACCTCGTAATCCGGTGCGTCTTATATATGGATCAATATTCTGGTTACTTGGACGTAATATTTTAAATGTTCTGTAAAGCGCTTTGTTACAGCAGCAGCGGTTGTGAAAGCGATAAATAAATACAGCCATATTGTATTGTATTCCCTTTAGCGTAGCTCCATCTAGTGGATGCATAATGCAACTGCAGCCACGATTGTAGCTTCTATTCTGCGCGCCTTATAATCTGGCGTGCTCTATATCTAAAAACAGTTTTAAAATAGGCCGTTCGTTGACGGTTCGCCTTATACTCCGAAGCGCCTTATAATGCGGAAAATACGGTAATCGTCGGAATTGTCCTCGAGTAATAATTATTCCAGGGATATAATTCAACTTCCTACTTGGACACGCAGTGAGATTTATTGATGCATTCGTTTATTTAGCCGTTGACTTAATCTACTTGTATTTTTTTTACGGATGCCAAAGTCAAGCAAGTACGTCACCGTTCATATCTGTAACTTACAACTAGAGACAAAATAGATCCAATGTTTCAATTTGCAGTTTGCAACGTAAAATTTTCAGGACACTTACAGTCTCCCAAGTGCTTCTTCACACGTTGCAATTTTGAGCATGCGGGTTAGCGCACGTTAGCGCAACACGACAACTGGCTGAAAACGGCGTGGGCAGCGGGTCTTGGGAAACTTCATGAACATTATCGACATTCTGCCTCCGTTATACCTCCGATAACGATATTGGAAGCAGGCAAATTTGTGGGTCCATCTACGGTCCACAATCGGTCCCGAACACAAATGGCAGCTAGCCAGGAAAAAAGTCATGACTAGCTGGTTTGGACAGTGATGGAAACAAAACGTTCACCAAAATGAGGAAACACGAGACAGCGCCTGAGGTGTCCGATTGGTGGACACAAGGGACAACAGGAACAGGTGAACGGGGGTAAGGCAGGACATAAACATGAAAAACAAGATAGATGAAATGAAACTAAATCTAACCTGAAAAAAAAGTTGTCAAAATTCAAAAAGAAAATCCGATCTGGAAATGCTTCAGGGACGTACCTCGAGTATGTGGTTGAACTGAGCCTTCAGCTCAAAGTAGGGTTTGGACTTGAGTATGACCTTCTTCAGTGACTTTTGGAGCGTTTGGACTTTAGCCTCGGCGTCCTGGCATAGCTGGGTGACCCGCTGGTGCTCGTGCTCACTGCGAAAGCGCTCTTCCTCAGCCTCGTTCACCTGATGGGCAAAAGGTTTCCGACTCATCATCACATAGACTTGAGGTTTTTGGTTTGTCAAGTGGTCGGTCACGTGATATTTCATATTTACCAGGAGATGTTCATTTGATATTTCCAACGACTTATTGGAACAGATCTGGCTCTAATTTGGGCTGATTATACAACGTGATTTTTCAACGTACATTTCAAGAAAAGGACATTTGGGTCCAAAGGTAGGAATTTGAGGTGGAACAGGGTCAACATTGTACAAAATTACAGGCTAAAATACACTAGCGACATATTTGATACTAACTCTACTGTATCCCAAAAGTGTTGAATTTGTCAAAATAAAGTACAGTATTTTCCGTACTCCAAGGCGCTTAGTAGTACAAGGCGCATCTTCAATGAATGGTCTATTTTAAAACAGTGTTCAAATATAGGGCGCACCATATTATAAGGCACAATAGTGGCTTCAGTTGCGTTATGCATCCACTAGGTGGAGTTACACTAAAGGGAATACATCACAATACAGCTTTATTTACAGAGAGCCTTCACAACCGCTGCACCTGTAACACAGCGCTTTACAGAACATTTAAAATACTAGGTCCAAGAAAATCAGAATATTGATCCATATATATATATATTAGAGCTGTCAAACGATTAAAATATTTAATCTAATTAAAAACTCATCTGTCATAATTAACTCAAATTAACTAAAAATTAATCATGATTACTCACGCATTTTTTATCGTTTCTGAATTTCCTTTTATATTTTTTGTCCTATTTTCCCCCATTTTAATGCTCTCATCAACATGGAATCATGAATCAGTTTTCCATGTGCAAAATGCAAATATTTACTGAAATAACAATTTAGATTTTCAATTTTACATGAACATTTTTCACTTGGAGCAGTTATTCACACATTATCTCTCACACAATATTACTGTCCATCAACAACAGTGAAAAAAATATTTTGTCACACAACAGCTGCTTGAACAGCTCTTTTAGGGAATCAAAACAGCGCAATATAACATTATTAAGTGCACATCTAAGGTAAACTAGTACTGTAATAGAGGCTCGTTGGCAATCCGTAGTGGAGTTGTTCAGTTAATTCCGCTTTTCACGGCCCCTGAATAAGGATTGTCGGTCGGCATGGAAGGATCTCTCGCTCTGTACTTTTTGATCATTTATTGGAGCACTTTGCAGCAGAAGTAGTAGTAGTTGTAACAGAAGTATCAGAAGCAGGTAATAACCTAAATTACACATACATGGAGTAAAACATTAATATATCTATCTTTCTGCATCACAATGTAAATATGTTTATAATTGACATTGTTTAATACCTTTATTTGACAATACGTTTAATAAATAATTTAATCAACCCTGATTTCACTATGTATCATTATCGTCATCATTATTCATTGTTTTAAACGTAAGAAACCATACAACAGAAACATATCAAGTCGAATCGAACAAAAGAACTACAAGTCCCAAAGGTCCAACCCGGAAGTGGAGCGCGCATATTTACCCCAGCTGCAACGCAATTTACTTCGTTTAAACGTCAGATTGCAGACGGACAAACATGACAACTATGCAAAAATGAGCTAAATAAAGACAGCCCTGTTCTAGCAACATTTTAGCCCACGCTGTTTAAATTGCCGATTGCGAACGGTAACTGACTGTGATTGCATAGCGATGCGGCAAACAAAGCAAGCGATCATGACCGAATCTTAAAGCTAACTTTACACATCTGACTTGATAAGAAGCACTCGCGTAGCTTAACATTGAGCCATGCCGACGACGAAGCGAGTGTATTCACTCACGAAACAAAACGCTATTTATACATCGCGCGAACGTCACCTGTCAGTGGCAGCCCCGCCCTCTTAAAGCGCCAGGTCAATCCAACAGGAGTCGTTCAGCAAATTTGTTCTTCGTCGTGTCATCCATTTTCTTCGTTTTGAAATTATCCATAGCTGTCTGTCTGAGACAAGGGGGCGGAGTAGAACGTCAGCTGTGCGCTTGGCCATTAAGTGGTATTTCAAACTCGACGTGCTATGATGATAGCTCGGTTTACGACTGCAAAACATACAGGTAACTTTGGTCTTGTCAGTGGAACAGTCTGGCAACTTTTAAAAGTAAACTTTCCATTCATGAGCTATTTAAGTATCCGTTTTCAGTGTCTCGCGCTGCCGTGGCTGGCAAAACAAACGTGCGTGGACCGCGCAGCGCGCTTGATGTTTTGTTTCTGGTTTATTTATAGAGCAACGTAACATCCGCTGTGACGTCTCGCGTTAATCTCGAGAAAATTTTGATCCCGATAAAATTCATTTAAATTAATCCCGATATAAACGCGCTAAACTGACAGCTCTAATATATATATATATATATATATATATATATATATATATATATATATATATATATATCATTTATGATCATTCAGAAAACATTTTTTTTTTTAATTCATTGATACATTGGAATTATTTTGGCACTAAAGTTGCACTTTTGTTTTCTTTCAAACCTTTGAATGGTGCAGCTGGGTCAGCAATGTCTAACTCGTTCCGTACAAGCCAATTCTGGACCGAGTCTGAAAAGACGTTTAAAAACGTCTTTGGGAGTGAAGGAGTTCAAAGCTTTGTGATATCACATGTGAGCTTTAAGAATGAATAACGCCACAGCGGCCACACATGACTTCAGGGTATGTTCCTTTAAGGCATAGTATCGGGATATGAAAAAGTGGTATGGAGCCATCCCAATCGGTTACCGGTAATTGTCGAAAAGAACGTTTTTGACGTCATCGTCTGATGTCTCAGTGCCAACGAATTCGGTCTAAGTGAGTTAAGGAGCTTCATTTCGACAAAGGTACTGCTTCATCTGCCATTTTGTGGCATTGTTAGTAAATGATAAAGCACGGAGTGCGAACAGCGCCGGATAAACGTTCAAGAATTCAGTGTCCGATTATTTTATGATCCTAATAAAGTGCAGTTTTGATGGCAGGAAATGACCGGGACGCCGACAGTCGTCCAGGTTTTATTTGGCATCGCTCGCAAACTATTTACGCCCGGTCTTAATTTGGCTCATCTGACGTTAAATGAGCATAACTTTCGATTTGCAATACGGCGTTCATGCTCACACTGCCGAAACGCAGCCGCACATGCAAAGTGTTCCCGCTATCGGGCGGGTGTCGGCTGCTGCAGGGTGTCTCTATTTGTTCGGTCTCTTCGGTAAATGCCAGCAGGGTGTGATGTGAATGCAATGCTACGCATGTTGCTTAGCGCCTTAGCGCAGGGACGTCTGGCATTCCTTCTCTTTGAACGATGCTCTTCAAATTTGCCTTGCATTCCGTTGTCGCCACTCGAAGCAAGGCACCGTCTGCATGCGAGCTGCGGCGGTTACTTACGGCTCGGGTCAGCCTGCCACGAGGCGCAAACTTTTTGGAACATGGGAGGAAACCGGAGTACCCGGAGAAAAGCCACGCAGGCCCGGGGAGAACATGCAAACTCCACACAGGGAGGAATCGAACCCGGCACCTCTGCACTGTGAGGTTGAAGCGCTAACCACTGGACCAACGGGTCGCCCTTTTTTAAAAACCTAAAAGATCTCAATCAAAGGACTGAAGAAAGAATGAATTGTTTTTAACCTGGATTTAAAAGGATTTGGACTGTTGGCAACTTATTTCATTTGCGTGCAGCAGAACAGCTAAATGCTGCTTCACCATGTTCGCTTGGAAGCCTGGGCTCCACGAATGGACGGACCCGACCGAGTCTGCAGACCTCAGAGCCCTACTTGCTTTATATTTTCTTACCTTATTCAGGAACCAAACCGCGCAGTGACTAATAAACCAGTCGCAGCATTTTTCAAATCGATTCCACCGTTGACCGGCAGCCGTCGTAATGAGGCAGGAAATACGAGAACGTTCAACATGCAACATTTGATGTCCGGTGTTTTTCGCTCGGCGTACCTTCGCAGTGGCGTGGTTGAGCATCTCCTGCCAGGTCGGATCCATGGTGTTGCTGTCGGCCAACAGGCCTTGTTCCGCCACGTACACCATCTCTCTGGCGGCGGTGTGCATGGACACAGCCCTCTCGTACCGTAGAGCGGCTTTCTGGGTTTCCTGTTGTGCCTGCAACAGAGAGGGGGAAAAAAAAGAGTTTAGTCATTTTTATGATGGGCATATGTCTTAAAACAAGGTGATTACTATACAGAGTGGTACCTCTACTTATGAAATTAATTAATATGTCCTGGAAGAAGTTTCTTAACTAGAACATTTTGTCAGTAGAGTAGAATGTGTTTTCCATGGAAATGCCCTCATCCGTTCCAAGCCCCCCCCCCAAAAAAATTCAGACATGTTTTCTAAAGCATCAAAATACGTAACAAATACCGTCAATTCCGGACTTTCAACCCTGCGGCTTATACAGCGATGCGGCCAATTTATGTCATTTTTCTAACGGCCACCAGGGGGCGCTCGAGTAGAAAAAGGTCAGATTAAGACCTGTCTTTATGACACTTTTTGTTCTTTTACCAGACCTGTTATACTGTGTCGCTATTCTGTTGCTAGCGTGTTGTTAGCATGTTGCTAGCGTTTTACTGCCGCGTCACAGGCGCCGTTTGGGAAGAAAGTTAGATTATTATTATTGTTAAGTTATATGATTCAAACTTTGAAAACTCTCTCTGTGTACCGTCTTTCTTTGTAAATATGTTGACATGTTTTAACCCTCGTGCAGTATCTGTCCCAAATTTGGTCACGTGCGGCTTATATACAGGTGCGGCTTATGTACAACATTGGTTTTCCTCTAAAAATGTCGTGGGTGCGGCTTATAATCAGGTGCGCTCTATAGTGCGGAAATGACGGTAGTTTAGGAAAGAGAAGACAGTTCGACGAGAGAGACCATAAAGGTTGGGGAAAAAAAATCTCCAACAGAGGAGGAGGCTTACGACACCATCTATTGATCACACAAAGAGACTCAATAATTTAGGTTCGAAAAAAAAAAATAGGACAGACGGATTTTTGGCTTTGTGGTGCTTTGAGCAACCTTGTTCCAAGTGAATGGAACATGAAAGGGGGAGTTTTCTGTCGTGTATTTGAACCCCTTCATGCACCAATAGTGACAACCTGTGACCTGATAACAAGACACGCTGTCCACTCGAGTCGATCTGTATTCCACCCCGCCACGCCCCATGAAATGGCTTTCATTTGTGACTGAACGCGAAGCTAGCTCCTCGAAGCGGGGCCAAGCACATTCGCTTCACTTCGACAAAGTTGCTCTCAGTGAAGCTGAGTCACGACCATTTTTTTTTTTTTACATATCGTCGTGATTGCAAGGGGAATTTCTGAGGTTCTATTTTGATATTTTAGCTTCAAAATCTCAATCTTCAATGTCATTTGTTATTTTGTGCCGCGCCGCTGCTATGCTCTTAAAGATTTTTTATTTGTTTACTAGCTTTTCACCACTGCTGCGCTCGACTTACGGCCATATAAAAAGGTCTCATGTTGGGATACTCGTATTAAAAGAAAAAAAAAAAAAAAAGAAGAAACGACAACAACAAAAAGTAGCCCAGCCATTTTCAGACCCTTCTTCACATGGACATACCCGTATGTTGAAAATGTTGCCAGAAAGTGAACTACAGGGTCAGGCAAAATGATCGGACACATTTGTAGGTTAAATAAAAGGCATGTATATCAATAAAGAGGTGCATTTTTCTGCTCGGCTGCGTTTTCCCAGCTAAACGAACGAATTACCGTATTTTCCGCACTATAAGGCGCTTTGGATTATAAGGCGCACCGTCAATGAATGGCCTATTTTGTCATTTTTTTCATATATTGGACGCACTGGATTATAAGACGCAATCTACAATGCGTCCACTAGATGGAGCTACGCTACTTCAGTTCGACTCGAGAGGCGTTCATGACCGCCTCCGAAAAACGTAAATTAACGATGACTTCAATGAAACTACGAAAATTAAAAATAATGCATGAAAACAGAACATCAAGCGAGGAAATGACAAAATAAATTCTATAGCGCCCCGACAGAATTTATTTTGGCATTTCCTTGAGTGTAACTCCAACAGAACGATCGGATGTCAGTAAAATGTGGGAGACTGGACTGTCTCTGAAGTGTTTGTTGTGTACTGTATTCACAAACGAGGAAATCACAAAATAAATTCTGTAGTGGGGCTAGAGAATTTATTTGGTGATTTCCTCGCTTGATGTTCTGTTTTGATGCATTAAATTTTCACTTTTCGTAGTTTCATTGAAGTAACCTTTAATTTACGTTTTTCGGAGGCGGTCATGACATGAACGCCTCTCGAGTCGAGCAAAACAAAGAACTCAAACACGTGTTCGTTCAATATTGTCCAATAATATCCGAATTAATTTTTAGGCCATTTTTTGCTGAATTTTCATGAAAATTTGAAAAATCCAGAATTCCGGGGAAAATCCGTAGGACTTTCATCCCCGATCGTACAGAAGTTCCACACACCTCTTTGGCCAGTCTGCGGGCTTCATAGTAAGGCCTGGCTTTCTCAATACAGGAACCGAGTTGGGAGCCCTGAGCGTTCAGCTTCCTGGCAGAATCGGTGAGAATTTTCCTGTAGCTGGACCTGGCATCCTGAAGAAAGTATACGGGTGAAAATACATCTCAAACAGCCTAAAAAAAAGGATATGACACTGTAAAACGTTGTCGGTGGGACGTGAAAGCTGGTGGATGTACAGTACTGTATTTGCGGTGTTCGATAAGCAAACTTTCTCACGTCCAAACTAAGCTCCAGTTTGTTGATCTCCTCGCTGGCCTGGTTGAGCTGCTCGAGTTCCTCCTGGGAAACGAAGGAAAAACCACACGTATGGAAATCAGCGATATATTTATCGACGTCGTCAGTTGCACCCAAAATTGTAACAGTGCTGCCTCGACCAAAGGCCAGAAAACGTGTCCTTTCAAAGTCTGTAAGTTAAAGAACTGGCCGCGATTCAAAACAATGAATGGACAGATAATGGCGGCCGCGTTGGCGGAAGAGAGTCCCTTCAAATATAATGGAGAGTAGTTGTTAGCTTAGCATCTTTAGCGTGTATTTATAACTCTTTTGACTGTTGATTTTACTGAAGGGAATAATATACACCTCTCTCGCGAAATTGGTTTAATAGAATTGTTTTTGTCTCAAAATACTAGTGTATCGGTTACTTGGTATCGGTATCAATGAGTATTCAGAGTTGAGTACTCGTAACTGGTATGACAAATGTATTAAATTCTGCGGCGAGAGACACAACAAACCTTCTGCAAATGGATTTGATATCCTGGAAAAGCTGCATGACCGAATCAACTTCTCTGACTAATGCAGATAACAGCCTCATGCTAGCACGAACAATGCAAGCTTCGTTTTCGGTCATTTCTGTGTGACGGAATATAGAACGGAAGGACACAAAAGGTGCCTTCTCTCAACAATGACACAACCAGCTACATGAGCAAAAGAAAGACCACATTGTTGTCCTTCGTTGTTGCTTATTTTTGCCTTGTGGCTGCTCATCAAAGTACCTGAAATCCACAACATGGTTCCTAATTATCCCATGGTGACCTACGTTGGAGTATGTTGTGATCTCGGGGATGTCTGTTCTGTCACTATATCACAATATCTATTTTGCACTAGTGGTCTGGATGCGACCGTGAGTCCATACATTTAACGCCCTCTCTTAGAACTGGACGATATATATTGTGAAGACGATAGAAAGCATCGTTCCTCATAAGGGGAACCGAGGAGGCAATTTATCAAGTGTACAGAGAGAAGATTATACGAAATAATGCTACACACACAGCCCAACGGGAAATGATTATGATTGTTATGGCATCCTGTACGTCAGCCAGGAGGAGTGCCCAAGAGATTCAAATTATATTAATATTGTGGATAAACAATTCAAAAAAAATGGATGGATACAGCAGAGTACATTGAATACATACAATATGACTAATGTGATTTGTTTTCACAAGATACTTTGGAGTTTTGATTTAGATTCTTGAGATTCAGCATAATAAATGCAAATTAGAAGAGCTCATCTTTTTTATTTACTTATTTTTAATTTTGGCTCCATTTCTGTCAGAAACAATATATGTTTTTTTAAATTCCTCCAATTTGTGCAAAAACTATGTAGGCTACCGTAGTTCTGTTTACATTTGATAGTTTTATGTAGAGGCACTACTGGATTTCTCATTTGACACATATTTGTTGTATCAAAATAAAGTGAAAATTTATGATTTCACAAGTGTGTACAAAACCGGTAGCCCTTTAATAAGCATCTCAAGTTCCAAATGTTTGCTGACCCCTGCTTTGTCCTCTTTCCTTAAATTTCCAAATATTCTTCTTCACCTTTTAAAAAAATTCAGTTTCTCAATCAAAAGTCACCCAAAAAATAATACATGTTTTAATTGTGAGTAGGCGCAGTTGTATACCTTCCTTTGCAAATGTATTGGAACAGTGAAGCCATTTGATTTTTTTCTTTTCTGAAATGAGCAGAATCATGTCAGTTGAACGGACATTTGGAATGTAAAAAATGTCAACTTGAGCTTTTTTGTAATAAATTAGTAACATGGGATAATATGAAAATAAAATTGGGGGTTGTGACAGGTTGTTTTAAGAACCGGCTTCGTTTAGCATCTTACCTGAATTCTTGGGTCCAGCTCCTCCTCATGTCTGCCAGCATCCTCTTCGTCTCCGCTTTTCAGCTCATACTCACTTTCTCCGCCACCTCCACGCTCAGATTTCACATCGTTACATTTGACTGCTTCGTCCCCCCCTTTTCGCCTCAACGCCACCGTGCTCCCTTCTGCGCCTTTCGCTTCTTCCCCCGGCGTCTCCTCCCTCAAGTCGGGCCGTCGTTTGGAGCACCCCGCGTCGGCCGGACTTTTACGCGAGGTTCCGGGCTCCATTTGCGGCCTGTCGCTCGCTTTTTCCGTTCGCACCGTGTTAAACTCGCCACGAAACGAGGCGTGTTGTGCGTATCCTACGTGGGGGGGGGGGGGGGCTTTGGGGGGGTAAGAAACTTTGTAGTCACCCATTACAACGTCGCGTTGAGGCTTCCATGCTAGACTTCGCCGTCTAGCTAATGCTAGCTAACGCTAGCTAAACGCGCTCCATCCAATAAAGCTGCTCGTGTGACGGGCGGTGTACCCAGGATGGTTTCTCACGACACCCCACAAACTTACTCTTTTTGGTGTCACCTTGTCAACTAATTCGGTCACATTGCACATACGTGTAGCTCCTGGTGTTCACTATTATTCCGTTTTTTTAAACAACGACAAAATAAGAATCGAAATTAATCGACAAATTAATCGACATGAATAGGTATAGAGGAGATGGGCTAGCGCAGCGGTCTCCAACGTGGTGCTCGCGGGCACCAGGTAGCCCGTGAGGACCACGCCGATAGCCCGCCAGTGCTAGGATTGTGATTTGCTAGTAGAAATTATGATTTAAAAATGCAAACACTGGCAGTATTGTGAGATATCTTTAAGATGATCAGAGCCTGAAAATTAAAATTCGTATGAAAAATAACACATTCTAATATTATTAAATGTAATTTTTCCAAATGTTATTTCAGACGTGTATCAATTTGGTAGCCCTTCACACAATCAGTACACATTAAGTAGCTCTCACTCTCAAAAAGGTTGGTGATCCCTGGTCTAGTGTAAGCGGTCATTTCTGGAAGAGTGGTAGCGATATTACAGATTCAGTATTCGCTTAACCACTAATACTGTTTACATCTCACTTGGCAAGTTACAAATGCGACAATGTTAAGTTCAGACCTGGTGAAAACTGGAGTCTGCTCATCTGATCAAATATTTTCACAGTGGCACAAATGTTTGGTTAGAATGAGAGAATGAAATTGCTGACAGGTTCTAGAAATCTGATCCCTTTAACCGTCAATGTGAGTATAATATGTAAACGCACCGTGCCGCTTGCCTATTTAGTCAATTTGGTTCTTATTGAAAAACCCCAGATAAAACAGAAAGACAATTACATTAAGAATTAATTTGCAACATATGGCACAAGACCTCTTGGAAAAAATACAAAATACTAGAAATGCATGATCATATTTGACCAATACCCCCAACAGGCATGGTGTGTTTATCAATCATGTGTTATGAGAGGCTTAGCAAAGGTGTATTTATTTTCAGAATACATTTTCATTACTTATACAAAAAAACGGGTCACGACATTTTCGACGATCGGCAAATACCGGCCCCAGCATAACAACAGTTGAGAGCAACTTTTCTTGACAGTCCGTCCATCAGAAGTGCTGACTCGTGGGATAGCAATCCTTTGGCTTTCTTCTTCTCCTGGTTATGTGTGAGACTTCTGTTGTTTCCAGAACCTCTTGACCTCGCTGTGTCCGTGCGGCGTCACCACCATCACCCTGTGAGCGACATCTTGCCACACCAGACAATCCAGACCCTGCGACAAAACAACACAATTAGACCAAAGTGAATCTTTTGTGAGCTGCCTGTATCGGAAAAAGTGTCTGTCGCTCAAAGTTAGCCGGGGTAGCGCTCAAATATTTCAGCATTCGAGTATTCGAATAAATTAAATGGACTAATCGTGTATTCCTTTTACTATTTCTACTTAATACATTTCACTGAATAACGAACAACCGTTTGATTGCATTTTTTTCATATCATCAACAGTTTTTAACTTAATTTATTTTCTAAAAACATTTTCGGTGGGTCAATCTCAAATAAATATACATTGAAAATTACACTTGGCAATTCTTGTATTGAAAATAAAAGGAGAAATTAATTGGTTCTGGACGAAATTTCTTAGCTAGGAAATTTTGGAAGCAGAGGCGCTTTTTCCATGTAAATGCACTAATCCGTTCCAAGGCTCCCCAAAATTCAGACATAGATGTTTCGTAAAACATCCAAATGCATCAAAATACGGAACAAATACATGTTACAATTTAGATAATTGCACAATAAATGAGAGTTGTGCATAATGTAAAAAAAAAAAAAGAAGAGGTACCACTGCACAGGTTTTGGAAGTGTTCAAACTAAACTGATGACCCCCCCCTGAGAAGAAACTGGTACCAGCGGGAATGCCACGTTGCCTCCCTCCCAAGTCCCACACATATTTTTCAATATTCCAAACAATCCCCGAAATGTTACATGCATAACAAATTCGCATTCGGGGGATTTCTGTACATTTGGCACTCTACGTTTTCCCACATCGACACCCAATCATGATGTGGCAACAGATTCCCACAACAAGTACAAGCCTTTAAAAGTACCCATATGTTTTGTATGTTCATAAATACATTGATGATAAAATCGAAATCCAACCTGAGCTCGATCTCGAAGCACTTCAAAGTCCGCCTGGGAGAGAAACTGGTTGTAGAGCACACCTGAAAGGAAGGAGAGATCAAAAGATTCCAGCTCTATTTATCTCAAAATGTGTCGAAAAGCCCAAAAGAATTTTTCCCAACCTGAAAAGCCAACGGAAAGAAAATGACGTCATTGAGGACAGAACACCCGTGTTGTAATGTACATTTTGCAGCTGCACAGGGAAGGATCGCTAAATTCTGTTTGAAGGTTTCACCAAAATCTAATCAACCTACCGGTACTTTTTTTTTTTTTTTTTAGACACGGCCGACTGCAATACCATCAATTCTCCCGATGCAATCCCAGTTGCGCGCACATATACCCGGAGAACGGTAAATCCGCTCACCCTCGGTGAACTGCAATCTATCTCTCTCCAGCTCCCAAAGTCGGATCTGATCTGTTATGGTTGGAGGGAGCACCGGCGTCTGCGGCGCAAGAGATGCTCGGTGAAGAAGATACTCGACGACGTTGATGCAAGTACTTTTTGACATTTGAATTAAATCAATCAACTCCTTACCTGCATCAGCATGATAGGGTGTGCTCTGGTTCTCAGAAAGTGGATGATCTGCAAAATGGAAGTCATATAAGGGCAAGGAGTTGAATCCAAACATTTGGTTCCATCATACATATTCAACTCGTCAAACTCTGATAATGTGGGACCTCTACTGAAGAAATTAATTGATACTGGAACAATTTTCTGAACTAGAAAAGTTCGTAAGTAGAGACAGGTTTTCCATGTAAATGCCCCAATCCGTTCCATGGCCCCCCAAAATTCAGACAGAAATGTTTCCTAAAGCATCAAAATGCATCAAAATATGGAACAAATACATGTTAAAATTAGATTCTTGCGCAATAAATGAGAGTTGAGCATCGTGTAACAAACAAAAAATAGGGTAAAGAATAAAACTGATGGTCATTTCACTTTTAACTCGTCGTTTTTGCCCTCTTAAGTTCATGTTTTCTCTCAGAAGTGTTTTTTTCGCCTGCCGTTTTGTAAAGAACTGATCCGAGGACGTTTACTTTTGTCGGCTTTTAACATATCCAAGGCAAATATCGGCATCGTGAGCGATCGCCCGGCTGGTGAACACTTTTTCCGGCGATTCGCATTTACGTCAAACTATCTTAACGGCTCATGGCCAGAGAGGCGAATGATGACGACGCTGCATTGACACAGATCTATCAATTTCGCTAGGTCCCTCTTAGCCAATGAGATGCCAGGATGATGCTCGGGAGTAGCCAATGGCAGGGTGGCTATAAGTATGTTGCGTTCAGGAAACTCGGAGCTGCAATAATCAGGCTTTACGTGTACTGTATTTTTACCTTTTCGTATCTTGAAATTTCTTTCGTAACAATCGGCGTTTGGGTATACTGTACCTGTTGTGCGGTGATGCCATTGGCGATGGCCTGTTGCACCGACTCTCTTGTCACCTGAGCCACCACCACGTTTGGGAAGCGATACAACATTTCGCTGAAGAGCGCCACCAGAGAAATCTGGAGCTCAGAGTCTGGGTGGAGGCGGAGGAAACACACACACACAGACACACACACGGTTTCCAAAACGCTGCCTTGCCAGTACAGTATTCCCTAATCCTGATATTCTCGAACATACTTGTGTAGGCGTAGATGCGATAATTTGTTTCAACCACAATGAAGCCTGCGTCCCCAGTACCAGGACTGGAGCCCAAGTTAAGAGAGGAGGATGTGGAAGAAGAAGAGCTGCTCGTGATTCCTGCAGCGAGACTGATAGCCAGTCTGGTGGGGTAGTACCGCCTGGACTTTCTCTGGGAAGAGGACAAAAGAATCAGACCAAGCATCATGCTTACAATATGTCGCTGATTTATTACGTATGAAAATGTGAAATTCTGGTACAGATTTTAGGAAGCATCATGGAAGTTGTCGTCGTTGATTTGCTTTCGCGGGCCACTTAAAATGACGTGGCGGGCCACATCTGGCCCCCGGGCCTTGAGTTTGACACCTGTGCTTTACTACAGTATGCTATCAGGTTACAGGCTGCCTGAAAGGGTAAAAATCACGTAGGTATGTTCGAGTCATGTTTGTACAAGCGGCGCACGTTAGCATCGGTGCTAGCTAGGCGCTAGCAAAAACATAAGCGCTGATTGCACTTTCGGATGTGTACAGTGTATTAGGTACGGCTGCACTTTGAGATCCGATAAAAACGTAATGATGTTTTCTTGAAAGTGTTCAAAGATTGATTCGTCCGTCGTTAGATTAACCCGAAATAACTTGGCAGTTGTGTCGAACGACGCGCTACCGTAGTCCGCTAATGTAGCCGAATAACGTTAAAAAAGCAGTAGGAACATTTCAACCAAAGAATACATCTCCAACTCAAATATATCAAATAAAAACGCATTCACAGTACGGCGAAGAAAGCAAATCAGTCAAAACTGTTGACCATATTAAAGGAAGCGGTATATTTTTGTTGAATAAAAATACATTCACATCTATTGCAGGATGTTGGGTTCGATGTAAAAGGCAGATTTTTTTTGGGGGGGGGGGGCGTAGTTGTACCAAATTTAGAGGTACAGTGGTGCCTCTACTTAAGAACGTCTCAACAGGAAAATATTGCCTCTTGCCTCTACTTAAAATGTTGCCTCTTTGTTACGAAAGACGAAGACGAAAACGAAGTTTTATTCTTTACTCTCGTCTTTGTTTTTTATATGATGCACAACTCTCATTTATTGTACTATAATCTAATTGTAGCATGTATTTCATGTATTTGTTCCATATTTTAATGCATTTTTATGCTTCATAAAACATGTATGTCTGAATTGGGGGGCGGGGCTTGGAACGAATTAAGGCATTTACATGGAAAACGCGTCTCTAACTTCTTCCGGACCCAATTCATTTCGTAAGTAGAGATACAAACATATTTTTGGGCTGTCGTGAATTCGAATTTGACATTCCAGAAGTGACGCAGGGCAGACTTGGCGGAAGCCGGGTTGCCGTTTTACTGCAGCAATAAATCGGCGTCCCCGCGTGGGTCGTCATGTCGCTTCTCATCGAAGGAAATAGTACTTGAAGGGAGCGTAGCAAAACCTCGCCTCTCCCCTCTCAGTCTCTACCTTCCTCTGGAAGACCAGTCCAAACTCCCGAAGGTGCTGCAGAAATGTGAGTAATGACTCGCTCATGCCCTCCACTGAGTAATCCTGAGGCCGAGAGAAACACATCCTCAATAACATGGAAAAAAACCCACAAAAAAAAGCAAACCAAGCAAGAAACCGGCAATCAATTTTAGCACACACAAGCACGCGGGGGTTAATTACTGTGCACTCACTCTGCCCAACGTTGAGAAACTGAGCTGGAACAAAAAGGACAAAATCTCCACCAGGCCCATCCCTCGTGACTACGAGAGAAAACAATTACAAGACGTCCTCATATTCATCTCAATCACGAACAGACATTCTGTACAGCGGCGTCAACATTTTGGGATACCTGCAACATCATTTGGCCTCGGGTAAATATTTTATTTCAGTTTTGTCAATTGTGTTTGCCATCTATATTATTAACTCGTTCGTACCAGCCAATTCTAAACCAAGTCTGAAATGACATGTAAAAACGTCTTTGGGAGTGAACGAGTTAATAATCGCCCGATTAATCTGCCAGACGATTTAATCGGACAATCGTGCTTTTAAATGGGCTGATTTCTGCAAGATTTTTGCCTTTTTTTTTTTTAAACACTTTTGAAAAACAAAAACAAAAATAATAACCGTGAGGCATCATTCACCAAAAGGGGGGAAAAAGCGACTTTTCAAGATTTGTTTTTCTGATGTGAGGTTAAACACTAAAGGACAAATTAATAAGGTAAATGGCACTTAAATCGACAGATTAATCGGAATATCATTCTGCCGATTATCGAATTGGCATCAGTCACAAAAAAAAAAAAATATCAATGATAGCAATGTCGTACTGCAGTTACAGATATCTACAATGTGATTCTGACAGGTCACAATTGCAGTTTTCACATTTTTAAAACAATTCAATTCATACATACATGTCATTTCTTATTAAATCGGGTTTTTAATACAGTGGAAAACGAATTGGAAGATTAACTTGAAATTATAAGGCATAAAAATGATGCTGCCGGTGAGGGATATTTGCAATTTGGCTGCAGCTATCCATAATTCAGTTTGGACTCGGGCAAAACTCGATTCTCTCGCAACTTAGTCACAAAATTAAAATTCTAACGATCAGGAATTGTCGCTGTGATGAATCAGAGAGTTGCTGTCGGTCGTCAAACAGTTGACGAATAAAGACGATGATGCGGGGGCTTCATGTTCCTGACACAATGAAATGAGTGCTGACAGCCAAAAGCCAATTTGCATTTGAAGTTATAACAATTTGGTGGGGGGGCATTCGGTGTCATCTACATTGTTTCGATGAAAAGTGGAGAGAAAACGCCCTTAAAAATGACTGCGGTCCTTATTCATATTTAGTTATTCACCATAGCTGCGGATAATCACGCAGAGGAGTTGTTTTAAAATCGTGTCTTGGGTAAAGCAGGTATTCAGACACTTGAAGAATATGGTAATCATGCCCATTTTTTAAAATGACAGTTGGAATCGACTCCCCGCAGGTTGCTTAAAAGGCTCCAAATATACCAAGCTGGAACAAGAAACGACTCCGTGGCGGCTTTGGACGTGGTTGTTTGGCAACTGGCAGCCAAGCCAGCGAGTGAAAGAATAGCCTGACATCAGTGGAGCTCACACTTTGGAGTAAGCGCAGCTACTTATTCAATTATCAAGTCAAAATGATGGACCTAATAAGTACCGTGTTTTCCGCACTATAAGGCAGATTTTCTCAAAAGTGTGCCTTATAATCCGATGCCCCTTATATACGGATCAATATTCAGATTTATTGGACGTAGTACTTTAAATGTGCTGCAGGGGTCGTGAAAGCGCTACATAAATAAAGCTGGATTGTATTGTTTTCCTTTAGCATAGCTCCATCTAGTGGATGCGTAATGTTTTGTGCCTTATACTCCAAAGTGCCTTATCGTGCGGAAATGTACGGTACAATCGAAATTGCTAAATATGTTTACCGATGAATAGATTGAAAGTTCGTTATATGTACATTCGTGTCGCTTGCATAACTGCATGACCCCCGGCCCCCATTGCATAATGAAACGGATGACTTTTCCACTGCCCAGGTACAGCGCAACGGTACTGAGACTTAATCTCTCTCCTGTACGTCAACGTTTCACATTCTTTTGGGACGTGGCCTGGAAAGGACGGCTTATTATTCAGATTGAATTTCTTTGTCCCCGCTATTGTACAAGGTGACTGTCCTTGGGTAGCCCGTTTTACAACCGATGATTAGAACACAAGTCATTTATATTACCCAGGTCTCGTAGGCCCCTCGTATTAGCGCGCCGCCCTCTCCACCCGAGTGCGCGCTAATCAGAGCAATGACGGACTCTCGGGGGACACGGCGGCCACATAGCTCATCGAAATTCCAAAGTCGTAAAAGGTCAGGGCGGAACGTTCCGATGGGTACCTGAGCAGTTTTGAGGTACTGCAGGGTGAAGTACCACAACTGAGAGGCGGTGTCCAGCAGAAGGAACTGGAAGCCAGCAGAGGTGATGCAGGGGGCCTCTCCTGCCTCACTGCGAAAACGTTGAAGGGGGAAACACGGATTACGGCCATTTACGCTTGTCAAGCAATGCATTAAGATCATTTTTCCAGATGGTTTCATCTCTGCATTTGAACATAAATGAGTGCACAACCTTTGAAAAGCACGTTTTTATGAACTTCCCAGTGCACACAGGCCGTGGCTGAACTCTTTGAAAACGTGATTATTTTACATCACAAGTGTCAAACCCAAGGCCCCGGGGGCCAGATCTGGCCCACCATGTAATTTTATGTGGCCCGCGAAAGCAAATCAAACATGTCAACTTATACGACGATTGCTGAAATCTGTAGCAAAATTTCAAGGATTAAACCCCACCTCAGATTAGACGCTCACCCACGAGCAAGGTAGTAAAACGAGGCGGCGACGCAGCACGACTAATTTTGCAAGCAGTGCAAATTTTCATATAGGCTATCGGATTAAAAAAAAAAAAATGCACACGCAGGCTTTTGTACTTCATAAATATTCACATCAGTCACGCCAAAGACTCACTCCCGGGAAGTCAGTCATTTCCTGCATGAGTGAGCCCGTAAGCTACCTTTTCATGAGGCCTGCTTGAATCAGCAGCTGGGCCAGGTCCTGACTGACCGCCGCGCTGGGAGAACCCACCATGAAGTGCAGGATCACCTCCCAGCGCTCGACGGCGTAGCGGTCCAGACTCTCAATGTCGCGAGCGTGGCGGTCCGGGCCCAGGCTGCTGCCTTCGTCTGCCCATGCTTGGCCCCTTAGGAAATGAGACGCAAGAATAAGAAGAATACATTTCATTTATTAGCGCCTTTCAAAACAGTATGAATCATTATTTGTAATCCGCACGAACCCCCACCCCTAAAACTGAGAAAAACAACAAATTTAGAAGGCGTCTTTTTGCTCAGTGGGACATAGATCTGGCAGTCATCTGCATCGCAGTGGAAGGGAATACCACGTTTCCTTAAGAAACCCAATGGGAGCAGATACAGCGAGAACAGCAGAGGCCCCAGAATTGAGCCCTGCGGAACACCACGTGACAGGGGGAGCAGTGCGTGACTCAGAGCAGCCAAGGCTGACACAAAAGGTTCTGTCGGCTAAATAGGACCTAAACCACTCAAGAGCACTACCGCCAATGCCCACCAGGTGCTGCAAACGAGTCAGCAGAATACTGGGGTCCGCTGTATCCAAATGCTGCAGTTAAGTCCGATAAAACGAGACACACGTGGTCTCCATTGTCATTTGCCAGGAGGATGTCATTAGAAACGCGTAACGGGGCTGACTCTGTGCTATGCATCGTCTTGAATTGATTGTCTATCACTTTCTTTCAAATCTACAGAAACAACTCTCTGCTCTGGTCTATGTTTCGTGTGGTACACGTAGGTGCGAAGACACTTGCTGCTAATTAGAGGACGCATCTTGGTTGAACATGTTTCTGTGGTAAAATTATTTTCACTCTTTTGTTGTACTGGTACCATCATTTTTGTCCAGCCTTGTTTCATGAGTTGTTGTTTTTTTTTTTATAATTCTGTTGAACCAAAATTTTGAAACGTCTGATTTTCATTGGTTCATTTTCATCACTTTTTTTTTTTTAACTTATTACTTTGGTCAGATTTCACGTATTTCTGTGAGCGCAATGGGTTTGTCTTTCGTTTGCAATTTTGCCCGCTTTTTACCGTCTTCTCTCTGCATGAAGTGATTCGGTTAAATGTCCAGCAAAAAAATGATCAAGACCCGAAAAAAAATATATAAATAATAATAAACTCTGAATTTTAGATCAGACTGCCGATGCTATCCTGTATATTGATTCCAAAGTAAATATGAACATCTTGTGGTCGTTATGGTCAATATTTGTGTGATTCATCAGACGGAGGCTGGCCACGGCTCGGCGGAAAGCATCAAACAAAAATGGAACTTTTTACAACAAAATCTGGATGGCTTTTTTTTTTTAAAAACACGGTATCTGTATAATATTTATATTCAATACATTCAGATGTGGAATGGATTTTGTACACCAAAAAAACAGCAACGTGAAGAATGTGAGAGGCGCGGTCATGTGACGAAACGGAGAGAGCAGACGTACCCGCCGAGCAGCGCGATCCTCAGGTTGTCTTTGAAGACTGGATTCAGGATGTATCCCTGAAGACCGCCCTGCAGCTGCTGACTGTGCCAAAGGCGGAGTCCCGCCAGCACCGAGACGCATTCATCATGATTCCTGTGGAAGAAAAAGGAGACGACAAATTGACTCCGCTGTTATTTTTCCTCCCGAAAAGTTGATCTTAAAACCGAGAGCCACTTTGATTTGAACTTTGGTGCAATTTCTTTAACGCTACCTTGCTTACATCTACTCTCCAAACCATGCGCGGATTCCATTGGAAATCTTATTTTATAGAAGATAAGCGCCGTAAAAATAATTTTTAAAATCTGTATGATCTCCAGTACCTAAGGAGCATGTGGTTAGACATCCCGGGAGACTGCCGGTGTAGCAACAAGAAATATAATCGAGAGACAGCAACACATGCAAAGTGTATCTTTCCAGATCAGGTCAGATGCCAAACACATTTAAACCACGCATGAGGAATTTGGACACACATAAAAAATGGCCAATGTATAATTATGACTACAAATGCCCATGAAAATGAAGTCACTCACTTCCGGCTTTCTTTATTCACCCATAATGCCACTGCTGCCTGTGGAAGAGGCTGATCCAGGAACAGCATTCGCATCACATAATTTTTGGCCAGAGAAGGAAGCTCCCTGCGGAGTTCGACAACATCATAACGTGAACAGCATCCATTACAAATGATGATGATGATGATGACGACGTTTCCAGTCGGCCTACCTGTAGACAGCCAGACATGTTGCTGGATGATTGTATAGTCGGTCCAGAATCTCTGGGCTCAACTCTCGGAGATATTCATGCAAATTCTTGCACTGCAGCTGGACTCTCAGCTTCATTTCTTAATAAAAAAAAAAATGTTTATCTTAAAAACTACATGGAATATCTGCACGCTCCACGAAATAGTAATAAATCAAAAGCTACAATTAACAGCTGTAGTAGTTCGTCGGAACCGATGTGTCCAATCGGTGCGGTAACAAATTGATACTTTTGTTTTATTTACCAGGAAATCGTTCTGTTTTCCACGATCTCCTTCGTTTAAAATGACAATATCGAGTGCAAAAGCAGCATTGCTGTCACCCGGCTTGTCGTTGGCTTTATCTGCCCGCCGTTGAACAGAATCATATTGTACAGTTGTTTGCAAACGGCATTACCTTGACCGGGTCATGTGACCGTCTTTGTGCGCTCTTATTGGTTAGTCATCCTTCTTCTCGACAGTAAAGCGGGCAGTGGCACTTTTGAAGAATTCACTACTCCCCTCTAGAGGTGGATTTAGTGACTGCACTGGAACTGACAAACGTCATTGACATTTTTAAAATGATTTTTTATTTCGAAATTTAGTGAAAATAATAATAATAATACATTTGATTTATAAGCGCCTTTCAAGACACCCAAGGACACTTTACAATAACAAAAGACACAAAACAATACGGGTTGAGCAGCGGCAGCCAAATGCGCCAGCGTTCACTAAACCCGGAAGTCAGAAAGATGGTCTATTGTGTGTTTAATCCAGACCAATATTAACATGTTTTATGTAAATCACATTCGAGACATTATCTTAAATATCTATTTTACAATCCTATCAACATCAAGGTGGTATAATAGCACTCCGTGCTTTTAAACATTTTCATCGATTATTATTTGCCAAAAATATCACGGGTTGAAGTCAATGTCATCAATTGAAATTTGGGTGTGGTTAAAAGTATATCAACCTAATTTCTACGCCGGTTTAGGTTTTCATTCCTTTTTTATTTTATCAAGAATAGTTTTTTTAAAAGTGCTTGGCTCAGTTGAGATCAGTAGGTCAAATCTTCCACCACATAACACATCTCACACATTTCATGTTCAAGTGGATTTTATTTATTTATTTTTTTAAATAAGCATTTTACTCCAACATCGATAAAATGTTACATTTTTGGTGAACATAAAATAATACAAAGAGAAAAGTCGTAGAATGCTCTCAGGAGTCTTCCTTCTCTTGATACCTGTAAACATGACAATCACAATTATTTGCAAATCGCAGACAATAACTTCAGTTAAGAGACTTGATCTTTTTTACCTGCAGTGTATACAAGTGAAGAAGACGGTCTGGCCTTCATCCGCAGATCTCATCTGCCTCGTGTGATAAATCATGCCTTCTTTATTGCAGCGAGTGCAGCGTCTGTCGATCTGAGAAAAACGAACCATCACGCACACCCTGATTAATAATGGTCAAGAGGATGCTAATTTAAGACTCCGGGGCAACAGAGTATTCTATCTTACCACAGGACCCTTCATTTCGGAGTCATCACTCCCCTCCAGATCCACAGAAGACTTGTCCAGTGGGTTGAAAACGACCGTCGAGCGGATTTCTCGGCCTGAAAACTCTAGACAGCAAAACAGAAATGTACACAGTAGTTACGATGGAGACTGTTTTTAATTGTCAAATATGATAGGTAGAGCAGTACCTGATACAGAGATGGAAAAGGAGCAGCGGGGACAGCAGACGGCGTCTTTCATCCCCGGTAACGGAAGAACATTTCCACACTCTGGACAGAAGTTGGGATCACCAGTAAAACATGACATGTCTGTATGAAGAAAACAGACGCCATTGACACCCTTTTACGATCATACACCACTCCTGTAAACAAAATCAGAAAGGTTCTGCGCGATCGTGTGCTCAGAAAGAGCCGCGTGTGAAATTGACAACAGGAGAGCATGAGCTATGTAACATGGGGATACACTCACTACTACTGCAATTGAAAAATACATGTTATTAATAAATATCACTAGACTGTGCAGTTTCGCATTCGTACCACAGACGCTGCTGACCTTTCCGTTGTCCGAAATAGCGATATAAACAAGCGTTCTTTGAAGAGTCTCCGTCTTTCGGCAAAGTGTCGCATAAATATGACGTCACGTTTTTTTCTAAATCAAGGCGTCAGTTTTTTTTAATTAGCCGTGTAAATATGTATAGATTTAGTTCGCAATTAATCTTAACAATCACTTGCAACATATTTTATCATGTCTGCACCCTTTGTCCTCACTTTTTTAATGTCGCTTTCTTTTCTTGTTAGTGCTAAGCTACTTGTTTAATTCTGATTTTTTTTTAACTTCGTTTATTGTTATGCCTATAAATGTTTATTAACTTGGTAATTTTGATTCACCAAAATAAACAAGTTTTCGCTCATTATAACCACGAATGAATGTCATATTTTCTTCATATTGCGCAATCTTTTGACGTCATTCCCCACGCCCATCCATTTTCGAATCCGTTTATCCTCACAGAATGACAGAAAAAAATAAGACAAATGGGTGATTTGAATTCAAACTAACAATAAGAACAGGCATTTCTGCTGTTTAAAGCCTTACACTTTTGGATACCTACTCATTACAAGATTAATATAATGAGAAAAAACCCCCAAATGAGATTTTATAGCATACTCCGCTATAAATAACCAAAATAATGTATTTCCTTTTATTTTGGTCTAAAGAAGCACAAGAACATTGGGAAAATGTTGAAATTTAATGAACATATCTTTAACAAAACATTTCATGAAGCACCTTAGATTTCCCTCGACAAATGTGCAATTGACGTTGATCATTCACATCTATGCATTGCAACTGATCCCACTGATTGTACAAAGGCACAAAACTTGAACAAGTGAGTGGTATTGAAAAATATAGTCATGTAATGCATTTTAAGATTTTAAGATTAAATAAAATGAATTTGCATTTTATTAAAAATATTCATTCCGTGTCATTTATGCATTTTTTTTTCACTTTTAAATTATCCTGCGGGACCGAACAAACCTCCTCGGGGGCCGGTTCCGGGCCGCGAGCCGTAAGTTTACACCGTAACTCGTTTTGAAATATTTCATCTGTCTCTTTTGAAATCACCAAAACCTGTCGTTGAACATGAGTGTGCGCGCATTTTGATATTTTCTTTATATCCTTATTTTCTCCTCCTGCTATTTGATGTGACTCAATCGATGTTATCAATCATAAACGCTCGTGACCTCGAGACACAACGCACTGTGTGGAATAACAATGAAAACATCTTTTCAGGCAATAAATATAACTGTGAGTGAAACAGGAAGTTGAGCAAGCATCTCACAGGATGACTGACCGGAACCAGCGAGAGATCACTGCTGATCTGACACGACTTCTGGACTGTTCGGGGGATGTTTATCGCTGCAAGAGATTGCACCGCTTGCTGGTTAAGCTTTTTATTGTTATTCTAAAAATGAAATACTGGAAACTCAGCAAGTTCTGTGCCAAAATTGTGTTCACTGTTCATCGGTCGCCCCCCATCTAAAACCTTCCTTCTAACTGAAGAAAAAAGCAACCCAAGGGAAAGCAAAGGGAATGGAATCAGCGCTCTTGGAGGATGATCATTTACACATTTAATTTTGGAGTGAGGAAAAAAAAAAAAAAAAAGGTAAATCATGGATGTCTTTTGTCTTTGGCGAACACTGAAAAGAACATTGTTGTTGCCAGTCATTATTATTATTATGATTAATTTTTTTTAGATCACGTAGAGGGGGGGATGAATTACATAATTCTGAGGACAAAATGATGGATTCATGAGAAACAGACCTAAAAAAAAAAAAACATTACAATAATACACTGCTACTTTTGTTGCACCACTTCTGGGTTTTGTAACAGTTTACAGTCAACCCAAGCATGGATTTAATCATTGCCAAATGGTATTTCTCCATAAACTGGCTCCAACTCCCTCTGATTGACATCATTGTTGTCATTGACTATTTTATTTATTTTCCACCAAAAACTTTTCCATTGCATAAAGATCTGGATTATTTGCCGGCCACACAAATGACATAACACGTTTGGAACTGAGAGAAGAGGTTGTGGGGGGAGAGGGGCGGGGTTATCAGATCTTTTGCACAAACATTGGACGTATCAGATGCAACAATTTGAAATGCCCTGAAAAACAAAGAAATCGCTGGCGGACTGAGCAACAGACATGGAACAGGTCAGTCAAGTGGATCAACTCCAAGAAACCCCCAAAGACAGACAACAGTCAGTCAGTCACATCATCAGCAACCTGCACGGGGCTAAAAGAATCACAAGACCGAATAGGATTATAGTATAAAAATAGTAATAATAATATAATAGTAATAGTAATATAGTAGTAATAGTAATAATAATAGTCTAATAATAATAGTATAAAGAAGAGCCACAAAAGTTTGGGAACAAAGTTTGATGGACTGTCGAGACCAAGATCAACCTGTACCTACCGTATTTTCCGGACTATAAATCGCATTTTTTTTTCATAGTTTGGCCGGGGGTGCGATTTTTACTCTGGAGCGATTTATGTGTGAAATTATTAACACATGATTATGTCATTTCACGTTATTTTCACATTAAACCACAAGAGGGCGCTCTCGGCCCGTGTGGATAAATCGACGACGAGTCTGACGTAAGTGACGTAGAAGAGGAAGCGGCGCGTCGGCTACCTCCCGAGTTGGGAAAGTTGTTTAAAAGTGACACCGAGGATGAAGATTTCATTGGATTTAGTGATTTGGAGTGAAACTGATAGTTTGCTAAACTTGTTAGCATGTTCTTTATGCTAGAGTTATCTGAATAACTCTTTATATGTTACGTCGTGACTGACATCTGGTTTCTTTCTGACTTCCGGGTTGAGGGAACGCTGGCGCGTTTGGCTGCCGCTGCGTATTGATTTGTGTTTTTGGTTATTGTCAAGTGTCCTTGGGTGTCTTGAAAGGCGCTTATAAATAAAGAGTATTATTATTATTATTATTACCAGGCATGTCAGTCATGTAACGTTTGCATATTGTACACTTATTCAGCCTGTTGTTCTCTACTTTATTTTTATTTTAAATTGCCTTTCAAGATGACATGTATGTTTTTGGTGTTGGATTTTATAAAATAAATTTCCCCCAAAAATGTGACTTATACACACATACAATACAATACAATACATGCTGGTTTATATAGCGCTTTCACAACAGCGAAAGCTGTAACAAAGCACTTAACAAAAAAGTACATATACACATACACATATATACATATATATATATATACATATAAATATATATATATATACATATATATATATATATGTTTTTTCCTTTTTAATTATGCCTTTTTTGGCTGGTGCGATTTATAATCTGGTGCGACGTATAATCTGAAAAATACGGTAAGTGAAATACACTGGCAACGGACTTTATGGGGGGGGGGCAGAAGGTCTTAGACTGGCCATGTCAATCACCCCAGACCATAACCCAATTGAGCATACATTTCACTTCCTGAAGAGAAGACTGAAGGGAGAACCCCCAAGAAGCAAACAAGAACGGAAAGAGGCTGCAGTCAAGGCCTGGAAAAGCATCTCAAAAGAAGAACGCAACAGCCTGATGAAAACATTTGGAGGAAACCGTCCATATTTCTTAACCCTTTCATGCATCCGGTAACCTGATAAATTGTCCACTGTAGTAACCGCTGTCCCTGAAAGGGTTAAAGGGATGCTTTTAGGGTTCTTGCTTTCTGGCAAGATATATTATCATCTTAAAAACAATGAACAGCCCTTCAATATGGAAAAGTGTTGCAAGTCTCAATGTGCATTTATTGAAGATGAAATGACTGCTGTCCCTCCTGCGCCTTGACCTGACACGCAGCCCCCATATCATCAATGACTGCATAAACGTTGCTATTTTCTTTAGGGCAGTCATCTTCGGAAATCTCATTGGAACAGAACCAAACAAAAGTTCCAGCATCATCATCATCTTACCGAATGGAGGGTGGTCACTCATCACTCACTGAATATCGCTTTCATCCACTCATCCATTCCATGATTGCTTTTCTTCAGCCAGCCCACTGTTAGTTTTTATTCCCCCCCTGTTGGAGCCATGATTCATGTCTTGGTCATCCAAATGTGTCATTACTTTTAACTGCCGATAATGAGCAGATTCAGTCGGATGCCAAAGTTTCTTTTCGAACTGAAAATGACACTTTGTGTCACCTAAATGCAGATGTACTTTCAAACCACAAATATTTAGGAATTGGGTCGCTTTGCCTCTCAAGACTACGTAAAAGCACACACGTGCAAGGATGTCAGAATTGTAATTCATCAGCCCTATGGGAGCTTTGTATTGGCTTAAAGCCGAGATAGGAAGGGTACTCCCCCCCCCCCAAACAACATAAATGATTGGAAATTATTTTGCAGACCCCCCCAAGCTATGGCTGAGACTCGTGGGTGTGCAAGGACCCCAATTATAGCGGTGCATGAGCAGAATATATTATTTTAAAAATCTCATCTGCACACACACACACACACGAATGAAAAGTAAGAAAGCCGCAAACAGTTGCACAAATATCAAAATAGCTGATTTTATTCATAATGTATTAAAGTTCTAAACACAGGCAGTGTTTCGTCTCACCGAACAGAATGTCAATCCATCTCATGGATAGCACCCCCCCGCCCCAAATCTGAATACAGTACAGTGATGATTTCTTGACACTCACCAGACTTTTTTTTTTTTTTTAATTAGCTGAAACGAACAAACAAACACACACACAAAAAACCTAGCAGACAATCATTTGGGTTTTTCAACAAACCTAAGCTGCCCAAACCACGGTTTGGATGAAAACTACAACCTGCCCGCTTGTCAGGGCATCAAGGTCAAACGTCACACTCTGCTTGGCAAAAGTTTTCAACTTCAAGTTCAATACGGTTCAGTTACCGCGGACCAAAATCCTCCCGCAATTATTTGAAAACGGATGAAATTCAGTCAACTGTCGCGAGTGGTGGTTGGATGGATGCAGTCTTTCAACACTTTGAAAACGGACAATCAAGCTCATGGGAAATTAATCTTTTAAAATATGTGACAGAGGAATGAAGAAAAAAACAGTGGACACCTTCTCAAATGAAATGATTATCGGCCCATCTAAAAATATCATCAATACTTTTGACCACCAACTTCGAGCGGCGCCATATCACGAAATGCAATCGGTGGCAGACTTTGGATATTTTCCACTACGCTACTTATCAAATAACATTTTTTTAAAAATGCCTGGCGTGTCGGAACATGTCATTGTGTTTATTAAAGCAAACGGTTTTTTTTTTCCCGATATGAAATGAACAATACACAGGAATGATTCTGTTTGAAGCAGAAGAAAACGCTGGGAGATGGGTCTCGAGCTTTTTTGCTTCAAGAAGTACCCTCGGGACAACAGCGCTGGAATTTTAAGCAACAACCACAACAAAACAAACAAAGAAAAATCCATCGCGCCTACATCCTTGACTGCCGTATGATTCTCATCGATAAGCTACTCATTCTGCGATCATCATCACGTACTTTTCTGAGGCTCCGTTTCCACAAAACAGTACAGCTCGGTTCTTTTTTAATTTCTTTTTCCATTGACCAAGAAGAGCCGACCGACCTGGGCTGAATTTCTTTTTAGTCGAAATTGTCTCGCAAATTCAAAATAATACCGCTGCTTTTTGTATCGGGCGACGTGCCGATCGCCACGCCATGTTAGAAAATAGCCGTGGGGAAACCTCTCGCGATACAAAAACCTCTCGCGATACAATATTGAATTCCAACCGTGCGAAGAACCGTCGACAGCAGGGGTGCCCAACATTTTCGAAGCATATGTTGAATAATGAATAATAATAATAATAATATGAATAATGATCATTTTACGTTTGAGCATCGTATTCTTTCACGTTAAGATGACCTCAATTGGATGATGTCGTTTGAGAACTGCTTCGAAATGTTTTTTTTTATGTTGCTAGCTTCTGATTGGCTGTTGAAATCAGGGAAAGCAGGAAGTGATTCGAGTTGCCGAGAGCGTTTTCTCGATCGCGCTGCGGTTCGAACGGAATTTATCTCTCCTTTTTGCCGTTTCGTAAAGTAGAGCCATCCATTCAAAAACAACGAACTCTCCAACTTACACTTTTTTAACCCAAGATCTACTTTTCGATCGAGCCGTTACCGCACACGCACGCATTTCCACACGCATGCCATGACGAGCGACAGCCATAACGGTCCTCAAGTTGAACGAAACAGAAAAAGAAAGCAAATGACTGCAAGTTACTGCGAGTTAACTCTCGTTGCTCACATGGGCCGTTTTAAAATGCTTCTCTCGGCCCTTCAGATTGCCCCCGTTTCATTGTACATGAAATCAAATCTGAATGAGAATAATAATAATAAGAACAATTGCACAACAGCTCTGATCACAAGCTGCAATTCCAGACTGCTGAGCGCTAACAACTTCCGGTGATGCAGGTCACGGGCCAGCGTAGGTTAAAGGTGACCTGCTTTTTCATTGGAATTTTAAAATACTTTTTGCAAAAGTGAGATTGATGCTAAGGTTGCAGTGTGCAGTAACAGAAAAAGATGTCATATTAATAACACGCACATCGACACACAAATGTTTTGTTTTGGGGTTTTTTCCCTCAACATCCCTGGCGACGGACTTGGGACCGGTTCGCGAGCTACTGGTCGATCGCGATCGGCGTATTTGGGCACCCCTGGTCTACAGTATATGGCCGTCTGGAACAGAAGAAAGGAAATGTATTTTTTTGTATATGAATACACATTTTAAAAAATGTATTGAAGTGATTCCAAAAATAAACCCGGCTTGTGTACTTCCCTAAAAATAGGATCCGCCGGGAAAATCTTTTCGCCAGAATTTTGGCGAAGCGCCAAAACAACAATCGTTGTGGGTGACGGACGGCCCGTTTTGAAAAGAGCTAAGCGACGGCAAGTCGAAGAAAAAGGTCGACTTGACTGTGAGAAATCGTGCGGGCAAATCCAACTGAACTGGACCACTCGGTGGAATTTTGCGGTTGTTCCACTGGTGAGATGTGAACCGGATTTAATGAATGAAACCCATCACGGTTGCATGAATTCACCTTGTCGCTCAGTTTCGTATGTGCGCGTTGACGGGAGTCTTTTCTGATTTTTGGCTTCCACTTTCTTTTCCGCTGACGTCGGAACGTGAACCTTCCCGGCTGACTCCAATCCACAACGTCCTCTCTCGCCGACGATTATTTACAGCGGCTTGTGAACATGTGGATTTGTTATTTCTAATCAAGTTAGGGTGAAATATAATCATCATCATAATAATTAGAATACAGCCAACGTAATGGGTCCCCCCCAAAAAATAAAAGAAAGGCACTTTGCCAAAAGCCATTTTCGCTGTGTTCAAGAGTGGAATTTTTCCTTTCGTGAGGTTTAACTTCTTGTCTCGGTGGCCTCCACGCAAGCCGATCCTGAGCGAGCGCCTCATTCAGGAAGCTTCCTGGCAAACAGGCAAGCTCATGGTCCCGCCGGTGTGCTGTTGGAATTCCTTCTTGGGTCCCGAGAGGCGCACCTCCGAGCACGACTTTGTCTTGTCGACACTTTATAGTTTTTTGTTTTTTTGGATCTGTCTCAACTCCAGCTGACATCATATTGCGTCCAACCTTCCGGCGGAGCCAAAAACACTCTTCGACCGCGGTGCAGGAAACCGACGACGCCCCTGTAGCCTGTCCGCGGGACTCCGGATTTCAAGTCGTCCATCACCCCCAGATTCCGGGCAAGGACTTTAAAACTATCCCTGCTAGAGTACTTGACTCTGTAAGGACCGGGTCCTCTTAAACTTCCCCCCTGTTGCAGCTCCTCAATCTTCACCAGTGGGGCGTTGTAAACTTCTTTGATAAACGTCTCATCATACTTCTCTTTGAGCAAATGAGAGAAGTCTTGTTTGGTAAAAGGCACAAATTCCGCGTTAAGTCGAATATAGCGCAGATACTGGTCAAAGAACTGACCTAAACTGACACCTTTTCGGCCAAAGGTGATCGTCCGGGAGATTTCCGGGCGAATGCACGAGCGGTCCTTGCGCTGCTCCGGCAGACGCATCCAATCGTCCCAGAATGCAGAAGGCCATTTGGGTTCCAGCTCGTCCCACAATTCCTTAAGCAGCATCCAGCCCAGACCGGGGAAGAAGTCGGTCCGGTGAAGAAGGGCGGCTTTGGATGGGTCGATCAAGGCGTCTCTGCCGTTATCGTTCCAGGCGGACACGCACCACAAGGTCGGGTCGGATCGCAGGATTGGGTACATGGCGCGGAAATACTCAAAGAAGTCCGGTGCCACCTGAAGAAGAACAAAAAGGTTGATTTGTGGAAATACGTCTCACGTGACATGACAGTGGTGCCTCTACTTACAAACGTCCCTCCATACAAAATCTTCGAGTTCCGAAATGCGTCAACAGGAAAATATTCTCTTGTGACAAGAGAAATTTCAAGATACGAAATGGGCAGCTCCGAGTTTCCTGAACGCAACATACTGATAGCTGCTCTGCCATTGGCTACTACCGAGCATCATCCTGGCGCCCCATTGGCTAAGAGGAACCTCTGCTGTATGCGTCTATTTGTGTAGATAGATAAATATGTGTCTATGCGGCATCCTTGTCATTCGCCCCTCGGGCCATGAGGCGATCCGATAGTCTTACGTAAATGTGAATCACCCAAAAAAGTCTTGACCAGTCGGGCGATCGCTCACTATGCCGATGTTTGCCTTGGACATTTTCAAAGGATCGTTAAAAGCCGACAAAAGCAACCGTTCTTGGATCAGTTAAGGACGTTTCTTTTTATCGGCTTTTTCTGGGTGATTCACATTTACGTGAAATTATCGGAAGGCCTCATGGCCCGAGGGGCGAATGACACTGCATAGACACATATCTATCTATTGATCTATAATGGGGTGCCAGGATGATGCTCGGGAATAGCCAATGGCAGAGGAGCTAGAAGTATGTTGCGTTCAGGAAACTGAGCTCAAGAAGCAGTCGATACCGTATTTTTTACCTTTCGGATCTTGAAATTTGTTTCATAACAAGAGGCAATATTTTCGTGTTGAGGTGTAAAATCACTTGAAAATTCGTTCTTAAGTAGAGGTACCACTCTACATACAAATTTATATTTGGGTCGAAATTTAGCTGAGCACGTTTAACCGCACCGTACCGTACAGGTACGGGAAACGCTATCAGAATAAGACAGAAGCGGTGGAGAACTCACCTCAAGGTCGTCCTCCACTATGACCACGGTGGACTGGGAGAAAGTGTTGAACACTTGGTTGAGCGCCCAGCGATAATGTCTGGCAATTTTGTAGTAGCCCTGGAACTTCCTGTGCTCCGGCCGTACTCGGATGTCTGAGAGGTCCGGCTGTCTAATGTGCGTGACCTGACTGCCGTACGAGCCAATGACGCTGGCCGTTTCAGCATGGCCGCAGTCCTGGCTGACAATGATAGGATAGAGTTCTTGGGAAGGCCGGTACTGAATCAGTCTGTCCAGACTCCGTTTGACGGTCACTCGGTCGCAGGCGATAACTAGGATCGGAATGACGACTTCTGGGCTGGCGACAAAAGTTGCCAATTTGTCAGCGCTGACCGTCTCGATGACGTTGGACTGACGCCGAGCGTCTGGGGCAAGTGAAACAAAAGACTCGTGGGTGTGTTTTCGAGTCGGATCCTTGGTATCCACGTCGTCTTTCAAAGGAAGGGGAGGCCTTCGGGGCGGGCGAACCGCTTCGGATTTGACGGCCATTTCTCTTTTGCCCACATCTTTGCGCTTGGACCATGCTGCCCTGTAACTTTCGATCTGCTTTAAGAGCTTTTTCTGGGTCTCCAGCTGAATTTCAACCTCCTCTGCCAGCTGGATCACCTCCCCCGCCAGGTTGATCCGGCTTCCTTTGCCTCTGATCAGACCCCACTCCTCATTTCCTCCTGGTTCGGCGCCATCGCCCTCCCCGAGGCGGCCAATCGGCGGACGTCCCCAAAGGTAAAGTAAAAGCAGAGCGTTCCACGCGACGAACAGAAAAGCACCGCATAATATAAGGGAACCTTTCTTTCGAACCATGGCCCAAGAACACTAAAAGGGGAGTCGGTTGTGGAAAAGGATAAAAAAGTGAGGGGAACACGTTATTGGAGCCAGCGGGAAGAGTCCTACAGATCCTTTGTTGGACAGGAATTGAGGTCTGGTCACATCATTCCAAATGAAACCCTGTCTTCTTTTGACGAGGGTGCCCAGAGGAGAAGCGGGCGATCAAATTCACACAATCTTACTGCGGAATACATCAGCGCCATTAAATGACGATGAGGAAAAACGAGGGGGGGGAAATTTGGGTCACTTTGGGTTGAGGGAAGGCGGTTCCTTGTACATTATCCTTTAGCCATCATCCTGGAAACAGACCAGAAAAAACAACAACAATAATCAGCATAATATATGCTAGTAAATAGTTACCGTCAATTGCGGACTATAAGCCGCTACTTTTTTCCCAAACTTTCAACCCTGCGGCTTATTCAGTGATGCGGCCAATTTATGTCTTTTTTCTAACGGCCGCCAGGGGGCGCTCGAGTAGAAAAGGTCAGATTAAGAGCGTTCTTTATGACACTGTTTAATTCCGACACTGAGGACGGTGACTTGGATGGCTTCAGTTCACGGGAGGAAGATGAAGACGGCTCACCGTGATTTTGACAAGTACCGCTATGTTCTTTTAGCAGACCTGTTATACTGTGTTGCTATTCTGTTGCTAGCGTATTGTTAGCATGTTGCTAGCGTTTTACTGCCGCGTCACAGGCACCGTTTGGGAAGAAAGTTAGATTATTATTATTGTTACGTTATATTATTAAAACTTTGAAAACTCTGTGTACCGTCTTTCTTTGTAAATATGTTTTAATGTGGGCGCATGCGGCTTATATACGGGTGCGGCTTGTGTATGTACAAAATTGGTTTTCCTCTAAAAATGTCGTGGGTGCGGCTTATAAACAGGTGCGCCCTATAGTAAGGAAATGACGGTAGATTACCTGTCTGTATGTGTTACTGCAGTGACTGTGTTTGAATATTCGTTTTATGCACAAATATCACTCCCGGATCTCAATGCTAATTTTCTATTAGCTAGTCCGCATCCACTGCGAGCATTAGCATTGGCGGTGTTTCTAAAATGAAGCATGTGTTGTGTTTAAATCTAGAACATGTGGAATTATTTTTGTTGTGCGTCTACTTTGACAGTTATCTCCGTTGGTAAACGGCTTAAAGCACGCTCAGTGCAGAATAACTCACTTCACACACTTGTTGCAACATTCAGGGTGCGTTAGCAAAGCAGGAATTTGCACGCGACACGTTCGTTGTTTCGTGTGATCACGGGCCTAGCTCGTAGGGTGGTAGTGATGCGTCTAGTGCAGCATGCTAGTGAGACGTTGCATGTAGGGATGCATGTAACTTCCCTCCCTTAGTTCCTGCCGCTGACCAACCCAGTTTGGGTAAAGGAAGCCGAGTGTGTAAGTCTTCCGAGGTCAGTACATAGCCTCTCCTTCACCAAGACTCCTATTGTGCCTCCTCGTGGCATCGCACGGTAACTGGCCCCCTGCGAGGCCAGGCTAAACCAGTAGGGGATCTCGGGCAGCAGTGGGCCCTAGAGGCGAGGTGTGCAGGCCCACTACAATGTGGACACGCCCTGGCACCTCACCATCCACTGCCCCATTGCCATGTGGGTAAGCCCGGGGCGTATGGCTGCGGGAGTAAACCCTAACGAAAAATCTGTGTTCGAGGATTCACACTGGGCAGGTTCCGACAGACTGGATTTCTGGCAGTCCCCTGCAACCGCACTCACTTGAAGGTCGTCTCGAGTCTTTTCTCCTGCCACTGGAATAAGGTGTGTGTGGCCAAGACTGTGGGGGGAGGAATTGCGCGCCCCGCCCCTCACACTAAATCCATTAGCAGCGCAGGCTTCAGCTTCCACCATAGAAGTCCTCTGGCGATGGGACAAAAGTAACGGGGGCAGGTCAAGGATGTGACTGGAAGCTTCTAGCTTGAATCCTGCACAGAGGCGGCGCAGGCATGATGGTCGTTGTGAAGATGGGATGGGACAACATCCTCCTTCGGCAGCATCCTGTGCGTCTGGGCAGACCTATTTAGGGACCGCACTGCCCACCCCTTACAGGGGAAGGGTCTAGAAAAGGTGACCCAAACATTGCTTGTTCCCCCCACACCGGGTGGCCTACCGCAGCCACCAAGGCATCCCTACTATGCGGTCGAAAACGCAAAAATAAAACGAAACCCATGACTATGAATCTGGCTACCTGGAATGTCCGCACCCTCCTCGATGTTCGAGACGGGATAGAGAGACCTCGAAGACGGACTGCCCTCATTGCACATGAGCTGAAGAGGTACAACATAGATATTGCGGCACTTAGTGAGACTCGGTTCTCTGGTGAGGACTCACTCACAGAGGTTGGTGAAGGCTACACCTTCTTCTGGAAGGGTCTCCCGGAGGATGAACGCAGACTCCACGGAATTGGCTTTGCTGTAAGAAGCAAACTACTCGTCAACATTCCTGAGTCCCCCAAGGCATCAGTGAGCGGCTTATGACCTGGCGTATCCCCTGGTGAAAGGACGCTTTGCTACTTTGATCAGCGCCTATGCCCCCACCTTGGATGCCGACAACAACACCAAAGACGCCTTCTACGAGTCCCTTGATGCTGTTCTATCTACAATTCCTGACTCGGACAAGCTTGTCCTGATGGGTGACTTCAATGCCCGAGTAGGCACTGATGCCACACTCTGGAGACAGGTCATCGGAAGTCATGGGACGGGAAAATAAACAACAATGGCCTCCGACTCCTCTCTCTGTGCTCTGAGCATCAACTGATCTTAACAAACACCATCTTTCAGTTGAAAAAGAAGTATGTCACATCATGGATGCATCCCAGGTCCAAACATTGGCACCTACTGGACTACATCATTACTCGCCAACGGACCAAAATGATGTCTGTATAACTCGGGCCATGCGTGGGGCTGAGTGCTGGACTGATCACCGGCTGATCAAATCCATACTCAAGCTGAGAATTCGACCACCACACAAGAAACAGCAACCTCGGCGATTCAACTGCAGAGCTCTGAATCCCCAAACTGTGTGGCCAACTACCGCAGCAAACTAGCAGAGGGCTTGCCACCCTGGAAGAGGACAGCAGTGTCCTTGACATGGAAGATGAGTGGGCAAAATTGAGGTCAGCAATACACGAAGCTGCCTCCGTGACCATCGGCTTTATCCAAAAGAGACATCAAGATTGGTTCGACAATAGCTCTGCAGCAATACAGGAGCTACTGGAAACCAAGCGTAAAGCCCACGCCACACTGCTCTCCAACCCTCACTCTCCACTTCTCCTCTCTCACTACAAAGCCATCCGTAGTGAGACACAGAAACAATTTAGGATTATGGAAAACGAGTGGTGGCTTAGAAAAGCCCAAGAAATCCAGAGGCACGCAGACAACAACAACACATTTGCCTTCTATGATGCTGTTAAATCCTTGTATGGTCCACAAAGACAAAACATCGTTCCAGTTAGATCTGCAGACGGCTCTGTGCTACTCAAGGAAAAAAGAGCAGATACTTGAGCGTTGGGCCGAGCACTTCCACTCTCTGCTAAACAAAATAAACCCCTCTGATCCATCGGTCCTTGAAGCCCTCCCAGAACTTCCACCAGTTCCCTCCTCGATGAACCACCTAAGTTCACAGAGGTACTCTCCATGATCAGAAGTCTTAAAAACAACAAAAGCGCTGGCCCAGATGGACTCCCAGCTGAGATCCTCAAGAAGGAGGTTACCTCTTAAGCGACAGCTACACCACCTCATCTGCAAAATCTGGCAAAACGAGACACTCCCTCAGGAATGGAAGGACAGCAACATTGTCACCATTTACAAGAGGAAGGGAGACAAGTCATCCTGTGACAACAGCCGTGGCATCTCCTTGCTCTCAGCTGCTGGCAAGGTTCTTGCAAAAATAATGCTGTTCCGCCTAACAATGCACATCACTGAGGATATCCTCCCAGAGACACAGTGTGGCTTCAGACAGAACCGAAGCACTCTGGACATGGTCTTTACAGCACGTCAAGTCCAGGAGAAATGCAGGGAGCAAAACAAGGACCTCTACATTGCCTTCATTGACCTCACTAAGGCCTTTGATACAGTTGACCGGGACATTCTTTGGCGCATACTGCAGAAATTCAGGGTCCCCTAAATTTCTTGGCATCCTCAAGCAGTTTCACAGTGGCATGCAGGCATCTGTACTAGTTGGTGGCCAAAAATCTCCTCCTTTCCGGTGAAAGTTGGGGTGAAGCAGGGTTGCGTACTGGCCCCAGTCATATTCAATCTTTTCCTGACGGCAGCCACACTCCTCTTTCATAAGACCATCCAGGAAGATGGAGGTGTGAAAATACAGTTCAGACTCGACGGGAGCCTGTTTAACATCAGACGCCTACAGGCAAAGACGAAGACCCTGACTAGCAACATCCACGAGCTACAATCGCAGACGATTGTGCTCTCCTGGCCCATACCCCAGCTGCCATGCAGCATGCTCTGAACACTATGTCTTCTGTTTATAGCGCACTGGGGCTTGTGATCAACATCCACAAAACAGAAGTCATGACGCAAGAGAAATCTCCACCCCCATCTTCAACATCAGCGGCGCCGCCTCAAGGTTGTCCAGCAGTTCAGCTATCTCGGTAGCATACTGACACCCTCCTGCCAAATTGATGATGACGTCCAGGCTCGGATCAATCAAGCCTCCCATGCTTTTGGCAGGCTACGCTCTCGTGTTTTCAAAGCAACCACTTAAGAACACCAACGAAAGTGGCAGTCTACAGGGCAGTGTCGTGTCCACACTGCTCTATGGGTCAGAAGCCTGGGTTGCGTATCGACGTCATGTCAGACGACTCGATGCTTTCAACATCAGGTGCCTCCAGCGCATCCTCGGCATCACTTGGCAGGACCGTGTTCCTCATACTGAGATCCTCCAACGCACCAGCTCCATCAGTATCGAGGCAACCTTAGCCCAGAGGCAACTCCGCTGGGTCGGCCACGTCATTCGGATGCCTGGTGATCGTCTGCCTCGCCAGGTGCTCTATGGTCAGCTCTTGGCAGCCAGCAGAAAGCCTGGTGGTCCAAAGCTGCGGTACAAAGACCAGCTGAAACAGACTCTTAAGAAGTGCAACATCCAACCCAACAACCTGGAGTCAGCTGCAGCTAACCGGCCACTCTGGCGTTCCTTATGCCACAAAGGGGTCACATGCCTGGAGGAGAACCGCACCCAGCAAAGGGTGCTGCGGCGCCAGCAGAGACACCAACCTGTACACGCTGTTCCAGCTCCACCTCAGCCTCCCGATCCAGGCCTCACATGTCCTAACTGTGGCAGGATATGTGGTTCCAGAATCGGGCTTCATAGTCATCTACAGTGGCATCTCCGACAGCAAAGATGACCACTGACCAACACACCACAGCAGAAGGAAGCTACGTCATCTTCGACTACGATGGACTGCCAAGAGAGAGAAAGAGATCTTTGCTGAGAATGTTTTAGGTTTTTTGTTTTTTTTGTGATCTTGAGATGCCAAAATTGAAATCACAATTAAGATTTGGATTCATCTCTCATCCTTAGCGGACAATGCAAGACGATTACCGCGCTGACGTTGGCAAAGAAACCAGATGGGTGCACACCGAATGCCCGTCATGCTACCTTTATGACACATCAAACGGAATGACATCAGGTATCCGTCGCCGTGATGCGTGAAAGAATATTACACTGCACATCACTACTGCTAAAATTCAATGACTTAGCTTTAAAGTCTTATCGCAGTCTAGAAACGTCAATGTGAAAAGGTGAAGATGCTGTACTCTGAGGACAGTAGTAGGTGAATAGTACTTCACTGTGGTATACATTGAACCTCTCCATGCGAGATCCTCAGCATTAGCATTATAAACCAATTAGCGTTGGTAAATATAGACACATACATACATACACACACAGTAATCTTGTTAGGATGGATGTGAACTGCGGTCGACTGGTTTGCGACAAGATGAAATCTATTTTCCCGCAGGTGATTCAACTGATAAGACAAATAATGTGTGAGGTTGGGCAATGGTTCTACTGTTGGTCAGGCCTGGCTTGTTCATGGTTAGCAACCATCAAATTAACTCATTCACTCCCAAAGACGTTTTTATATGTCATTTCAGACTTGGTTTAGAATTGGCTGCTACTGAATGAGTTTTAATAGAAATGTAAGTTTAAAGAAATAGAGGCTCACTATGAGGGTGTTCTGGAAGGGTGTGAATAAGCCACATCTGTGAGATTGTGAGCTCTTTAATATCACTACACTGTTTTCTGAAGCCTTGCCCTGAACAACTGTAATATCACTTTTCAGTCGACAGTAAAAGTGGTAAAATGGCCCAAAAAAAACGGGTGGATTTGACTGCTTATCTCATATTCCACAAACGTAATAGTCATCACAATGTCATGTTTGGACTCGTGGGGCTGCGTGAACATGTGATTGCAAAAAAATAAAAAATAAAAATTGGGGTTGACTTCCCCTTTAATTTATCGATTTGAATTGCAGTCTTTTAAGCATTCACTACAACTATTTCGCACAATTCTACTCATCAATTGTGGAATAAACATAAGTCAGTACTTCATGTTAATGCCTTTCTGCGAGGCGTTGTCAGTTTTGTCTGTAGTCTTAACTGAACTGCCTCCACCGTGCAGCACACATAAATCAGGCTTGAGTCGCACGAGGAAGCTATAAATATCAGGGAAGACCAAATATGAATCGAGTCCTGACACAAAGCACAAAATACGAATCGACAGAAGAAAACTCGTCCAAACCTGAGCTTGTACTTGAACCCGGGAGCAGCTCGCGGATGACATGTCCGACCCTTTTGCAAAGCTGTTGAAAGTTCAGATTTGCAGACGAGAGGCGGACGACTGCGAACAAGAGGGATGGGCAGTGGGAGGGAACTGTTGCTCCTATCCAAATTGTAGCAGCTAACCGAAACTCTACGCTCCCCTTCAACGCTCCACGGAAGACGTGGAGCTGCCAAGAAGCAGCAGGCAGCAAGCAGCCTTTTCCCCCCACCAACCAGCTGCGAGGCGCCGGAGAGAAACGCTTCACATGACTCCCACCGCGACGGAGCCAATTAGTACCCACCAGGCACCGCCTCTCGCTATATTCTCATAAGAACCGAAATTGCGATACATATCGCGCTAACAATTCCAACATTAGGCCACCCACCGTGGTTGTGATGACTCCCGGCTGTTACGTTTTGCGTTCGGTATGCTATGCTAGCCACCGCCGAACTAGCAAAACGGGGCTCTTCCAAATACTGTCAGGGGTGTCAAGTCACCTCTCTTCTAATTACTCACCTCGTACACGCCGCTCCCAACAAAACGGTGTGCCTCTCGGGTTCACATCGAGTCCTGGTTCGGCTCGTTTTGGAGCTAGCTGACGTTAGCCACCCCGGTTTCCGCTTCGCTATCACGTTCGCAGCTCATCTCGATACAAGCGGCTCCGACACGGTCTCTTGTCTGTGTATCCACACCTCGAAATATGAACGGGGAATGTTCAGTTCTCAAGTCGGGAGTGTTGGTGTTTAGTGGCCTGGCGCGCACCCACAATGTTACTTTACAGGCTCTCGTGGTTTTAGTTTGGCACGCTCCGGGTGCTTGTGCCACGGGCTACCCTTGTGATGACGGCGACGCGTTCTCACGTGACCGCACTTCCGGATGACCGACTCGTGTGTGACGATGATACCCGAGTCGAGCCGAACTCTCCGCCGGTAGCCATCTTGACGTCACCCAACAAAGTCTACTCTCGATAGTTTCTGACTGAAAGAGAAGTCTTCCGCGACATACGAAATTAGGTACTGGTCTCTGAGAGGGGGTCTTACCGGTGTGTGTGTGTGTTTGATGGTAGACTATTTTAGACTTAAAATTAATAAGGGTGACATTTTCCTCGATCAACATTAATGAGCAGGTAGAAGCAGTGACTGTGAACACCTCCTTTTGCCCAACCAAAACAATGACAATATTGCCAAACAAACTCTGGGTCACAAAAAAACTAAAACAAAAAAGTACTCAATTACAAACAAAACCAGGATTTTCTTCACTGGCTCAGAAGAGGAAAAGAAGGCGGTCAGCCGAGAGGTCAAGTGTGCCATCATGAAGGCCAAGATGGCTAGTTAAAAACAAAGCGGAGGTCTCCTTTACCCAAGGGATTCTCCGCTCTGCCTGAAGAACATTGTAGCAGTGAACAGCACAACATCCCATCAAAAACCTAGCCAGGTTGACGGCTTCAGCGCAGCATCTTTACCAACTGACCTCAATACAGTCGAATTTTGAAAGGGACAATAAAGACAGAATTAAGGAGCCTTCACCTCCTCGCTCCATCTCAGTGACTCATCCATCACATTTTCAGCAGGGAAGAGGTGGCGAGAGCACTCCAGAGAGCATCATTTAAACACCGACACTTAACCTGACGATATCCGTGGGCGGACTATAAACTACTGTGCCGAGCAGCTGGGATGGGGGGCGGGGGGTTCCGGCAGCTGTTCCAGACCTCCACGAACTGCGTCACAATGCCTCATACGTGGAAATATCCCCCCCCAATTATTGTCATTTCCGAGAAGGGCCCAATCAAAATTATTTCACAATTTGGCAAACATTTTTTTTTTCTCCTCTTCTTTTTCACAAATCGATACCATGAGTCAATCCACTCGTGTGGGTTTTATTTTGAAATCGCTTGTTCTTTGAAATGATATATCCCCTTCAAGAACTTTGTGTTTGACACTGATCAACACCATCATGAGGATAGCTGCCGGTGGGACGGTGTGTCATTTGCAGCAACTCGAGCTGGTCCTCGATAGTCTTCAACTCCTGCCGAAGAGCGGACATCTAAAATGAAAGAAAAAGGAAGCAACGGTAAACCCCAAAGAGAAAAGAATTATTTTGCATTGCATGTCCGGAAATAAAAGAGAGAATTCACATTGAATCAATTTAGGACATGTTTAATGCATATATGAAAGCTAATAGCGTTCCTATTTTATTTTTAATTAAAGAAAAAAAGCCATATTTAAACAAAATATTGTATTTTCCACACTATAAGGCGCAACGAAAAACATGTAATTTTCTCAAAGGCCGCCAGTGCGCCTTATAATCCAATGTGCCTTATACGTGGATAAATATTCAGATTTCTTGGACAAAGTATTTTAAAATGTTCTGTTAACTCTTTCATTCAACAAGACCTACTTGTACGTCTTTTTAAAATTAGGCCCCGCCTACCAAGGACATAAGTCCTTTTTTTTTGCGTCATAGAGAGGAGGAGGGTCTGATGCAATCTGTGAATGAGAATAAGCCGTTTGCATCGTAAAGCATGTAAAAAAAGCCACCAGTAGGTGGCAGTATACGTTTAATGCATGCTTTGACAAAAAGCTCTTTTTCTCCGTTTTTTTTGCCCAGGAATCGCCATTTTCATAAAACGCAGCCATTTTGTAATGCCGTTTGCTGAAGAATGGAAAAAGATACAACCATTTTTTTTTCTGCTTAAAGAAGAGAGTCCAAGCTTTATTTTGGTAGGCACCATGTTTATATTAGCAACAACTACAACTTACAACTGCAGTGGCCATGAAAGCACCATATCAATAAAACTGTATTGTATTGTATTCCCTTTAGCATAGCGCCATCTTGAGGATACATAAATGCAACCTCAGCCGCTATTGTAGCTTCTATTCAAAGTGCCTTATAATGTGGTGTGTCCTATATTTGAAAAACGGTTTTAAAATCTGCCATTCATTGAAAGGCGCGCCTTATACTCCGAAGGGCCTTATAGCGTGGAAAATACGTTAAGTCTAAAAATGATCGTTACTGGTGATTTTGTAAGAACGGGATTTTATGAACTGGATGATACAGGATACGAACCAAAAAAATGAATTGTTTACCTTACTGTCCATCTGCTCCCGTACGTGCGCTGGGACCTTGATCGGGTAGTCTGGAGATTGGATTTTGCAAAGGATCTCATCCAGTTTGGGAACAAGCTTGCTTCTACGTTGGGTGAGCTGGGCCACTTGTTTGTGAATGTTCATGGCACTCTGGGGGAACATTTGAAAGGAGAATGTCTTTGTGTGTGTTCACTCTCATCAGATTCAGAAACTTGATTGATTCCCACGGGGCAACTCATCACCAAGTGCAAAACCAACCACAAACCATCAAAACGCATGATGATGATGATATCTTTTCTCTTTCCCCAAACAGTTCCCAAGAAGTTTGAATCAAACTGTCTAAAACAGGGGTTGTCAAACTCATTTTTGTTTCGGGCCACTTCGGAGTTACGTCTTCTATGACGGTTGACACATCTCGTCGCATTATTATTTGTGCACAACAAATTATTGGATTATTAGTTTTGTCATGCAAACTCCACACAGGAAGGCCGGAGCCGGGATTGAACCCGGTACCTCTGCACTGTGAGGTCGACGCGCCGACCACTGGACCACTGGGCCGCATTTTGAAATCAGTCACCTCTAATAGTTCCAATTATTGTTCAAATGAGTGTAAACAGGATAACAAAATGATTGCAAAATGTCATTTCTTATTTATGACACATGATAATTTGACATTTGAGTGCACATTTTAAAGCAAAGGATCGTGGAAGTTGAAGTGGCGGGCCGGATCTGGCCCCCGGGCCTCGAGTTTGACACCAGTGATCTAAAATGTCTTGTTAAACAAAAACATTTTTTTGGAACAAAAGAATGGTGAGAATGAGTCAATATTTCTCTGCCTAATGCGAGACCAAATACATTTTTTGAGCCGACACGTCCACTTCAGTTGGAACTGATGACGCCAACATTTCTTTAAGCGGCCAGCGTCATTTGAGAGAAGAGGCCGAGGACTACCTGAAGAGGAAGATGCAGCTGACACGCGTGATCCACAACACCGACGAGGCAGCCTTTGGGCGGGGGTGGAAGGGACGACGGTGGGGGGTAGAGCTCCTTCGGGACAGTAGATATGGAAGCGGGAAACTCGGCTCAAAGTCCAAACCGCAGATCCAAAACGAAGGAGAATATGGGCCTGACTGGCTGAACATACCACCCACACTGAAACGTACAAAACCACAAATTCAGTTTTTTTTTCCCCGCCCCTCCCAAAATCCAAACCTACCGTCATTTCCGGAGTATAAGCCGCGGCTTTTATCACGCACTTTCAACTCTGCGGCTTATATCAAGATTTTTCTCATGGCCGCCTGTGTACCGTGGCTTATAGACGGGTGCGGCTTATACCTTGTACACATTTTTTTCCCCTTTAAAAATGTAGTGGGTGCGGCTTATAATCAGGTGCGCTCTATAGTCCGGAAATGACGGTAACTACAAACGATATTTCAGTAGCGATTATCGCCAACTTGCTGATGCGGTAAAGCGTTTGTTTCCCCGTGATGACTTACTAGCGGGCTTTTCTTTGGTTAAACCGCATTGAGCCCGGAGGGAGCGGGCCACTCGGGTCACTTCCTGGACCAGAAGGAAATCTCTTTCCTCTTCTGGGAAATGCCAGTGTTTCTGGCAGGATATGGAGATGACAAAATAAACCACATGATCTTTTAAATGCTGACAGCCTGCTGTGCAATTTCAAAACAAAGCGTCACTCTGGCCTACAATGCACTTTACTTTGGAGTCAGCCCAATCCTCCATTAAGCGTCTCCAGTTGGTCCAAAACGCTGCTGCTCGCCTCTTGACTGGTACTCGTAAGAGGGAGCACGTAACTCCAACACTGGCATCCTTTCATTGGCTCCCTATAGAGTTCTTTTTAAGATTGTATTATTTGTTTTCATATCTTTTAATGGCCTACACACCCGCCGAGTGCCTCAGGTCTGCGGACCAGACATTAGTAGAGGGGGCCAAGAACTAAACGGAGGCTCAGAGGGCATCGATCCTTTTCTGTTGCTGGTCCCTCTCTCTTTGGAATGACCTCCCACTGAACATTCGGCAACATTATTTTTAACTCATTCAGTAGCAGCCAATTCTGGACCAAGTCTGAAATGACGTTTAAAAACGTCTTTGGGAGTGAATGAGTTCATGGAGTCCAACAACATTAAATCCAGGATATATTTTGCTTTGTATAGCGAAGAAGAAGTAGTAGTGGCGGCGGCGGTGGTGGTACCAGTTGGGACGAGCGTGGGTAAGGCTGGAGGCACAGGCTCCCCTGGGCCGCAGCATCGGTTCTGAACGGCTGGAGTCTCTGCCACAGTTCCTCGGTAAGGAACGGCATGAGTGGCGAGAGGAGGGCCAGAGACGCGGACACGCAGTGATAGAGGACGACGCTTGCCGCCGGTCTCGCTTTGCCGCCATCATGCTTCGACCCTTCATTTTGCTCGAGGAGCACGGGCTTCACACTCTCCTACAAAGGGGACATGTACGATGGGAAATGAGTTAGACAATACTGGTAATTGTGTGCGTGTGTGACTCACCATGTAGACGTCGCACAGATTGTGGGTCCAGAAGGAGTGCAAAGCAGCGGCGACAGCGTGCAGCTCATATTCTTCAAAGGCCTTCTCCACTTGCGCTACGGTGCCGTAAAGTCGCGAGCAGATCCAGCGGTCCATACTGCTCAAATGAGACGCCTCGTGTTCGCAAACGGGACAAAGGAAAAACATCGAATGAGGTCGAATGAGGAGACATTTCTAAGCCTGGCGGATGTTTGTTCGTCTACGTGTGCCCTGCGATTGGCTGGCAAACGGTTCAGGGTGCCCCCCCCGCCTACTGCCCGAAGACAGCTGGCATAGGCTCCAGCATGCCTCGCGACCCTTGTGATGATCAGGAAACGGACGGACGGTCGTACCTCTTCCAGGTTCCCCACCGGTGTAGCGTTGTCGCCCAGCACGCCGAGCGTGAATCTCAGCGTCTGCCACATTTTATTACAGAAATGTCTGCAGCTCAGGACCCGAGACACTGAGAGACTAATGTCTTCTCCTAAAATAAAAGCGAGAAAAGACATTCATTGTTTTCGACGAATACGTTCCTCGCTTAGCGGCAGTATCGTTGAAATTTCACAAAGTCCGACATCCCCTGCAAAACTAAGGAGGCTCTAAACAGTCTTTCTCTCTCTGTCAGGTAGGATGGGCAGGAGTGCAGAAAATATCTCGTCGGCTTTACTTTTCATGCTTCAAAAATGACTTTGATGAGCAATAGAAATGTGATGAGTTACTATTTAAACCTTTCATGCACGCCTGTAACCTAATAACACGATAAGCGGTCCACTGTCGTGACCGCTGCACCTGAAAGGGTTAAAGAAGCTGAAATCAGGGGTGTTTGATATTCAGAGATCAAAGTGGACTTTTCTGAAAATCCCTGAAAAAAATAAATAAATATATATATATATATATTTTTTTTGCCTTTTATGTAAATATAAAATCCCCGAAAAAAATAATATATATATATATATATATATACATATATATTTTTTTGTTGTTGCTTTTTTAATAAAAATTATTTTATAAAAAAGTATATTTTATAAAATCCTGAAGAAAAAAAAATATATATATATATTTTTTATATATTTTTTTCTCCAGGGATATATATATATATATATATATATATATATATATAAAATATATATATATATATATATATATATATATATATATATATATATATATATATATATATATATATATATATATATATATATATATATATATATATATATATATATACTGATGTCACACACACAACAGCTAAGCTACTAGCCGAGACGACACTCAAGTCAGACCGACACGTTTTTCTGCCAATCTGTGTGTTTCCCTTTTTGTCCAAATATATTTTTCACGACAACCGTCTTGCCCACCACGGCGTCTTTTATTCGTTCCCACGGGGTTTAGCAAGTGTGTTTATAAAGAGACGAAAATCTCTTTCCTGTTACTCGTGTTAGTGTCTCAACATGGCTACACTCGTGAAAGCAAAACAACCAACTCAAACGCGTCTTCGTTCAATGTCGTCAACTAATATCCGGATTCATTTTAGGCAAATTGTCCTCAATTCTCTGGAGAGATTTTCATCAAAATTTAAAAAATCCTGAGGACTTTCATCGCTGTAATATTCTACTTTTGTCAAATAAATAAATAAATAAACTACCCCCCTGCCCCACTTTCCAAATCTCTCCAAACACCAGTTTAAAACCCGAGTCCCATTCCAGACAACAACAAAGTGTCACTAGTTGTCGGAGAACGCTTAGCCTGCTTTTTCCTGACTCCTGTCAAGGTGCCTTTTTTCGAAGCCAATAAAACATCAACCGCCACCCTTGAAAACTCTCCCACAGTACCGTTTTTTTTTTTTTTGGTACCCTGGCCTCGTGTATGTGGTCTGGTTCTCTCTGCAGTGTGCAACACCGAACCCCCCAAAAAAAAAAGCAAAAGCAACACTTTCCTTGGAGGAATGACTCGTGAAGCAGCCTGACACTCACTCACCTATCATTTTGTGAGAGCAGAGGGCAAATCTCAGAGCATCGGCGCCACACTGAGGGATCCCCTTCGGGAAGTCTTTCCTCTGAGGGAAGCAGATGGAGGAGTTAGATAAGGTCGAGGAGGGAGGCAAAGAGCGCACGCTTTCTGTCAGAAAGGAAATACGAATCAGAATCTGACCTGAGCTTCCATGGCAACCTCTTGCTCCCTGGGGTCGAGGTTCCCCTCTTTAACTTTCTGCTGAAGCCTCTGAGAGGGGGGGGAAAAACATTAGAGAGGTGGACTTTTTTTTGTTAATACCTAATACTGTTAGATGTCCTGTTTTCACACATCAACTTGGAAACATTTTGTTCTACCAGTCCATTAACCTTTTCGGGGACAGTGGGTACTACAGTGGACAGCTTATCATCCGTCTTATTGATCACAGATGAGAATTTTTTACATTTTGGTTGAGATTTTATTAGCAAGCATCGCGAAAGTTACATGTTTGATTTTATTTTTGCGGGCCACATCATATGACGTGGTGGGCCACGTCCGGCCCACGGGCCTTGAGTTTGACACCGGTGGGTTACAGGGTGCATGAAAGGGGTAAAAAAAAAAAAAAAAGACAGAAAAAAAAACCAATACAAATAACACGACACTGACAAACGTAATAAAACAATATTAAAAAAAAAAAAAAAAAGAATAAATACAAATCACCGAACTGGTTTTCATTTGTGGTCCAGCACAATTAAACTCATTCAGTCGCAGCCAATTCTAAACCTAGTCTGAAAAGACGTCTCAAAACGTCTTTGGGAGTGAATGAGTTAAAAATGAAACTCACGAAACTGCCCGGGACAAAAACGATGACCAACCTTTTTCACCGCCTCATTAAACGATTTCAGTCATTCTCAATGAGACTTTAGCACCTGTTAGCGGGAATATGCTACTACTCTCATGAGCAAACTATTTTTTTTGTGTGTGTGTGTGTGTTTCAGGACATTATCCTATTGTGCTTTGTGACACTGTGTAGCACAATGAGCTCCTAAATGCCTTGTTGATCGTCTTGTGATTCCTTTGAACGCTGCACAGAAGACTCAAGTCGGTGGTGGCAAAGCAGCCCCAGAACGCAACTGAGCCTTCTGCTTCATGTCTCGCTGTACATTTTTTTTTCTTTTACATTTTTTTTTTTAAACATCGAGATGATGCGACTTGCCCAAAAAAAAGCTCGACTTTCATGCCATCTGTGCGAAGCGCATTCCTCCAGAGGCTTTGTGGCTTTGTCTATATGCGTTTCAGCAAAATTCCCCCTCTCAATTTCTGACCACGGTGGGGGTTTGCGTCAAGAAAAGGGCACCCGGGCAATTTTGTTCTTGTGCGTCGGTTTCAAGTCAAAACATTCCATTGACCACCTTGGCGGTCATATTCCGAATGAGCTTTGGAAGATGTCATTATGGATTGAAGTAACGAACATGCATTTCTTCTGATTATAACGCGCGAGTGCTCGTGTTGCTCGCGTTTTCGAAACGCATTCATGCCAGTCAGTTCTTGTTCTCACAGAAGTGCTGACGTGCCGTTTCTCGGTTTCTTGGTCTACTGAAACATGAAATAGAATCTTTAAACGGTCTTTGCGCAACATGTGGTACTTGTCTATTATGGAAGCTTGTCAAACGGACTTTGTTCCAAGAAAGAAATGTCGCAATCCAAAGGAGTTCTTGAGTCCTGGTTAAAAGAGTGACGCAGAATATATGTGCCAGTAATCGGATGTTGTAACAATCGCATATGACATTGATTTTACTCACACTGGCTTTGGGTTTTTGAAATCCAGAAGTTTACAAAAGTTTACGTTACCCACCTCCAAGGAAGCTCCGTGGATAACATCCAAGGGGTCGATGACGTTCCCAAGGATTTACTCATTTTGCGACCGTGTTTATCCCTTACCAGAGAGTGAAGGAGCACCTTAGAATCAAGAAGCAGAAACAACGGGTTGAAGAAGGAAAAAAAAAAAAAAAAAGAAGCTGCACATAGCATTCTGAATATGGAACATACGAAACAAATCCAAAGGAATATGGAACATATTAAGACATTTGCAGAGGAAAAACTGTGGAGACAGTTACACGGAATCGCTGTCCTGTGGAGAAAAAGGAAATGATAGCTTTTGTAAACAGAGACATCAAACTTCCACTGATGGCAATGGAAACAATATGGCCACGAGAGAGAACATAACTGAGGAAATTGTTGAGCTATGAGCACATATTTGTCATTCACATTATGGACATTTCCTGACAAAATAAAATGTGCCAGTGTTTTGTTTTTTTTTTTTTTAATAAATAAAGCTGTTTTTTGGGGGACAACTTCATTGAAAAGATGACCAGCGTGGTTTGAGATCAAACTGATCAACTTCCACGGCATTAATTGAGCTACTGCAGGAAATAACGGGATGTATAGAAAACAAGAAATACGCGGTGGGAATTTTCATAAATCGGATCATGAGATGGTAACAGTGGGGTGGCACTTGCTTGACTGGCTGAAATTCTATAGTAGTAAAAGAAAAAAAAAATGTCCAGTTCAATAATCACAAGTCAGAGTGCTTCAACATGAGCTGAGGTGTCCCACAGGGGTCAATCTTGGGACCCGGACTGTTTATTTCATACATAAATGACAGACGTTTCCGATGGACTGAAATTTGTTGTTTTGGGAGACAATATAAACATTTTTCTGGGGAGAACTTGCAGCAGCTTCTTAGAGCTGTCAGCGTAAATGAAACGTGCAGATTGAACTTTACTCAGGTTGACCATCAATCACACCACAATCTCCTTTTATCAATGATCGCTGATGGATTTATTTGTGATTATGTCTTTTTTATTTATTGCTGCTATCAATGGAAAGTGAGTGTTTTGTAGTTATGCATATTTATGATTTTTAGGCTTCTGAGATCATTTCTTCATTGAGTTTGTATTTGCTTTGATTGTACAAGATGAATGAAGATCAGATCAAGTCAAATCAGATCTGAGCCACTCATTGCCCAAGTACCTGTTTAAAAGGCAAGTGGCCGGTCAGCTCCGTACCCAACATGACCATCCTCGCCACCCAGAAGAAGATGAGGTCACTGCCTGTCTCCAGGATGGAGTTTGGGTAGAAGTGCTGAAAATCTCCAGTCTGCAGAAAGAGGGTGTGGTTAGTCTCTGACATCAGCGTGATGTCATTCGTGATGACGTGCAGCTGGAGGGGATGCGCTCGGTACCTGTTGAGGCCAGCCCAACATAGCGAAAGGAAACAGCGCCGAGGAGAACCAGGTATCCAGAACATCACAGTCTGACCCACGCAGCGTGCACAACCCAAAAAAAAGATTTAACCAAACAGATGAGTGTCATATTTGATTCCATTTTCACACTTTCTCAATAAATCAAATGTTTGTCGCTTTCAATAGAGAATCTTTGCTGCTCCGTTTGTCAATGCATCCAGATTGGGGTAGCAGCATTTCTGCAACTCTGAGTATGCAGTGCAGTTCAACTTGAAATGGGACTGATAGGAGAGGTAAAGTCTGCGCTGCCTTGCATTGCAATATGTGGGTATTCAGTCTCCATGGCAACAGTCAGTGGCCTAAAATATTGTGACATTGGGGCCGCTCGATTATGAGAAAGAAAAAAAAAACCCTTTCAGGGACAGCGGTTAGTACAGTGGACATCTTATCATGTGATCGGATTACAGGGTGCATGAAAGGGTTACTTACTCACAATTATTTTGGGAATAATCGAAATCACAATTCCTCAATCGAGCATTTATTTACAAAACAAGAAAATATTCAAACATCAAAAATATGAAGACAAATCAAATTCTTTGAAGCATTATAATTTTGTAAGTATCTTTTGGACCAAATAAAATTTAAAAAATTTACCATTAAGAAAAAAAGGTGCACATTTATAAATTCAAGTATGGTTATATAGCAAGAACTGTTCTAACATTTAAATAATTTCAATACATCTCTCAAGCGCAAATTTTGAACTCAAAGTATGCTCACTGTAGTATTTGACATTGTAAAATGAATGCAATTGAACATTTGTTTTATACATGTATTTATAAAAGAATCATTTTTATGATTACCGTATTTTCCACACTAAAAGGCGCACCGGATTATGAGGCGCACCTTCAACGAATGGCCTATTTTGTAATTGTTTTCATATATTGGACGCAGCGCATTCCACTAGATGGAGCTACGCTCACGGAAATGCCGACAGAACACTCCACTTCCACTACATCCTGATTTATATAGCGACGGTCAGATGTCAGTAAAACGTATTTGACACAGTTCACTTAACCAACAGCACGTTGAACTCTCTTGCCGCTGCTCTATTTCCGTGTTCAACTGCGAAACCGACTGTCTTAAGTTTGAACTCTGTATTGGAAGCATGTCTCTAGCAAGGGAGCCATTTTGGGGTCGACATATTACCGTAATGACCATACACAAGGCGCATCGGATTTGAAGGCGCGCTGTGAGCTTGTAAGAAAATGGAAGGCTTTTAGGTGCGCCTTTTAGTGTGGAAAATACTGTATGCCAATTTCGTAATTGTTGAGTGTAATAATCGACATAGAATTTCAATAAATTGCACAGTCCCATGCAGCATGATATGCTAATTAATTAAAACAAGACTAATAGATTCAAGACACATTAACCGGTGTTTTTTTTTGTCGTAGTTTGTGGTAAGATATGCTTATGATGAGATGATGACAAAGTCAACTTATTTTTTCCGTTTGTTGTTCAAGAAGTGTGCACATGATTCTGAATAAATGACTAAAACGGATGCCAAAAAAAGGCACACTTTGTTGGCAACGTTCTAATCACTTGGTATCCTAAGCGAGTTTTGACAATGAAAACACAACATATTTCATTTTATACGATGTGGAAATGGGATTAAAGAGGCGGCGAGGGTTACCCTGAGTCAAACTGATGTCTTGTGGTTTCACTCCATATTTGACAGTTGCTCTCTGACGGGCCTCGTCTTCGTTACTTCCCCACACCCACTGGTCCTAACGAAAACAGAAACAATGTCGTTTCCCCCCTTTGGATGGGACACAAACTGTCGCACCACCGCTACCGTATTCAATTTTCTCAAACGCCGACAGCGCCCCCTAGTGCTAAAGATGCAGCGGTGCCTCGTGGACATGACGGCGCAGTTCGTTGGCCATCGTGATAGCGAAGCCCAACCAACCTCTTGTTTGTCGGCAGAATGCAGAAACTCCACTCTGTAAGCCGGGATCTGATGCCCCCACCACAGCTGCCTGGAAATGCACCAGTCGCTGCAAAGCAAACAGAGCCGCTGCATTGTTCGCTCGCACACAATGAAACAAGGATGCATTCATCACACGAATTGTGTTATTTCGGCAAACAATAGATGACAAGCGGCTGGTCACGTTTCAACAAAAGTTACATTATGGGAAGTTTGGTTAATAGGGGTCAAAGGTCAGGGTCAGCCTACCTGATGTTGGACAGCCAGTTTTTCCACGTTTTAGTGTAGAAGTGAGGGGTGATTTGAAGACGACCATCCTCGACAGCCTGACAATAAAAAGAGTGAGTGACACTGAGCGCCAGCACCGCCCACTACTACCAGGCTAGGAAAGAATAATCACATCACCAACGTTAGCTGACCTGTATAGCTTTTTGAGCCATTCCATGACAACGGACGAACCATTGTTTCTTCAGAAGAGGCTCGATCACATCCCCCGAGCGGCTGAGAAATGCAAAAAAGAATTTGAAAAAACATGATTGAAAACCCCAACTTGACTTCTCAAAGTGTGCCGTTTGTTAATCCCCACCCCAGATCCATCCACCGATTACCGTGGCGGCACTGTGAAACTGACGTTCTAACCACTAAACTCAACTGCCACCTTATTTAATACCAATTATTTAAAATAAATATAGTCACATATAAAAGGTCCAGAGAATGGATAGGTGGGTCCACTTTTTTTTGTCGCTAGAAGATAATATATATGCCTGTAAATATAACAGACCAATGTTTAGCTGGTAGGCTGAGATTATGATCAATGTTGTTGCAATTTAAAGAAAAAAAAAAAGTATTTATAATTTTAGAGTGCTCAATCAGCCTGCCGTGCATGTCTTTGGAATTTGGGAGGAAACTGGAGCACCCGGAGAAAAGCCACGCAGGCCAAGGGGAGAACATGCAAACTCCACACAGGGAGGCCGGAGCTGGAATCGAATTGACTGTGGACTGTCTTGTGTATTTCTGTTCTTAGACTTAGCCGAAGATGATTTTTTTTGTCATCGATATGCCTCAAAGATTCTATTTTTTTTTTCGCCTCAAAAATTCTAATTTTTTTCGCCTCAAAGATTCTATTTTTTTTTTCGCCTCAAAAATTCTATTTTTTTTTTCCGCCTCAAAAATTCCAATTTTTTTTTTCGCCTCAAAAATTCCAATTTTTTTTTTGTACCTCTGCACTGTGAAGCCAACGCGCTAACCACTGGACTACCGGACCACCTTATTTAATTTTATTATTTAATATTAATATTGAATTTGGGCAGTGTCATACGCTGTTTGAAATCTTAAAGACCGTGCGGGTGAAGTTAACGATGTGGCCGGACAGTTTACGGTGTTGGTTTACCTGCAAATGGGTAAAGTCATGGCGTGCTCCGTCTTCCCTCTGAACAGCTTTTTCTCAACCAGAGCGTCGACTAGCAGCTGCCTGGCGTCAAAACGCTTCACTCCCTTAAAACATTCCAAGGGGGCGTGAAATGAAGAATTGTTAAGCGATGTTTTAGGTTTCATATTTTGAAGTATCAGCTAATAAATCGTCACTCCAAATACATTCCTATAAAGCGACAGCAGTAATGACAGCAAAGTTCCTGCACCTCCAGCCATTGTCCGCAGAGCGGAGTCATCTTCCCATCTCCTCCAATCACGGTGAGGCGCGGCAGAGCATGTCTCTGTGACAAAAGGAAGTCTGTGTGGTCATGAGCGGGCGTCACCTTAACCGCACCTAAAGACAGAAAGATAGCAAGAAAAATCAGCAGAAATGGAGAGTCTTGCCCTGCGCTTGAACTTTGAACCGGATGATGAAAACTGCTTTGAGGTTCTGATGAATGATGGGCTGTTTTCATTTTCGACGATAGTCAGCGGACCTGTGCCGAGCTCCATGGCCACGATTGTATCGGTGACGATGGGCAACAATCTGCCATTGAAGGGATGGCGGCATTGCTTGCCATGAAAGTCCTGGAACAAAGAAAAGGCAAACTAAATGCACCGTAATTGTTTCGCTATTTTCTCCCATTTTACATTTATTTTGACGGGAAAACGTATTTACGAAAAAGAAATGTACATGTCAATAACCAACATACTTTCAGCGTTTTGACAGAATGCCGTGCGGGTCATTGAGTTGATACCGCCCCCTATTCAGATGTGCCGACTTTACTACAACGAGTGGCTTTAAGTACATTCTTCAAATATAACAACTTGCGTGTACTTTGTATTTTGAGTTATCCACAATTGCAATGCATCGAAATTTCAATCCAAAACTTCTAGCCTGGTATCGAGGGTCGTCAGGATGAACAGCGACGGCCACATCTCCCAGCATAGTCTCCGGACGGGTTGTTGAGACCATTATTTCTCCACCTGAATGGTTTGGAAAAAAACGACAGAACACAAAGAGTGACGACTGGCCTTTCAAACAATGCTCAGAGTGAGAACTAAAACACACAATTAGGTGGCTTTCTGTCACTACGGTCCACGTTCATGTTCATGCAACGGCCTTCCGTGAACCAGTGGGCTGCTCAGAACAATAATATTTTAGAAAAGTATTAGAAATAGTTATAGTATATATATATATATATATATACTCGTACTCACTGTGACCATCTATCGGGTACGCAAAGGTGAGCATGGTTCCAAATTCCACTTTGTGCTCATAGTTAGGCACGGACAGCATCGTTTTCCCGGAAAGTTCCTTCGAATCAACCTGAAAAAAATTAAATAAATAAAAACATTTAAAGCAGACATATAGCAAGAAATTTGAGCAGTTTTTCTATTGTTGAAGATGAAAACAGTACCCCATATTGATGGTGTTTTTTTGCATTGAAAAGACTAAAAAAGTGGGGGTGGTCTTATATTCGGGGTCTAGACGTTATACCAATTCACAACGCTAGATGGCGCCAGATATCATTGAAGCGAATGCTGAACTGGACTCCCCAGGCCAAAGTGAACCCCTGTCATGAAGAATAAAAATAAAAATAGCGGTAGCACAAAGAAGAAAAATAACAAATAACGGTAAGAAAGAAAAGAGAAGAAAATAATAGAAGAGATAACAGAAAATGGAGAAATGTTGCGACAATCTGGAGAAAAGTGGGTCGAAGATCGGCCAGGGTAACCGGCAGCTGAGGAGAAGTTATGATGTCATTTACATTTCAAAAACCACAAGCCATTCATTTACGAATGTGATTGCACTTTCGTTTACATATTTAAATGTTCCGATATTACGATTTGAATGAGGCAAAATAACATGTTTTTCCTCTCAAACATATTGTTATAATCATTTGTTTCAGATGTACTGTCATTATTTTCTGTATAAAAATTTATTTGGTGTTCGAAAAATCTTTTTTCAAACTTGAGTCTTGAAAAAGAGGCGGTTGTCTTATAATCAGGGCCGTCTTATATTCAGGCCAATACGGTAATTTGACTGGAGGAGGGGCAAAAAAAAAACTTGGTCAACAACCATCACATAATTCCGGAGCTTTTTAATGCTATCTTGTTGTTTTCTTCTTTAACACCACTGAGTATCCACTGTACGCAGAAGGTATATATTTGATCACCTCTATGTCCGAGATGGCGGACTCCAGCGCACAGCTCCAATTGACGAGACCCTCGGAGCGATAGATCAAACCGGCGTCGCACAGGCGCACAAAGGCCTCCGTCACGGCCTTGCTGAAACCCTGAAACATACCAGACGGGAACAAAGAACATGGACCGCTTACACATTCGTGATCGTGGACAAATACGGAAAATACCTTGTCGCACATTAAAATCATCAACTCGATTTGGTTCAGTGCAGTTGAAACGTACCTCATCCATGGTGAAACAGGCTCTACTCCAGTCCAAGGAAGCACCGAGTTTCCTCAGCTGCTGATATATCTCATCTCCTTTCCTGACACAAGAAAGCAGCGCAAACTTTGTATTCCGAGATGACCGCACGGCAAACGTAGCGATGGATCGTGCCGGTTAGAGGTAAAGAGGTAGACGCACTCATTTTTCCATTTCCAAACCTCCTGTAAAAATTCTTCTCGCGTGAAGTCTCGCCTGCGCTTCCCTTCTTCCCGAAGCAGCATTCTCTCCACCACACTCTGATGAAAAAAATATTTATATCACGTGAAAATGCAGTGTTTCAGTATGCGATATACAAGAGAGGCTTTTATTTGTGGTTCTGACGGCTGGCTTTCATCATGAGCATCCTATTCTAGTGACATTATGACCACTGAGATACTTGAGTTGAGCCAAAAAAAAAAAAAAACCTCCAAAAATAACAATATTGATACCATCATTTGTTTCAGATGAACTGTAATTATTGTCTGTATAAAAATTAATTTGTGTTCAAAAAGTCTTTTTTCAAACTTGAGTCTTGAAAAAGAGGCGGTTGTCTTATAATCAGGGTCGTCTTATATTTGGGCCAATACGGTAATTTGACTGGACGACGATAATATTATGTTCATTCTTGTAATCTGAACCACCTGCTCATTTCAGGAATGTTTGGGTGAGTTTTTTTTTTTGGGAACTGGTAAATGGCACATTGAAAGGTAATTTCAAGTCTGTTTTTCAATCAGCACATTTTTTCCAACTGTATTCATATTTTTCAGTTTTTATGTTTAATATGGGGCTAGAATTGAAAAATCTTCCCATGGGCATTCCCAGGCCAATTGGGGGGCATGCAGTATGCTGTGTCCAAATGTATACTTTGCATCCTTGAAAGACCGAATTTGATGAGCGCATGATGACCTGTCCGTAGCCCCACACTGAGGAGGCGTCCAGGAGGTATCCGAACCAGATGTCTGAGACACCTCATCTCGCAAAAATTGTAAATTATGAACAGATTTGTCGACCTTGACTGACCAACTTTACACCACTCTGAGTAAAATCCCCTCTCAAATATTCAGCGATGACAAAACAGAGGTGAGAAACGGGAACTTCTTTACCTGTGTGGCTATACCAGCATGGTCACAGCCAGGGACCCATAGTACTCTTTGGCCCTGCATCCTTCTCCTAAACGGATTGAACAAAGCATAGTATGGAGTATGCCTGATCAATCGTTCATAGCAGCATTACAATTAGAGCCAAAAAGCATACATTTTTAAAAAAAAAGGCAACATTCAGAATCTGTTTTGGGCATTTACCATCGAACCAAAGCATCTTCTATTGCTACCGTCAGAGCATGGCCCAGATGCAGAGTCCCTGTCACGTTTGGTGGTGGTATACACAAAGAGAAGTTCTGATCCACAGCATGAGAAAACTCCTGAACGTCCTAAAATGAAGGACACGTTGTATAGTACACACCACAACTTGAATTGACAACCTCTCCAAAAAAAATGTATATTAGCATCTACTCCAGAGGTCACCAACATGGTGCGTGATATTTAAAATATCTCACATGATGCTCAGGCCTGAAGAACCCCTCCTTCTCCCACCACTGATACCAGCTGGATTCCACATAATCTGGACTGTATGAGGATGGAAATGGCAGGCTCGTGTCTGCCAAAACATATTCACAAGTAGGAAAGAATGTTTTCAGTGCTGGCAACAATAAAGTTGAGCGACTAAGGCAAACTCGCCTTTCTTTGCCCCAGGTGGTGTATCAGCAGGATAGAGGATTCGCTCCTTCTCACTCCATTTTATAGCGTCTTCTTCAGCAGTCTGGAAACACAATATGTCATATGTATGTATAGGTTACAATCACACAAATGCTCGGAAGTCATATGACGATTGTGAATGATTTTGAAAGGGGGAGTCCATCGACAAATCCTTCGCTGGCTCCCAGAGACGATTTGTAAGGAGTCTAACATGCAGAACTCTGTGTATTTTTTAGTGTACTGTACATATTAAAATATATACTTTGCTGTCGTTCCTACTCACAAGGTGTTGAGTGGATAGTATGGCGAGCTCCCTCTGTTTTTTCCTCTTCTGTTTTTCGACTTGGAGACGAGAGCGTGAGCTTGATTTGGAGGCGGATAATGTTGAAGGCTTGGGCGAGTTACTGGAACAGAGCCTGACCGCTTGTCTCCTTGCGTGCATTAGAACAGGACCCATTGGCCACATCCTCAAGGACAAGCTATACATGGAATCGGAAATTTTATTTTTGATTAAAAAAGAATGTCATAACTAATAACACATAATCTCAATGACTGACGTAATTTCAAATCAGGAAAATTAAAAACCGCAATACGTTTTCAATTTCTAAGATGACTATTTACCGGATGGATTACAGTACTAGGGCTTTTAAAGTACGGAAAAGCGCCTTTAGCGACCTTAAAATTCCTCTTCCCTTTGTAAAGCCTACATTTCTGTCATGTTACCAGGAATGCGTTCAAACATTAATATAGCATGGTCCCGTGATAAACATGTCATTTGAAAATATTTAGCAAGATAAATAATATAAATGAAACCTATGTCAGCATGCGATTGTTGTTTGGTGTCGGTCTATTTTGAATGACGGACGACAGGAAATCCGGAAAGAACTCTCTGCTGTCCGTCTACAAATATCTTCCCTCTCAGCACAATAACGTCAAGCACACAAAACGGAAATAGATGATCCTGTTGGTTTTCAAAACAATCATTTCCACCGTACAACTTTTAAGAGCACGGCTACCGTAAGACGTTTGTTGTACTAGAAAAACAAATAAATCTTCTATAATACGTTTTCTTACCAGCTGGGTATATCGTGATTTATATTTAGAATTTATAAATAAAAGTATGTGACATTCAAAATCACATTGTAACACATTTCCGTTCCGAGTCCCGCTAGCTATTGGTAATTTTTGACGTTTGACTATTTTGGTTGGCCACATCCCATTCCATCAGAGTGCTTGACAGCTCCTATCCGACTTTCATCAACGTTTCTTCCTGTCTTTGAATTGATTTTTAATTGTTGGTTATCATTGATGATTTTACAACACGCTGTTAGTCAGCGATTTTTAGACGTCCATCTTAAAAGTTCGTTGACGTTCGCGTTAGCAGACGAGCTCCAGGGATGGCGGAGGTTCCTGGGACGTCAAGTGAGACGATCACGGAGACCGTTCAAACCAGCACACCGCCACCCCCTCAGCAGGTAAACAATTAAATGACCGCTGGTGAAAACATTTGGGTTCGGCTGAATATGCGTTACAGAGGCTAATAAATATCCCATTTGCTTAAAAAAAAAAAAAAAAAAAGGAAAAGGCCGTTCTTGAAAACAACCGTAACGCTTATACGTTGAATGTTCGGTATAAGCAAGCCACACATTTCGGATATTAAAATGGGCACGTTAAGCACATAGAAGAAGAGCACATTGTCTTTAATCGAGCATCGACATTCTGACCTCAGCATCATTTATATTGTTGGAATACACTGGGACAGATTAGATCACAATACGATGTATACGGCATTTTTATTTCGTGACAATTCGCCACCGGAGCTACCATTCGGCCTAAAGAGGGTAATAGCACAACCTGTAGAAAACACACACACACACGCACACGCACACGCACACGCACAGTCTGGACGGAGGAGGGTGTGTATTCAAAATGTGACAGAATGCTGAGAAATGCCATTTAGAAAGGGATGTTGTCAAACATTTTTGATCAATGGTTTTTCCTGTTGTCCACACGTTGTATTTCCAGGAGGGACGTAGTCTGACAATCAAGCTGAGGAAGAGGAAAACCGAGAAAAAGGTGGAATGGTCCAGCGACACGGTCGACAATGAGCACCTCGGGAGGAGATCTTCCAAATGTGAGTGTCTCTTCCTTGTGCTCGCATCTCAGCGATATCGTTTTGAGATAAATTCACTTCATTGAAAAGGATGCTGACTTGTGGTGATGAACTGGACTTTCTTTCAGTTTCCCCCAGTGACATTACTCTGGTCAGAAATGACATAATTCAATCATGAAAACCTTCTTATGATTCTATAGTGTTTGAATTGGAATAAAGGGTCACTACTGTTAATATGACAAAAATAATCAACTGGATACTCATTTTTTGAAACATCCCAGGCTCCCTCTGGTTGGTATTGACCACCAAACAAAACGTTTGCACTTTGCAGGTCTTATCTCTGACTTTTTGAGTTAAAGCATTATTTTAGAGGCTCGGCGCTAATCCGCAGTGCTTTGTTTCAGGCTGCTGTATTTATGAGAAGCCTCGACAGTTTGGCGAGTCATCCTCCGAAAGCGAGGGAGATGATGACGACGAAGAAGAAGAAGGCTGTGGCAGCGCGCACTGCATCCTGGGCCACGGACGGAGGGATCACGGACAGAGGGGGGGCGGGGGACCCACGGCGCCCCCAAAGTCTGGAAGGTCTCATGCTCACTAGATAGCCCTGTAAAATGGCTGTGTCGCAGGGTATTTGGATGGAGGGGAAAGGGTTCTTCATCACAGCATAGCCACAGGCCTACCGTCTTAACCCGAAAGGGGAAGTCAACCTCCAAATGATCTTAACAGTAATCACTCCTATGACGCCCTACTAGTCTAAATACGGCATTCCGATTCATATTGGTCGTTACCTGAGCTCTTTAGCAACTGTGATGTCATTTTCAGCTGACGGAAAAGTGGCAAAATGGCCGCCCCCCTGAGATGGCTAAAAACAAGCGCATTTTGCCGCTGAACTCAAATTCAACGAATGTAATATTTACTCAGACAAGTGGCGCTGTGTAGAACACATTTCTGTTGACTTCCCCTTTAAAGCTCCATCATAGACAAAGACAGCCAAACTTCATGCTACCTTCCGCGAGCATGACTTACTTGGACCATCAAGCACACAGAGCCCCAGATGAACATTTTCCAACCATATCTTAATTATAAAAATGCTCCGCATCATCCAGATGACGAATCTTTTTCCGTCACTCAACTAACATTTACTCCATACACATTTAGTCCATCTAGTTGCACCATATTTTTTTGTGATAAAACTGAAGCTATGCGCCAATTAGGGGAATCTTATTACAAAACCTCAGATCTGTTGGCTACAATAGTCGAGCCATTTTGACTCATTTTCAGTTAAGATCAATCACCCGAGGTGTGATTCCCTCCATCATGCACGTGGTGTGTAAAAAAAAAAAAAACTAACTAACCCTTTCGAGCCCAAATAATAACTTACATCAGGATTTTTTTCCCAAGTGTTTTTTTTTCAGTCATTAGGCATGAAAAAAATTAAACTATAATGGCAGCGGATGACAACACACATTAGGGTCCATTGTCGTGGTTTGATGCACAACTGTGACATTAACAGTCATTATATATATATATATATATATATATATATATATATATATATATATATATATATATATATATATATATATATATAGAAGGCAGCATGTAGTTTTGTGTGTTAAGACGCACAAAGTTGGAAAATACGGTCAAAACCCGTGGTGTATTTTGCGCTTGATCATACAGAGATGTACTTATTTTGATGGGTTATTTTGTGGCTCTCTAATATCCTAAAGCAACGCGACTGCGGTCTCAAGTGGTGATATTATCTATATGAAATACGTCAAATAAAAACAAGAGCAAAAATCCGACGTGAAAGGATGAAGATGAATGGGTGGATTTGGTTTTTCAGGAACACAACGGCGCTTTGCATGGCAAGTGGAAAATTGACAATGGAAACGAAGGACCGTCTTCAACTATCAAATCTTTGACCATTTCGATGCAACGTCGTACGTTTATTTGATCATGATACAATTGGTCGCTGATGAGACACGCATTTTCACCGTTGAATCGTTCGCAACATTGTTGGCTGTCTAAAGGACAAAGGCTCATGGACATGATTTGCAATAAAGTTGTGGTAAATAACTGGACGGGATAAATCCCATTTTATTCAAACCATTTCAATCGTTGTGTTCTTTGTCCAGTCAACACACAAATTAGAATAATATAAATGAATTCTATTTAATTATAAACTACATAATCATGGAATATTTTATACTGAATATATCATGCTTTTGTTGACCAAAAACTACTCAAGTTCCAAACTAAACACGAAAAAAGACAACAAAACAAGATCCATTTGATCACCAAAATATGCAGACTACTGCTCTTGGATGATAAAGTACTACAAGATACACGATGAGACATGTTTTCATTGGACGGCAATTTATATTTGTATCCAACTCATCACTTCATTTTTTTTCTCCCGACTGTGTGAGGTTTTAATGAACTGAAGTGTTGATTACTATTCAAAGTGTTCATTTGCATGTGAGTTTTCTTTTTTTTTTCGGACAGATAGTCCAACAAATTATATTTTGCATCTGAATTATCTTTTTTTTGGTTTACTTTGCAGACTGCCACGAGAGAAGTGTGATCATATTGGACTGAATAACTGCTCATTTATTGAACCCATTTCCTAATAATCACCTCAACATTAAACTGCGCAGCATGTTGTTTCAAAAAAAAAAAAAAATACCTACATTCCACATCCAAGGGGGGGCGATGAGTGCTTTTTTTTTCTGCTGTGCTGTGTTGACATTGTGTCATTCGGGAGTCTTCTCATGATGAGACGTCCAATCCTGGATGTCAAAACAGGAGAAAGCGTTGAGGTGAAGGTGCAATGACTGTCGGCCCAACCTTCGTGCTCTCATATCACGGCTCGGGAGAGATTTCACTTCACGACACGTTCTGTGGATCATATACACACACACGCACACTGATTTGATTTCACCATTTTCTGTCTTGTACGTACCTGCCCACGTGCACAGCGATACACCATGTACAGTTCATTGGTCTTGTCCTGGCAATGCACATTTCTGTAAATACAATTAAGCGTCATGGAATCAAACTGAATGTGAATTAAAAGTTTTGAACTGTGACGTGCGCGTGTTACTCAACACCACATTTGGAAGTGTCATGAAAAGTATCAGGACATATTTGGAGCGGAAGAATAGGCAAGAGGAAATATGTCGGGTTTATAATGAAAACTGGGATGTTAACAGGGGACGTTTACTTTCTAGAGCTGCCGGGTTGTTTTTGTTTGTTTTTAATTAAAATTAACAACAAAATTGTCGTCAGCATACAACCAAAAACAAAGGAATTGATCTTGCTGGTCCAATACTTTTGGAGGGGATCGTCTAATTAGGATAATATTCAGTCAATTGGTTCTGCAACACCGTTATTATGCCACACGTCAATTTAGCATGACTCTTTTTCATACAAGCCAGGAAAAAAAAAACATGCATATTGGGAACTTGTTTTTAATTTGACTTAATTTAGCAAACAAATTACATCCATTAGCATTAGTCTGACTGAACTGAATTAAGGTTTAGGTCTTATTTAGCTGACAGAACCTTTTGTGTTAGCCTTGGCTGCTCCGAGTTACGTACTGCGCCACTGTCATGTGGTGTTCCGCAGGGTTCAATTCGCAGGCCTCTGCTGTTCTCACTGTTGAGAAACAACGCACGAAGAACTGATCGAGGCAACTACTGACACCAAGTAGTCAAACTAGACTCGAATTTATTCATACCAAAATCCTCTTTTCACAGCGACTTACTTCACTCTTGTTTGATAAGGTGTGCATGAACAGAACAATCGAGCAATGAAGTGGAGATCTCTAACCATAGTTACAGACATCAAACGCACTGTAACGGTGGTGACAATCTGCCAAGCGATGATGATATAGTCAACGTTATAACATATTCAACAACAGATTAGTGTCAGAACGCGGGTGCCTATGGGGTGTGGGGACTACAGCGGAACCTCTAAAGTTGAGCGCAGCAAAGGCGGGATCATTTTTTTTGTGGTTTGAAAACATTATTTAACTCCAGCAATGCCAACAAATCACCACGGTGACAACAGCGCAGAAGTAATTTGCCCGCGGCGAACAGTGAAAACAAAACAAAACAATTGAAGCGTTAGATGCTATGGGAAATTTTGCTATGAAATGACAACCCGGATGTCACCAAGCGTGACTAAACTGTACATGTATTCACCTTTTTGGGGTTCCGCTTTGAAAGGAAAACAAAAGCTGCTCCATGTGATCTGTTGTCTGATATGATACGACGTTAAGCCGAGATTTGATTTCCTTGTTTGACTTTGCAGGTCATGACTTGGAACAATAACGACGACAAGAAAAAGCGCCGCTTTCCACCATGACTTAATGGGATTTGCCTTTATATAGTGGCTCTTACTTTGATCTCTGTGGCTCTTAATCCCACCAAATTACTCACACACGGTCATTGAAACTCATGAAAAAGTAGACACACAAAAACCAAAACAACTGCAAAAACAAAAAAAAAAAGTGAGTCCTCAAATCTTTGGCTGAAGGAGCACATGGAGAACATTCAACAGTCCCCTTAAGTGGTATCTGCTCCAACTTTCAGTGTCAACATTCCGATGACGACACCCGAGTTTCGGAACAATGTCGAAAGTCACTTGAATAAGACACGTGCAAGTCTGTAAGAAATGTGCAATACGGTCGGAAAGCCTTGACGGCTTCAGAAAGTGGTGCGAGAAAATTGGCTGTTGCTGCTGCTGCGATGTCCAACGCCTCCTCACGATGTCGGCTATCAGCTCGACGTCATCGCCTGCGGAGGACAGAACACTTGTTGAATTAGTATGGATTCAGAGACAACCGAGATGGAAGAATATTGAAGCATTAATTACAGGTGGCATATTTTTTTTTCTGAATAGTGGCCTCATGAACCCTTTTGGGGACAGCGGTGACGACAGTGGACAGTTTTATCATGTGATCAGGTTACAGGTTATCATTATTGGCGCACACAAGTGTTAACGTGGAAGTCAAATCAAGAATCCAGGCAGTCGTTTTTTATCTTGTCGTCGATTTGAAAATGACATGATTGTGCCCAAAGGGCTCCGGCCGGGTACAACCAATCCCTGCTCACCTGTTTTCTGGGTTTGTTCCTGTTACGCTGGCAAGCACGTGAATGGTTGTTGCCTAATCCGAGAGCAACTCGTTTCGACTTGTCATTTCGACACCATACGAAGCCCAACACCACGTTTCGACCAGATACCAGAACGACGGTAGGTGGTGTCACGAAGAAGCTGTTATTACTTTCATTCGTTAAAATGCACGCAAGCTGGAAAAAAAAATCATCTTGATTACCGTCAATTCCGGACTATAAGCCGCTACTTTTTTCCCCCAAACTTTCAACCCTGCGGCTTATTCAGTGATGCGGCCAATTTGTGTAATTCTTCTAACGGCCACCAGGGGGCGCTCGAGTAGAAAAGGTAAGATTAAGAGCGGTGGAATATATGCCTGGAGGAAGACTGCAACTTCTTGTCTTGTGCATCAATTAAATTAGCGTGAACATACCCTCATCATGGAAAATGCCAAAAAGAAAGGCAGATGACGCATTGCTATTCTGTTGCTAGCGTGTTGTTAGCATGTTGCTAGCGTTTTACTGCCGCGTCACAGGCACCGTTTGGGAAGAAAGTTATATTATTATTATTGTTAAGTTATATGATTCAAACTTTGAAAACTCTCTCTGTGTACCGTCTTTCTTTGTAAATATGTTGACATGTTTTAATGTGGGCACGTGCGGCTTATAATCAGGTGCGCTCTATAGTGCGGAAATTACGGTAATCATTGATTTCCAAATTTTGCATGCATTCATCTACCAAAACTCAACTATGGATAGAGTTTAGAACCACAGGAAAATAAATGAGTACCAAGTAAAATAATAATACCGTGGTACCTCTACTTACGAACGTCTCTTCATACGAAATTGTCAAGTTAACGCAAATCTCATCAGGAAAATATCGCCTCTTGTTACGAAAGAAATTTCAAGATACGAAAGGTAAAAATACAGTATGGGCCGCTAGTCGCAGCTCCGAGCTTCCTGAACGCAACATACTTCTAGCTGCTCTGCCATTGGCTACTACCGAGCATCATCTTGGCGTCCCATTGGCTAAGAGGGGGGGAATTTTTCTGGCTTTTTCTAAATTGCGATTGCTTATCTCGGTTCAACAGCTGTAAAGAAATACATCAACTCACTTAGCAGCTACGTCAAGCGCGCGCGCGCCTGCTCCTTTTTTTGGCTCGTAACAGAAGCTGGCTGCCTTTCGACAAGTCACAATGCCCACAGACCGCAACGATGATTATGTCCTACGTGCTATTGTTTGTCCAATTTTACCTGTCGCGTATGCCACAATAAGCACATTGCGGACGCCGTTAGGCTCCATTGTAGCTGTCTGGATTGGGCCCCGTGTACGCTAACGGTCTTGACATTCAATGTCATTGCGTCGCCAGAAAAACATTCAGCGGGACCGCAGTCAATCTCGTGTCCTCGTTTAAGCAAAAAGTTTCGTACGTCTGTCAACAAAAGAGCTATTTCCGTGTTTCGATCCAGTCGATCAGATTGGTGTCAAATCTGGTGGCATTTTTGCGGCACGTCACTTGTTCCGCTGCTGCCGCCCGCCTGTGGTCTCGGCGAAACATCATTCGAAATTCTTCGGCAAACATGTCACAAAGCATTTGGATAATGTGGAGGATTATGTCAGTGGTTTAAGTTGGTTTCACACTTGATTTTCAATGGTAAACCAACACACGCAGCACTCAGATGGCCTCTCTGGGATGTCCAATTCATTTTCTTACAGTCATAGATGGTGAAGGAGTTCATCATTGCATTCGACACATGAATTTTTTCAACAGCGCGCCACGCCTCAAATCAAGATTTGGAATGCCTTTTTTTTTTTTTTTTTTCTACAGCAGCCAGGAGCATTTTTTTTTAATGCAACCGCAGAGAAAATGAAGCATGAAGTCAACAGAATTCCAGCCAACGAGTGTGACTCTTCCATTTGATGTCATGTAGGTGATATTATCAGCTTTGTCATCAATTCATTCCAGATATCAAGAAAATGTTAAAATACGTTTGTCGCTTCACAGAAAAGCCTTTCAAATCTACTTTCTTCAAACTATCAGACTTACCAAGAAGCTTAGCTTGTCTTCATTTTTTGTCACTTGCAAAAAAAAGCCTTTCCTTGTCTTCATCCGTCACCCGAGTTTCCCTGCTGTCCTCCCCCGCTTGTGGTTTTTCTTCTTCCAATCCGAGGAGCACGCTCTTTTTCAGGCTGACAGAGATCACCAACGCTTGCACAACGCCGTAAATAAAAGCAAACTCCGGGAGATGCTCCTGAATCAGCCAGAGGAGTCCGGCCATTCCGACTGTAGACACAAAAAACATGGCCATGCCATGGAGCCAAAGCCTCAGCGGGCCCTGGATCCCCAGAATTTCCAAGAGAAACTTGACGGGAGGCGACACAATCCACAGGAACCCCACCACGAACAGGTCAAAGAGATGGCGGAGGAAGTTGAAGCAGATCTCATAGTGCTCGGGAAACAATTCCACGTTCCAGCTGTGTACAAAAAGACGGAAGGGGGACGCGAGCTGGGAATGCGGAGTTGGGGACGGAGGAGGCGTTCCGTAGTCTGAAAAGTCCCCGTCAATATCCCGATCGCCACTCTTGACGTGGCGTTTTTTGGGCTTGAGTTGACTCGGCTCGATTTTCCTTCCCGGGGAATAAAATATGTCGGAAGATATTTATCCCACCATCTTGGAGCACGGTCAACAGTCGTCTCCATCTCTTGTTTCCCCGCGCGTAGGTCTTCAATTTCCATAGGTTGCAGCTTCTCGTGGGCTTCCCAGAACTCATCGTCTCCTGGACTATTTGGATCTTTTTGGCGATCAAACCCTCTCGGCTCACCGGAGCCAGTCTGCGTTTTGATCTCAGCTTGAAGCAAGATCGTTTTCTCTGACGCTGCATTCCCACCCCAGGAGCGCAGCCACCCCCACGCTCTTCCGATTACAGCTGTCATGGTTCCTCGAGGAACTTTTTTGTAGCCCAATCAAAAGGGGGGAAAAAATCCCTACTTGGGCACTTCTGTAAGCCAAACTGGGAAAACAAAACGAATTTACTAATAACAAAACGTTGGTGCGGATCTGTAAAATGATGCTACACCCAAATATGACTTGATAGTCGACAAAATCCAGGATTCATCACGATTATTGTCTTAGTACATTGGTTCCACGGCACTTGCTATTCGGTTCGTCGAATACGGAAGTAAGTAAGAGACCAGTTTCGATACACCGTTTTGACGTCCTCAGCGTCATGTGGCAAACGTTATTGTTCGGCAAGCTTGTCCGACTTCTCCCCAGTTTCGAGCCCTGCTTCGCTGCATGTACCTGGAAATGGAAAGGAAGAAATGTTCGGTCTCGGAAGAAACGTTCCTTCCACGTAGACAGTTCAAGTGTAGCTAATGCTGCAGTCGGTAACAATGGGTGATTTGCTCAAACTCTTTCTGACAACTATTATAAAACACCTTACGTAAATGTCGGCTACAGAGTGTGGTAACACGCAAATATCCCCGAAAAATGTTAACGTCGATAATTACCTCCAAATTAAAAATCACCTTCATCGACGGTGGCCGGGTGTCACTGCTAGCTCTTACGGTAGTTAGCTTGAATTCTCCGAATGTCGACCCCGAGTCAAGTCACCAATTGGTGTTTTGAGGAGTGTCGCGCCATTGGCTTGCCGCGATATAATTTGGGAGAAATTTCAAATTCGTTCTTAAACGGCCCGTTGCGGGTAGACAACTGCCAGTGAATCGAAGGTAACGTGCATCACAAAACAAGAACAAAAGAGGGCGGACTAGCGTGACTCCTTCAAAATAAAACTCGTGCTACTTGGAATGCTTTGCTCCATTACAAAATAAAAACCCTCCCGTTACTTGTTTCCAGGATTGAACGCACTTAAAAGTCACGATTAGTTCAACTGTTAAATTCACATTAAGGTTCATATCTTGAACTGAATGGTCCCGTTATCAACGTATTACACCTGAATTTTAAGGACATACGAAGGTGAACAAAATACCACATTTAAATAAAAATTAAAAAACATACGAGGTGATTGGTGCATACCAATTATGTATTCATGATATAAAAAGATTCAAAGTTTAAGCATTTATCTTAAAATCAACACAAAATACACTCGAGTCAGATTCATCCATTTTATTTGATTAAAAGATCCATTCAACAGGAGACAAGATGGCTTCAACAAAACCTCCCAAAATTTGCTTCAGCACCTGTAAAACAGAAATTCACATTCAGCTGTTTAAAAAACGAACAAAAAAACTTACAAATTGATCAGTTTTATTCAGCATAAAATTCCTGAGTTAAAGAAAAACTTTGGATGGTCTGAGTGTCTCAGTGCGCTGCGAGTGAGCTTCAGCTTTACATCAGAAGAACCGAATATGAATCATCATCGACAAAACAGACCATTTAATACTTCTTTGGGGTTTGCCCATCGTTCAAACCCTGCGCGCAAAAAACATTTTAATAAGACAGGCATGTCCCTCACACATTATGCAAGCACAAAATGTAAAGTGCAGCTGCGAGACAAAAATGGCATCAGCAATCATGTGACAAAATCCCACAGCAAAATGTCATGTCACTATTTAAAAAGTTAGTAGCTCATTATGTGATCTCGTCACTGTGGGGACACCTAACGGGATGATCAGAGATTTGAGGAGAAACCTTCCCCTACTCCCAACATACCCATAGAGGCACCCACCTGCCACTTTGCAGCCACGTGGGACACCTGAACAACAAAAAGGAGCATTAACTATGCATATCACTGATAACACTGGCACAGAGTAAAAATACAGGCATGCTCAGTGCACTGTGAAAGAGCTTCATTTTGAAAATCAGAGACTCTAGTCTCGTAAATCATCATTGCAGCAAATGGATAATTCAAAACCCGGCGAAAGGCCATGGGCATTTCCCAATACTCACCGTAAACGGTACTGCACCCAATTTGAATTCGCCAATCTGTGCAATCAAACGCAAAGCAATGTAGGTACACTGGGCCTCAGACTGAGATGTGTCCCACAACACTTGAGTAATTTGAATGTTCATTTTTGTAAGCTGATGAGAGCATATACTCGATAGTAAAGGGACACATTTTGTTGCCCTGCTGCCCAATGTACCCATAATGCCGAGTTTTGATCACGTGGCTTGGCGATATTTACTGCAGGTCCTGACACCTGCAGAAGAAAAAAAATATGTTGAATAAAAATGTGCTCCATTTACACAAACCCTGCAAAGTAAAATACATGCATTATCAGTACACTGTGAAAGAGCATCACTGGATAGTCAGAGACTCTAGTCTAGTGAATCATCATTGCAGCAATTGACGTAAATCACGAAATATCAGAAAACACTCACCATTAATACACAGCGGCATTACTCGATGAATACAGGAGTTCCAACATTATGGTTGAGTATTACATCCAGCGGCCAAAGACTGGAAAAATAAAAAGGCAGATATTGCATTTCTGAATTTAGCTTTATAAACAGAGAAACAAGAAACGTCATCTTGAACACATCAAGAAACAATTCAACGGTTACACTCGACACCCACGCACGTATTACGCAATATTTTCACTCACTTTGGTCACCCATCTCCGAGCTGGGATTCTTTATCTTCAATAGACAAACTGAAAGCCGTCGTGAAATCTTCGTGAATCATTACTGAAATAGAATAAATGACAAAAAATGATCAGCGCCATTGCCTTACTCTTTACGCCACGTGCTTCTCACCATAAGTACAGTCAGAGCAACACTGGTAGTGCTTATTTAGCAATTTTTCTAAAGTGGGACTATTACCGGTCATTGTCGCCCTCTTGAGAGTACACCGCGTCCGTGACAAATGTGGAAATACTGAATGGCCGTGGTACGCGCCTATGCAGTCAGCCGTCGGATTTCGGGAAGAGAAGAAAGGCAGAACGCCCTGCTTTCGAAGTTTTATAAAGCGGGGTCCTTTCCGTTTCCAGATGGGTGGTGACAGCAGTGCCTGATAGAAAATACCCCCCCCCCCCCAAAAAAAAACCCCGCTGAAAATGTGTGCAAATGTAGGCACATTAAAAGCAAAAAACATTCATGAATTACAGAGATTGATTGACGTAATTTTAAATTCATAATAAATTAGGTGTTCTTGAGTTGGTCGCTCTTTTACTGAAGAAATTAAGTGATAACATATTCCTTCTCCCAATTTTTATTAGTGATTTAAATTAAATGGAAATACTGTAAAGATCACAACAGCTACCAAATTACAAATTCAAAAAGCCTGGGGCCGCATACAGGCACTTCGTTTGCTCATTTGAGGCGGGCAGATATGCGAATGCCTTTCGTGGTTGCCAGGTTTCATGGAAAGGAAGCGATTTAAAGACGAAGGTTTGTTCCGCTTGAATAAATCGGAGCTGGCAACACGAGCTCAGACGTTGTCACTCTTGGGTCGCTTTGGTTCGGTCGACGCAGCGAAGATGGCGACCGCCTACGAACGATACAATTTGTAAGTACTGTACATTTACCACAGTTTCATTCTTCATTACATTATCTCGACATCAATCAAGCAGCAGCCGGGAAGCCAACCGAAAGACGGTGGTCGCTACAACCTGGGCGGAAATGATGAAGTGACAGAACGGCTAAAGTTAACTGAGTGACTCTTGTTACATCCGGAAGTACCGAAGTTAAAACCCCCTCAAGAATAATGCACGACGCCAGAGAGGCAGTTAATTTCACTGTAGCTTTCTGACAAATGTATAGTTGCTGCCCATTTAATTCTAGAATTTTCTCAGTCGCGCCGCTTTTTATTTTCCCTGTGGCTGCGGGACACTCGTCGTCTTGGAGAATGTCTCGTGTCATATTTAAGTGAAAGACAAATATGAGGCACAAATGTGCATTCCATGTTTCGAATCCCAAACCTATTTGTTGACCTACAAAAGTATAACTTGCAACTCCCGAAACATTCCAGGAAACTGTTGAGATATTTTTATATATTTTTTTTTTTACTACACCATTTCAAGGTATTGACAAACCTCGGTTTAGGTAGATATTTAATCAATCAAGAATTGTTGATACCTTGTAAAAAATGTCTGATTTTCCTTTGTTGGATTACCAAACTGCCCTTGTCGAACATGTTATTAAAGGTCAGAAACGGGCGTTTCTTGAAACATAGAACCCTGGAAAGACTAAACCCCAATACTATTTTTGGAGCAAACATTGGTGCGGCCCATGAACATGTAGTGTAAATCTAGTTTGGATTATGAAAGGGCAACAATACAATAGGTTGTTTGTACAACTCTCACTAGAGCACTGTTGCACTACATATCTTCAGTTCCATTTGTTGCCGTGGCGAAACAAAAGATCACACTTTCCCAATGATTTCTGTGAGCACTGTTTTGTGTTTCAGGGAAGCCATCTTTATTGTGATTATTTTAAACCATTTTACAATTTATTTCCTGCCGTCTCGTTTCTTGCTCATTTCACCCTTAGATTTCAGGACATATGGGCCAATAGTTGAATCTAGTGTAGTGTAACCTTTGGTGGACGCCAGGTACCTTTTTATACGGACCCAGGTTTCTCTTCTTTTCTAATTATTTTAAATGGAATTAACAAGCGCAACATTTTGAATAATTTAATGGAGTCTTATTTTCACTTGCGCAGTTTTCTTAATCCTTTCTGGGCATTACAATATTAAATATTTGCGCACAAGAAGGATACAGCCCAACTGTGTGAAGTGTGTTTGTTTCATGAATTGTACTTTTTGCGTTTTATTCGAGGCCTTCAAGTGACTCAGGCTAAAGAATATAAATCTGTATTTCGGTATTGTGCTGTTTTATGAACGGTTAAATTGAAAGTAAACAGACGTGAGATTTTATTCAAAGATCCTACCTTACCTCCTTTCTTCACGACCCTAATGAGGATAAAGCGATGTAAAAAAATGACAGATGGAAATGACAATTTATATTTCATTATTGTAGAACAGTGAATTTTCCCAAGTTGTTTATTAGCATCTTTTAGGTAGCAGCTGCCAACTCTTGTATTTTTTGCATATACCGGTGCGTGAATTTTTTTTTCTCCCAATCTCTCTTCAGACACACCACCCCTGAAAAGTTTTTCATCGAAGCCTGCGATGACGGGGCCGATGCTGTCCTGGCTATTGACAGGGTGTCAAATGAGATGACCCTCGCAAGTAAGAAGGCTCTTACAGAAACTACATGAAACAAATGTGTGTTTCAAAGCAAAACATCTTGAGTAACTAAGGATAAATATATTTGACTGTGCACAGTGAATATTTATTTAGATTATGGAAAGGTTACGACTAAAATCTGCTGTGCTTCAGTTGCCTTTACCCATGCGCATCCTAGTCACACAATGCCATTTTTTTTTCAACAAAAGCTATCAAGGCTGCTATCTTATAGTGGCTAGCGCTGTATAATTGGGTCTCTTGGTGCTCTTCTGATGCCGAGTTTTCATAGAGTGGTTTCACAGCCATTTTTTTTCTGTAGTCAAAGCGGCTCTCACAGTGAAATGAATTGGAGATCTAATTTGTAAGTGTTTTCACAGGTAAAAAGGACATCCCTGCCTCAGCGGTGACCCGGCCAATTTGTGGCATCATGGGGACCATTCGCCTGGTCGCCGGTAGGTACTATGGAGATGTCTTTAACCCTTTCAGAGACAGCTGTTACTGCAGTGGACAGCTTCTCAGGTTACAGGGTGCATAAAAGGGTTAATGGGGCATATTCAGCATGTCGGTCAGGATACTGTAATCGATATTTGCACCGCCTGACTTTCCCTAGGGATGTACCTGATCGTCATCACCAGGAAGAGAAACGTGGGCAGCCTTCTGGGTCATGCAGTTTGGAAAGCCGTGGATTTTGATATCATCTCTTACAAGAAGACAATTTTGCATCTGTCGGAGATCCAGGTAGAAGAACTCATGCAAAGACAGGGAAAAAAACATGCAAGCCTAATGCAAAATGGGGAGGATTCTAATCGGGAACAGTGATATCGTCAGGCTGCAGCGGTTGAAAAATGATTACGGGTCATTATTGAACTGCAGGTACGGTGGTAGTTTCGTTTGTGAAAATATGTGTGTGTTTACAAACAAAAAAAAAGTGACGGTCTATCAAACATGATTCAAATACAATAAAAAAAAGAAGCTAAAGTACTGAATTTAAGAGCACATCAAGTCATAACAATGCCCAGGGTGCATATAAGTCGGTGACCGGAGAAACATCAGGTTTCACTGCTGTGCAAATTGGCTTAGCAGTCTTATCCTATTATCCCAACAGAGAGCCACAAAGCCCAGAAAGCATGCGTCTCATTCTAATACACTATACACTGCTGTTGCTTAAACCACTGCAATTACACTAAAGGCCGCTTACTAAAGCTTTGTGTGTTCAAAAACAGGCGCAAATTTGATTACTCACTTTGAAAGGAGAAAAAAAAATCCAATTCATGAACACACATCAATATCGTTTGAAAATTGTCCAACGCAATTGGGGCAGGGATGAAAAAACAAAGCTGACAATAAATAAATAAAAATAAAATAAACAAATCTTTTGGTTTGGAGAAGCAGGAAGTTCCCAATTATCAGTATTGGCGGGGAGGGGGAAAAAAACTGTTGTCGTGCATCCCTAGTTGTGTAGTTGTGCTCCTTTTAGTTTGAAAAAAATATCCATACTGTATATCACAAAAAAAGGTGAGGTGCGCACATTACGAAGCAACGATGGCACGATTCACAGGACTTCATTCGGTGTGTCTCTGTCACGCTTCAATGCTCGTACAAAGGAGAAAATCATGTTGCCAACTCCTGAAAAATGTACGATTCTGTCCTTTTCTAGTCTCAGGAGAATAAGACCTTCCTGTCCATGTTAAACAATGTGCTGACGACAGACGGTTTCTACTTCTGCACTGATTATGACCTGACGCACACCCTTCAGCGGCTGGCCAATACCAGCCCCGACTTCCAGGAGATGAGCCTGCTGGAGAGGGTGAGTGAGCCAACAAATAATGGTGCCTACGATCCAAATGATTGAAAAAAAATATATACATATATTCTGGAGTCATTACACTAAAGCGACGTCTTTATTCGGTCGATCTTTTTTCCCTCATAATATTACAGCTCACAAACTAAAGTTGAGAAAAACAAAGACCAAGTGTTTGGCTGATGTTTTTCAGGCAGATCAGAGGTTTGTGTGGAATGCAAATCTCCTCCGAGAGCTGGCAGCAGAGCCAGAGGTAACGTGACTTGTCATCTACGGCCAAATAGCTACCATATTCTCACTATCCTTCTTAACCTTTCAATGTAACTTCCCATAGCTCCACCGGTTTGCTCTACCTATTGTACACGGCTGTATCCTTTTTATTCCCCGTTTCGTTGAGGATCGCGAGATTAGGAAATGTTCAATTTTGGTGGGGGTTCAAAAGAACACTTGACAGACTAGCTTCCTTGATCCGTTGGTCCAGACATTGTCATGAAACCGTGTCGTATCAACGGGAAGATCTTTGAGTGGATCCTCATATCCCGGAGGAGCTGCTTCCGGGCTGGTGTCAGATACTACGTCAGAGGTAACAACAAAACTGTCCAATGTTTCAAACGCACCGAAGTTCTCATGCTATGATTTAGGCTTTACGCGATCAGGATTTTGGGCCGATCACTGAGATTACAAAATAAAAAATATAATAAATAAATAATAATAATAATAAATAAATAAATAACCAATCACAGATCTGATCAGAACATGGAGCGATATACCCATCTAATTTAAACAACTTCATTGACTGTATACGCCGCGGAACCTCTGATTGATTACATTATCGTATTTTCCGCACTATAAGGCGCACCTAAAAGCATTCGATTTTCTGAAAAGCCGACAGTGCGCCCTATAATCCGACGCGCCTAATATAAAGCGACTGTAACTCTTTATATTCCCCATTGAGTTGTTTCCCTGTTGGTGTTCCTACGCCATCTAATGGTGATTATTAGCAGGAACCAAATTGCACCTTAATAGTGCAGAAAATAGGATGATTGGCTCCCATAATAACACGGGAAAATTCGTATTCAGCTGTTTTCTTTTGTACATTCCGTTTGAAATTCATCAAACTTCCTGTTGCCAACGCAAAGGCTTTCCCCTCACACGACAAACCTAAAAACAAATGACCTATCGGGTTCAAGTAAAATGTATTATTATTATTATTCTAACGTACACAATGTCGGCACGTAAACGCGAACAAGTTTTTGTTTGCCGCCATGTCTTATTTCATGGATCCGATCAATTATGTCATTGAACGATCGGGCAAATGAAAGCATCACAGCCAATCGCACAAAAGCAAAATATCGGCGGATCGGTGCGAAGTCTACGAATGACTCTGAAATGCAGCCAACCTATTCAATTTTTGGATAGTCATATTGGTTTGGATCAGCGAAGCGAAACGTCGCTTAAATATTTATACAGCGAAGATGATATCATGTGCATTTTGCATTTCTCTATTCTCTACTGTGCAGGCATTGACTCAGAAGGCCATGCCGCTAACTTTGTCGAAACGGAGCAGATCGTTTTATACGAGGGAGCCAAGGCTTCCTTTGTGCAGGCAAGTATGCGAAAACCGCGGCTCGTCGGCTTTGACCGGGGCTTGATGATGTCACTCATGGCGCGCACGTTTCAAAGTTGCCGAATAATTTGACAATGCTATTTTTGTCCCACAGACAAGAGGTTCGATGCCTTTTTACTGGAGTCAAAGGCCCAACCTTAAATACAAACCTAAACCTATTATCAGCAAGACAACCAGTCACGTAAGGACAGGCCTTCACTTTCCGTGTTGTTCTTTAAATGCAAGGAAGGAGAAACTTAACCAACCACTCGGAAACACGTTTCAGTTGGATGGTTTCCAGAGGCATTTCGACTCCCAGCTCCTGATCTATGGGAAACAAACGCTTCTTAACCTGGTATGGCAAACTCTCAAAGGCAACTGTGCCAACAGCCAACCGTGATGTCATTCGTGTGAATTTCTTAACCCTTCATGCCTTGGAAAGAAATGCTTTTCTTGAGAAGGGGCAGCACCCTCTCCATGACAGAAGTCGGAAAATCACTGAAACCTTTCGGCCGCTGTTGCCCTCTGAACAAAAACACATAATTTATGGTATCAACAGAAAGTTTGAGGTTCTCTGCAGCCCCGGATTTCATTTAAGTCTCCGTCATTCCGCTTCTTACCAAACAAAAAAACCCAACACTCTTGGTGTCAACAAAACATCCCTGTTGCTAGGCTAACTTTGAATGGCTCCTTCAGGTTGTTCAGAATTACTTCCCACATGCCCAGTTTGAAAATCGTGAGACATATTCTGTTTTCAAAACAACAAAAAATGATTTGAATGAATGAATTTTATACATCCTGTTGGCATATCTGGATGAAAATTTCATTCATTTCTGGATCGCGCTAAGAAGTACATTTCAACAACTTGGTTTGCCATTTTGTCCATCCTTCGCCGACTTAATTCCTGATCTTTAAATTGACCCGTCATCACCAAATTTACATGTACATCATTGGAAAGCACTTTTAATGCCTTTACACAATAGGTACATAATCTCAATTTCATAAATTTGACCCAAGTGGGTTTTTTGTTAGCTGTTTGTTTTGTACTGAGTGGTCACATATTTATGCACAAGCACTGTTCTATCTTAAAACGCATGTGCATTTTATTCCAGGTGAATCAGAAAGGCTCTGAAAAGCCACTTGAACAAGCATTTGCCAAGATGGTGGCCGGTGTGAACAACGGCATGCTCAAGTAAGTGTTACTTACCATTTTTATTGTTTTTAATTTTGAAACGGGTTTCCTCCCATATTCCAAAAACATGCACGGCAGGTTGATTGAACACTCTAAATTTTCCATCGGGGTGAGTGTGAGCGTGGTTGGTTGTTTGTCTCTGTGTGCCTTCCGATTGGCTGGCAACCGGTTCAGGGTGTCTCCCGCCGACTGCCCAAAGACGGCCGCGATAGCCTCAACACCCGCCGCGACCCTCGTGAGGGTAAAGCGGTTCACAAAATGGACGGGTGGATTATTGTTGTTACTGTGTTACATTTAGCTTGAAAGAAAACCTAACAAAGTTGTAGCCTGCCATAGAAATTCACATTTCTCTCAGTAGCCACAGGAGAAGGAAATACAGCGCGGAATCGTTCTCAGGAGTGATACATTTCGTGGATCTCCTGAAGAATTATCTGACGAAAAAGTTGCTTTTGGGAATCTGCAATGTGCAATGACTCATAAGTCACTATCACCTACATATGAAAGCCTGAACAATTTTGACATTGAGACGCCGATGCAATCGTTGACATGTTTTAAGTATCATCTATTCACAACGTTTTGTTTTTGTTTGTTTGTTTTTGTTCTCCATCCTCAGTTATATCGCCTTTGACTTCCACAAAGAGTGTAGCCAGATGCGATGGGATCGTCTCCAGATCTTGGTGGACGTTGTCGCCGAAACACAGGATGAATACAGGTATTTCCCGCAGCAGCTCTATGAAAGTGTTTAAGGCAATGTGGGCAGTGTTATCCCACAAAGAAGGGCACGATCCTCTTTTTTTTTTTTTTAATGGATTTTTGTTTTTTTTCCCCGCCTGTGCAGTTACTTCATGGTGAACCTGGATGGAAGGGTACTAGCCCAGCAGAAAGGTGTCTTCCGTAGTAACTGTATGGACTGCTTGGACAGAACCAACGTCATCCAGAGCCTTTTGGCACGACGCTCCTTGCAGTCTCAGCTCCAGGTAAACACCAACTAAAAAAAAAAAAAGCGACCACGTGAGGTTTCATGTATATCCGATTGTGTCTTCAGAGGATGGGCGTCCTAAACGTAGGGCAGCGCCTTGAAGAACAGGCCGACTTTGAGAAGATCTACAAAAATGGTAACGCGGAACTGATCTCGGCGGGTTGGCATGTCACGCGTGGCCGTGAGCATTACCCTCACATCTGTGTGTGCTTTCTAATCAGCATGGGCTGACAATGCCAATGCATGTGCTGTACAGTACGCAGGAACCGGTGCGTTAAAAACAGACTTCACAAGGTACGGTAACACCCATGTTTCACACATCCCGTGACTAACACGGCGTTTTCTCTGTTGCCGATTCTGAAATTATTGTTGGAGCTCCTTCTTTGACGGAAGTTTCTCTTTCCCTCCCCCCCACCCCACTCAGGACAGGGAAAAGAACCCACTGGGGATTGTTGATGGATGGTTGGAACTCCATGATCCGCTATTACAAAAACAACTTCTCGGACGGCTTTCGGCAAGTATGTTCCATAACCGTATGTCGCCATAAACCCACTTGCTAAAAAATGAATCGAAAATGTTTGTGACGGTGGTGATTACAGCCATGACGACAATTTTTTTAAAGAAAATGATCAATATTTGATCAGAAGTCGCGAAACGTCCACCAAGTTTTGAATAATCAGATACTTTTGCAACTACTTGAAGTGGATTTCACGACCCAGATATTTTCTCACTAAATGGGTCAGGGTCGGCCATTTTCAACCCCTTTTTAAACCCTAAATCTTGAAGAAGAAGAAAGGTCAAATAAGTACCTGGGATTGAATGTGAGGGGTCTCGGAAGACATAAATGTGTTTCGGAGTACATGGGTTCAACTTCATTTTCTCTCTATTTATCTATCGATATGAAAATCTGTTTTATTTTGGTTTCAGGATTCAATTGACTTGTTTCTGGGCAATTTTGTCATCGATGAATCAGACGGCCCCGGTCCTCTGAGGGTGCAGAAAGACTGGAAGTTCCTCACGGTGTGTTGATCGCTATTTCAATCGGTGTGCAGCAGAAACGAGTTCACGTCAATGTAATCCTTCAATGCTCTTTTTTCCAGCTACCGATCATCATGTTGGTGGCATTCTCGATGTGCATTGTATGTCTTCTGATGGCTGGTAAGTTCTTTGCTACCGGGATTTTCAACTTGTTGCCAAACCCTTTGCGCAGTTCTTCCTGATTATCTCGCTAACATGCCGAGAATTCTTTTATTTTTATAGATTTGAATTTGTAAGTGAATCCCCAACCAAAAAGGAGCTGCAGTTATTGTTTTTTTGTTGTTGTTTGTTTTTTACCCAAGGGCTCCTCCCGACACAATTGAAAACCCCGAAATATGGCGTGGGCGAGATAATACTTGACCATCACATATGTAAAGTGTAAAAAGACAACGTCATGAAGAAACAGCAGTGTAAAAAATAGATATTGATGATGTCACAATGATCATAATAGTTGAACCGGGTGAGATCCAGTGGCGGATAACGGTACTAAGTGATTAGAGGTGAAAGTTTATTTCGGATATATGATACAGTCGGTACTATTAATGAATCGACTCCTCTCATTTGGGAGGGAGAAGTTTTTCTTGTATGAAGGCGGCCTTGGTGTGACATTCCATTCACATGAGCACTTATGACCAAACACCGTTGTCAGTTGCAGATTGTTGCATTTCCTGTTTGACAATGAGCAAACGTGCTGGAATCATTTGGAGAAAAAAAAAAATGTTTCAGGTGTTACAGGTCAGGCATACACGTGACAGTATTGTTTTCCTCCCAAACTCAATGACATGTTTGAGCTGTTTTCGCGAGCCGTATATATAAAATGATGTGGCGGGCCAGATCTGGCCCCCGGGCCTTGCGTTTGACACCTGTGCTCTCGGTAAATAAAGCCGTATTGTATTGTTGTCCCTTTAGTGGAGCTCCATCTAGTGGATGCACAACGCAGCTGCAGCCATTGCTCTCTATAAATACAGCTGTATTGTACTGCCACTAACGTGGCTCCATCTAGTGGATGCATAACGCAACTGCAGCCTATTGTGGCTTTCATTCGACGGGCCTTGTAATGTGGTGCGCCTTATGTATGAAAACCGTTTTCAAATAGGCCATTCTTTGACGGCGCGCCTTATACTCAAAGCGCCTGATATTGCAGAAAACACGGTACTCATCAAAATATTTTAAATACGGTACTCCTCTAAAATGCTCATGAAACTGACAAATGTGGAGTTTGGAGGTTGATGCGTGGAAACATCCGCGCTGTGCCCCCGCGTGCGCATACTAAATCGTGCGCAGGTGCATCCCAAAGCACGCAATGACATTTCCGCTTTGTTGTCCTTCCAGGTGACACATGGACAGAGACTTTCGCTTATGTGATGTTTTGGGGCGCTTGCAGTGCCATTACAGCCACCATCATCCTCTTTAATGGGCAAGACTTTGTGGATGCTCCGAAACTTGTTCACAAGGAGAAGATGGACTGAGTGAGTTTAACGTGTGCGCATGTTTAGGGCACACGATAATCAGCTCCAGTACCAGATCAAGATACCTTGCCGACGTTGTCCTTCTCCATCCACATATGAAGACTATACTATCTGATGTGACCGTACTTCCCCGAAGGTGTTTCTTTGTGCGTTTTACAGAGACGAAAATGTTGATTATGGCTAACCTGTTCCCCAAACGGATGTGGTCCAAAGGGTTATATTTTGGGTCGGACTCTCATAGTTACTAACTTAAACCAGATTTTCGTCACGGCAACACACTTTTGGCTGTGTGCGTGTGTGTGTGTGTGAGAGATTATTTCGTCTCTATTGTCATTTTCTGTCTGCAGTGATCCTTCACTCTTCACAGGGGATAGAGACCGACCGACCCTTGCGGCAAATTGTGAAACTCAACAATCGCCACTACACTACTCCCGAAAAGGGTTTGACATTGCACACAGATGCCACACGATGGCGTCAATTCCCTCCTTTTGTGCAATTCACACTCCTCATCCCGTGTCAAATTCTTCCGTTGCCACCCAGATGTCAGCAGATTACGCTAGACCGATAGCAGTATTGCTTTGGTTTCATCTGGTGGCATCTGGGACCTGAGTATAAAACCGCAACTTAAAAAAAAAAAAAAAAATCAAATAATAATAATACTATCCTGGTTGTAGGCGAAACTGCAAATTCCGAAGCGCAAATATATACGGGTTTTACCCACTGAGCTACTAAAACCGAATAGCTTGGTCGGGTCTTGGAAATTTTGCTGGTTGAATGTCTTATTGAGTACAGTTCCATCTATAAAGCTTGTCGTGTTTAGTAAAATAAATCCATAAATACATACATAAATAAATAGCATTGAAAGTTGACATTACGAAACAAGATATATATATATATATATATATATATATATATATATATATATATATATGTGTGTATAGTAATGGCTTTTTAGAACACTAACTGTAACATTTGTATGAAACTATTGCATATTTTACAAAATATCCTATCAATAAATATTCATTAAGCCATTAGAAGCACTGAAACCCCCCCCCCCCCCTCTCATCTTGACTCGCTAACCTGCTACGTCTATCCTAAAGCCATTCATCACAATTTGAATATTTCTAAGTGTCATATGGGGATACTGTGCAATCTTCTAAATATTGGCATCGGTTTATTAACAGTTATAATGTAAGACGATTTTTAAAAATGTTTTTGCCCAAGCTAACTAACTGTTGTATGTTTGAACAGAAATGTTTTGTCAAGAATCCATTGTTATTTTTTTGAAAGAAATCTACTCATTTGCATATTTCCTTCACCTGGTAGCTTATATAAATACGGAATCTGTTCTGAAAGGCAAAAGAATAGAAGGAGACTTATTTATCCCTTATCATTTGCACAAGACAACTTCATGTCGTTTAAACCTGAAATAAAGTTTCTGTTAATAATATCTTGTGATATGATTGAATGTCTCTGTGTGAGGGTTTGTATTTGCAGTCCTAATGCGTGTTTTGTTTTGTAATTATATTTGAAATATCATATATACTTTATACACATAACTAATAATAAATGATCAATATTTTCATATACAGCATTAATATAGCTTGATGGTTGTATGATCCAACAGTGTTTGGTTCTGCTGCGATTCGATGTCTGAACTATTCGGTGGAGCTCGTGACTTCAAAATGTCAACTTGGTCATTCATGGGATATTTATGGTATCACAAATGTATCTCGCCGTGCATTTATTCATCTACGATATTCTGAATCCAGCCGGACCGATTTGTGATTTTTCTCAGCAGCCGTCTCTTATTTTTAAATTCCGTTCAGCTTCATCCATTTGTTTGTATGACATTATTTCACAATAAACTACTGTGAACTGACTTCCTGCGTGGCGCACTCTTCTATTTTAAAAGTCAACTTAAGATCATACATAATACATTAGATATACACAAATACACAAAATTAGTTTTTCTTGTGTTTGCTGTTTAGGAGCTTTGTGCCATCTTTTAATGCTATTTTTATGCACCCAAAAATAAATCACAGTACCGGGATGCGGGTGTTTTTTGTATGCTTTACAAACCCTTTGTTGCTGAAGAGCGGATCTTCTATATTTGCGTTTGAACAGTAAAATATGTTAAGATATTGTTCTGTACATTGGTTCAATAAAACAGAAATGCACATGTTTCTTTCTGCTGTGATCTTTTGCAGGATTTGTTTTTTCGTGTCTAGTTTAGCATCTTTATGCCTTGTAATTCCATTCGTTGTTTGAGTGCGACCATACGCAATACGCTTATGGCTCTTTGCGGTTCCTGTCCAGGACGTGGCGGTACGCCTCAAAGAGCTGTAAATCCGCCAGTAAATTAAAAGACGAAGAAGAAATGGCCTGCGTTGAGGGATGACGTACTTCCTTTCGGTGACGTCAACACGCACAGTTTAGCCTAGCGCAGTTAGCCGCTCCTTTTTTTTGTTAGCATGTGGACGCTAACACGTTTATTTCGAACTTACCTTGCCTTGTGAACTCCACTTTGAAAATCCACATTGTCGACCGCACCATGAGTACATTATGGATGGGAAATGTAAGCTCATAGCTGTTTTTTTCTTAAATTGTGAGAAATGTTGAAATGCAGCGTGGTGGTCCTGTTCCGATTCTTTTGGCCGAACGATACTTCGGCTAACTACACCATTTCAAACCGTTTTATTTTCCCAACTTGACCCCACTCTGTCGTGAATACCCGACAGTCGGCATTCCGAACGTCGCGGTGGGAGTTGTTCGTTTGGTTCCGTCAAGTATCGCAATTTGCAGTATTCCGCGTGCTGTAGTTTTCGCGTTTATCGTCACGAACGTTAACGGTATGCTCCAATGAAAACGGCTTCAACCATGGTTTCGTTGTATTTAGCATTGAGCTGTACCTGCGCAATGAAATGGGACTGGGAATGGTGCCCCTTGCTTCATCGTGATTCCGACGTTTTGTAAATGTATGCACCACGGCCAACCACTATTACTATTATAAACCGCAACCACATTCGGGGATTGCAGCAATTTGGAAGTATGTACTATTTTATCTAAAGCCCGTGTCAGTAACTATTGTGTAGAATTGTCGTTGATCCCACCCGACCCCCGTATGGTTGCCCTGACCCAAGTAGTAAACCTTATTGATCAATCCAAAGTTCAAATGGTTTTGGATAGAGTCTAATGTATTGGAAGCTCATCAGCCAAAGCGTGATGATGAACAAAATATGTCTCGATTGCTAAATACTGTTTCTTGACTAATCTGTAGCTGGATTCTTATATGGACGAGAAGTTCATCACCAGAGCCTTTTCTACCATGGGTGAGCAGGCAGTCAGTGTTCGGATCATACGCAGCAAGGTTCCAGGGTGAGAGTCGAAACTCTGTGTAGTTTGTTGTTGTTGTTGTTGCTGCTATACCCGTGATTCTAATTTAACTTTTGACAGTGCGCCGTCGTCCAGCAGTGCCTTGGGTTATTGTTTTGTGGAAATGGCGGATGAAGCCACGGCTGAGAGGTGTCTTCGTAAAATCAATGGGAAATCCCTCCCCGGAGCCAGTCCAGTATGAAGAATTGTTGGGGAGTATGTCGCTATTATTTCTGGTCGCTTGACATCTTTCATTTTCTCTTTACAGCCGACAAGATTCAAGTTAAACCGAGCTACCTTTGGGAAACAAGAAACAGGGTGAGACGGAATGAAGAAGCAGTTAGCTTGAATGTGAAGGATGACCGCATGAGGCTATGACTTTGAATTTTTTTAATTTTAATGTCACCACATGATGTGTTGTCATAATCGCTCCCATTTCATCTTTTGTAGTCAGATGTACTCCTTATTTGTGGGAGATCTCACTCCAGAGGTAGACGACGGGATGCTGTACGAGTTCTTCTACAATCGATTCCCGTCATGCCGGGGAGGAAAAGTAGTGCTGGACAGCATGGGAAACTCCAAGTAAGTTTTCCATCATGTCGCTGCTTCGTATTGGGAATACTCACAATCACACCTAGGGGAAAATTTGGAGTTTTCCATTAACCTGCAACGCATGCTTTTGGAATGCGAGAGGAAAGCGGAGTACCCGAAGAAAACCCGCCGTCGGCACGGGGAGAACATGCAAACTCCACACGTGAACTGAACTTGTTAATTACAAATATTCATGACACCAGCTTCGATTTCAGCCTTCCTGTGTGGAGTTTGCATGTTCTCCCCCCGTGCCTGCGTGGGTTTTCTCCGGGTACTCCGGTTTCCTCCCACATTCCAAAAAACATGGATGACAGGCTCATTGAACACTCGAAATTGTCCCGAGGTGTGAGTGTGAGTGCGCGGATGGTTGTTTGTCTCTTGTGTGGCCTGCGATTGGCTGGCAACCGTTCAGGGTGTACCTCGCCTACTGCCACGAAGGCGGCTGGGATAGGCTCCAGCACTCCCCCGCTACCCTTCCGAGGATAAAGTGGACCCGAAAATGGATGGATATATGCCATTATGTTCCGTCTTTGAAAAAAAAATGGGCAGAACAGATTTCGCAATTTTGAACTCATTCACTCCCAAAGACGTTTTTAAACGTCTTTTCAGACTTGGTCCAGAATTGGCTGGTACTGAATGAGTTAACTAAAATTAGGTCGTCGCTGCTAAGATTTGTGGAGTATAAATATTCACAGAGGGTTGTGGTCACAACACATTGATGTAAAAAGAAGCACAGATTGGAGGTAAGTCATTTCAACGTCGCACCCAATATTTTTTCCTCGTCTCACTCGGTAGAAAGGAACAGGCCACTTCGCGGAAAAGTCCGAGATTACTGGATTTGCGCCGAGTTGTTATTGAATTTCTCTGAATCTAAATGTCAACTCATGTACAAGTGAGATGAAGGCATTGCGTGTTTCGCTGTAGGGGTTGCGGCTTTGTTCAGTTTCCCGACGAGCGCTTGCAGAAGCGAGCGCTGGACGAGTGTCAAGGAGCCGTGGGACTGGGGAGTAAACCCCTGCGACTAAGCATAGCAGCTAGCAAGTAAGTTTGTCTTAGGGGACTTTTTTTGCATGACGTCGTGATGGAACTAAAAACTCGTATCCATTTCATTTCATTTGTTAGCCAACGGCTACATTGAGCAAATACCGTGTTTTAAATAATATAACTCCCTCCAGGTGTTAATACAGAATGTTTTTTTTCCAAGACGGCAACATTTAATTACTGTATTTTCCGCACTATAAGGCGCTTCGGAGTATAAGGTGCACCTTTCAATGAATGGTCTATTTGAAAACTGTTTTCATATTGAGCGCACACCGCATTATAAGGCGCAGAGAATAGCAGCTACAATAGTGGCTGCGGTTGCGCTATGCAGCCACTAGATGGAGCTTCGCTAAAAGCAATACAATACAATACGGCTCAATTGATATCGAGCTTTCACAACGGCTGCAGCTGTAACAAAGTGATCATTTAAAATACTATGCCCAAGAAATCAAGAGTATTGATCCACGTTTCGCTCCCTCGGGGTGTCACATGACGCACGACACCAAGGCCATTAAAGTTCAGGGTTTGTTCGTTGGCATGACTACAAATAAATATCCTTACAAGTCTTACTTCTTCCTTCGTTCAGTCAGTAGTTGAATATGCTTATGATATTCATTTCATTGCGGTTGCGCAGAGCTCACAAAGTACCGTAATTTCCGCACTCTAGAGCGCACCTGATTATAAGCCGCACCCACTACATTTTTAGAGGAAAACCAATTTTGTACGCACACAAGCCGCACCCGTATATAAGCCGCATGTGCCCACATGAAAACATGTCAACATATTTACAAAGAAAGAGAGAGTTTTCAAAGTTTGAATCATATAACTTAATAATAATAATAATATCACTTTCTTCCCAAACGGTGCCTGTGACGCGGCAGTAAAACGGTAGCAACATGCTAGCAACACGCTAGCAACAGAATAGCAATGCGTCATCTGCCTTTCTTTGTGCATTTTCCATGATGAGGGGATGTTCACGCTCATTTCATTGATGCACAAGACAAGAAGTTGCAGTCTTCCTCCACGCATATATTCCACCTGTCTTAATCTCACCTTTTCTACGTGATCGCCCCCTGGCGGCCATTAGAAGAATTACATAAATTGGCCACATCACCGAATAAACCGCAGGGTTGAAAGTTTGGGAAAAAAGTAGTGGCTTATAGTCCGGAATTTACGGTATATATAAGGCACATGGGATTATAAAGGGCACCGTCTGCTTTTGAGAGAACCGAATGCTTTTGGGAGTGCCTTATAGCGCGGAAAATGCTGTAATTGTGGCACCACTCTATCAACAACTGACCTGGCAAGAATGTACCGTTTTTGGTAGTTTCGGGAGGTCTCTGTGAATTTTGATCGCTTTGTTGTTGTCCTGACGTGCTATTTTCAACACATAACTGGACTCCAGTCTTGACCACCTGAAACAACTGATGCCAAAATGTCCTTTTGATGTCGTTTCTCTCCCGTGCGCAGTTTAAGGAACAGACCGCTGCAGCCCGAAGCCAAAACCTGGCCGTCGGGCACCGGCTACACGCCCCCCTACGACCAGTACAGCCAATACCACCAGCAGCAGGCGTATCCCAACTATTACTCCTCCTGGGGATACGATCAAACTGCCGCCACGTACGGCTACACGTACCCGCAGTACGATTACTCACAGTATGCCCAATCACAGGTGAGCTCTCGTTTCCGGTTTGGAATCCATGTTTTGTCAATAGAAATGATGACATCGTGTTTTTGTTGTTGTTTTTTTTTTAGGAAGTCGATGTTCAGGATGATGGGCTCGAAGGTTTGTATTTGGAGATTAATGCTCGCGCATCATGAACATATTTGGACTATTGAGTTAACGGTGAGGGTACGTATCCGTAAGCAACTGCGTCTGTGCGGCAGATCCATCGGCAGAGTTGGATGTGGTGGAAACAAACAAGAGGTTCTTCCAGAACAGCGAAGAACTGTACGATGCTCTCATTGACTCTCCGTGGAAATCGCTCGAGTTCTCATCAGAGCAGGACCAAGTGATGCTAACCATACCAGATCCGCTTTGCTACTAAGCCCCGGATGCGGTTGCTTCGCTTTTATTTGCAGCCGTCTGCTGCCGGCTTTGACAGTATGGACTTCTCCGGGAAAAAAAGGAAAATATTTTGTGTGTACAAGTGAAACTAGGCAGGCAGGTCTTTTTTTTTTAGGACAAATAAAATTCTAATTCTTTGTTAGTGTTAAATTTGCATTCTGCTTTTTTTTTGCCACCAAATAGTCAGGCTTGATGTTAAAATACAAAATTGAAAAATGTATCGTATTTCTGTTGCATGTTTTTGTTTTTTTAATGTGGGGTTATTTCCTTTGTGCTCATTAAATCTCAAATTGGGATTCTGTTTCTATGGTTTTTGTAATGTGCAATACAAAGAATTCAAGAATGCTGATTTCAGCTAAGGGAGGGGTTTCTGTGTTTTGCTCAACAAGGATCCACCCCAACAGTTTGCAGTTTTCTTTCAGAATCTCTTTTTAATGGCGCACTACAGCCACCCATCCATTTTCTGGACCGCTTTTGTCCTCACAAGGGGTGACGGGAGGTGCTGGAGCTGGACCAAGCTGTCTTCGGGCAGTAGGCAAGGGACACCCTGAACCGCATTGCCAGCCGATCACAGGGTGCACTCCAGCCATCCTAAAAAAAAAAAAAAAGAATAAACAGTATAGATTGACATTTTTCGACTCCCATGAATTGACGATGTTGATTGTAAATCAAATTTGTGATTCTGAACACGTACTCAAATGAACAGGTTCAATGTTGGGCTTCCCCAGAGCTTGCTGATGATCTGATCATTTGAATCAGGTGTGTTGCAACAGGGACACTTGGAAAACCTGCAGGGGCAGCGGCCCCTGCAGGACCTGAGTTGGACACCTATGTCTCACGGTGTCAAGCGATCTGGAGCTTAACCGATCTGACTCGAAACTTGCAGGAGTGAAAACAGCTTTGCTGACCCAGGAAAGGTACAATATCCGTCGTTTTATTGACTAATGTCAATACAACTTGTCTCACCCCAATTACAAATTGGTCCTGGTAGGAAGTGACATGAGACCCCGTCGCTCCCTCCAGTATTGTACAGCTCACCACTGCACTGTTTTTTAAATGGCTATCATATGTATTCAAACCCCGCTCCAGAAATGAACAAAAAGCAAATCCTTGAAAAACAAAATGAAAGAATAAATCACCAAAAGCGAGAAAGTTAAAACACGTTCGGGATCACGAGTCTGTTTTATAGATATATACCCCCCAAAAAATACATGAAACCTTCCTAAATTTAATTTAGAATATAAACTCTTTGCAAGAAATCTTATGCAAAGTCACGTGTGACGTCATGGGAAACTGCGATGAAAACATCCGGGTTAAGGTTTGGTGCCCAATCAAACGGGCCCTTTACATCCGGGGAGGTGTTTAGGTGAGAAGAGAAATATTTAATTTAATGACAGCCACAATCTTAATAATCTTTTTGTTTTTGTTTTTCCATGATAAATGCTCTGCCCAAGTCCTCAGTGAAATGGGGAAATGAGACTTTGTCGCCCCCGCCTGTTTGTTGCAAACCATGACCCAGGTTTGAACAGGAAGGGATAAAACTTTGACTTTGCTATCGAAAGCCTGGACAATGGCCACAGCAAGTCTAAGATAAAGTTACATTAAGAGCTATGATATATGATGTATGTATGATATATATAATGTTAGGTGAAAGGACACTTTGATCCTCTTTTCTTTCATCTATAACTGCTTCAAACAACAAAATGGACGCAGGAAAGGGCACGACTTTCCGTGTCTTATGTGTTATTTTGTTTGACTTCAAGATGGCGCCGGGAGAGTGGCTACATTGCGGGCAGCTCCCATATTTTATTCTCATTCCCTTCATATTTAGGTTGTTGTGAAATGGGATTTTCTCCATTGCCAGATTAAAAGTCTTTCTATCCGTATGATGTTACGATACGTACGTTATTCTTTGACATTATATGCGGGACACCGGAACGAATGGTTACCAGTATTCCCTATCATAAAAATTGTGCTTCCGAAATCTCTTGATTTAGATTCCGCGAATGACGTCCAGTTAAGGTTGTCATCCGAAACACTGACGTTGTTGAAGCCCTTTTGCCGATTGGGCGCCAACAGTTCACATATGTCTAGTGAAGGGACGTTTCTCTGTGAAGGTGAAAATAAAAAAGTTGGATTTAAAATCGGATAGAAGTGGTGATAACATAACCAATTATGAGATGGATAAGACCGTCTACAAGTAGTGGCGCTATCGTTTATGTGCGACTTTATTTGTGGGATGTAAGCCCACCGTATTGCATTGTGGGTAAATATTCAAACCGACTTCTTGGTTTTGATTGGTTAATTTTACGATTGACGCTGTTAGGAAGCCGGTGATTGGTTGGTGATACGTTAAGCGTACCCTGGACGTTGGACAATTCAGGAAATGGTTGGACTGTATATAAAATAAATATTTTGAAAGCATTTAGCACAGCCCAATTTAGTCTTTTGTTTTAAACGTGATATTTACAACGTTTCTGTAAAATGGTGCGTTGTCTGGAAGAAAACCCCACATATTTAATTTTTTATTCAATGTTATGTCAGTACTATCATTGTTAACCCACGAGCTACTTTGTAACAAAAATTGGAACAATGTCTCATTTGTGTCTTGAAAGGCGCTTATAAATAAAATGTATTATTATTTTTATTATTTTTTCTGTCGCCATTACAATAAAATATTCAATCCGACGTCATGCTCGTACTATAGTCTTGTTTTAAAGACGTCCCTGAAGAATTATTCATCACACACGGCTTCTTAGAAAACCAATCGATATCTAAATACGTCCCCCCCCTGTAAATTCAATCATTAAATCTCTTCCACCCCATTTGTGTCCCTCCACGTAAAGCTGGCTATTTTGTCAGTTCTTTCTCATATACTACTTACTCGCTATAGACAACTGCCAATCAGAGCGAGCAATTGTCCAAGAAGGTGTGGCCAGTGTGGTTGGCTGCCATCCACTTTACCCCCGATAGATGCCGCCAGAGTTTAACATGCATACGATTGCCTTTTAATATTGTCTTTCATATCTATAAAATGCCGTGGTGAAATATATCTATACCACATAGCTCCGGCCCTGAAGAGAAAACTTGACACTTCGGGAAGGCAGATCTAACAAACGTTTTTTTCCCAGTGTCTTCCAATGGAATCATTCGATTCCACGCATTCTCGTTACTTTTACTGTACAAAACACGTGATACCCGTTGGCCGTTTTTAAATGTTCCGCCCCTTTTAGTCCTATATTGGGGTTCAATCCAAGGTTCTGTAAATTCTTACATTTTTTTTTTGTCGTGAAATGCGCAAAAGCTCCATTTCACCAAAGCAAAACTTCCAAGCTCGAGTTGTAACGGCCCAGCAACAAAAGCGCGCTAGCAAATTGTGCATCACTTCCAATATATTGTTTCCACGTGAGCGAGCGCGGTTCGGATTTATCGTCCGTTGTTGAATAAACGTGGTCAGTCGGAGTGAAGCAATGAACCAGCCTCCCTCTCAGGTTACAACTTGGATGTAATATTCTCCCACTGCCTCCTCCTTTCTTCACCCCCCCCCCCCAGCTCTCCTTGGGCTTTCCACCGCAACTTCTGCTGAAATGGCTTTGACCTTCCTTGCTGTCAACAGTATGCGTTTCTCGGCCTCTTTTTTTTTTTTTTAGTTTTTCGAACTAAATCCTTTTTTTGGTTGGATTTTGTGGCGAATTAGGGAGAGCTGAAGATCTGGGGAGGGGGGGGTGGAGAAAAAAAATCCTGATTTCTTATTTCTTACTACTTCTGTGGTGAGTGGCTGGTTTCCTCCGACAGGCTGGAGTGAGGGTTTGGTGGCCCCCCCCCCCACCCCCACCATGGATCACTCCCTCTTTGCTTGTTTACGCAGCCCCATGACCCCGTTGCCCCTCCACAGTCACAGTAACCTCTCGGCTGGCTGCGGCTTCCAAGAAGGAGAAGAAGACGCTGACGTGCTTGGCGATGCGGCCCACCATCAGGTCCACATTCCCCAGCGGTCCTCCTCGTGGCTCATCTCTCGGCAGATTCCCTCCCCCGGCGCTCGCGACAGCATCGGTTTGCCGCCACTTGGGAATATCGCTTCAGAACAGTGCTCCGGGGATGGAAATTTGCGCGGTGCCGAACCCGGCGGGGAACCTTCCGGAACATCCTGTGAGGAGTGCAGTCTGAAGAGTCTGTCATCGGATGAAACTGACGCGATGACTCCCAAAGGTAAAGAAAGAATGTTTTTCCACTTTGGATGGTTGATTTTACAATATATATATATATTTTCAATGAATCGAACTCATGATCACAGGCTGTTTTCCTCAAACCTGGAAATTGACTCTTTATAAAAATTTAAAATGGAGAGGTCATGACCTATGTCTCCTTAATCCATCAATGTATCTCGACAGAATAGTTGTTTGAATTTTAAACAGTCAGTCGGTTTTCAAAACAAGTGCTGTTAGGTCATCGGTGGCATAAAACTTCATTCTGGCAGTTAAAAAAATGTGTTTTTTTTTCGGGAAGACTTGGAAGTGAACACGTTCAGTATAAATCATCGAATGGCAAAAGAGGACTAAATCGGACAAATCCAGCAAGATTTCCAAAATGCAATGTTGAAATCATTGCGCAACACTGACAAGCGGTTTTGGAGGTGGCGCCAGGTGGAAGATTTTCCGATTCCGCCGGGAGAGACGTCGTGTTGACTGAGAGAGTAAAAGATTGGACAAAATTCAGAGCAAGCCGCCAAGTAGTCAAAAACCACATTTGATTTTTTCACCGTTGCAAGTATTCGGGTATGATTTATGAATGATTTTTTTTCTGATTTCATCGCTGTATTAAACCGATGGTGTCATTTTGAAATTTGCATGTATCGAGCGCGCGGAGGCAATCACGAAATGTAAACCCGAGAAAGTAGAAAGTAGAAAGTTATTTCACGCTAACACTGAAGGAGCCTTTTTATACAAATACGATAAATATGATCCCAAAATATTTTTTTGTTGTTGTTTGTTTTGAAGTAACTTGAAAAAAATTTTTTTTTCATGTTTTTTTTTTTAACCTCATCACTTTTATAGTATTATATAAATGTTGTTTCGAAGTGTTACAATTGGGGCGATTTGCAAAACTTCTCGAAATTTGCATATTTGTACTAAGATACTCGGAAAATTTGACTTCCATCTTACACTGTGCGATCTCTCTGCTTCTGAAACCAAAACAGCGAGCCTTTTTTTTCATTCACCCCCTTTTTTACTCTCCTCCCGCCCCCCACCCTTTGCTAGCCCGACTGGAAAATGTTCTGCTTTTCATTTCAGAGTCCCAAGACGGGGGCTATAAGTCAGACACGATCAACAAGCCCAGAAAGGAACGCACGGCCTTCACAAAAGAACAGATTCGGGAACTGGAGTCTGAGTTTGCACACCGCAACTATTTGACCAGGCTGAGACGCTACGAAATAGCGGTCAACCTGGACCTGACCGAACGACAAGTAAGGAAGGGCACGTGTTTCTTGATACCGATCGTGCGGAGTCAGAAGCGTAGAAACGCAATCAAATCGATCAAAATAACTTTTCGCGGCAAGCCAGTGAATGAAAATACTCCCCCCCTCCTCCCCCCATGTTGTTAACTATTAGTCCTAAAAAGTATCATACAGGAGGTTGATTTGAACTGTATGCGGACTGGTCGCGACACCCTACGAAGAACGGACGAGTAGCAAATAGCATAAGGGGACAGGATTAGGACAGGACAGGACAGGACAGGAAAAGGACAGTATAAGAGAAGTGAGCCAGGCGGTGTTACCAATGTGTAGTGGGAGGGGCTTAGCAGCGCCCCTCACCCGCACAAAGAATCGAGTGCCAGAGCGGCATCCCACTGCAAGTCTCTCCCGGGTCTTTCCTAAATCAGCCAATAGTCTGACCCTGAAAGGTTTGAACCCTTTCGGGGACAGCGGTTACCGCAGTGGACAGCTTCTCGTGTTATCAGGTGACAGGCTGCGTGGAAGGGGTGAATGGTAAAGAACATGGGCGGATGACCTCCGAGAGCAAACCGAGTCGTCGGTGACCTGCGATGCCATCACAGCCATCGGATATTGAGACCAAGCAAGCAATGGATGACCTGTGTGAAATGCGACGGACTGGAGCTAGCATCATTGAAGCGGGCCGTTGCCACGTAGCCATTGGCTCGGACTTTTTTAGAGATGGTCAGATGTTATCCACGAAACGCTGGGCCAGTAACCACGTCATGTTTTTCAACAGTGTTGTTAAGTATTGTGATGAATTTGGCACCTCCAAATCTGAAACCATGGTCCTCAGTCGGAAAAGGGTGCAGTGCCCTCTCCGGGTCGGGGAGGAGATCTTGCCCCAAGTGGAGGAGTTGAAGTATCTTGGGGTCTTGTTCACCGAGTGAGGGCAGAAGGGAGCGAGAGATCGACAGGCGGATCGGTGCGGCGTCTGCTGTGATACGGACGCTGTATCGGTCTGTCGTGGTGAAGAAGGAGCTGAGCCAAAGGGCGAAGCTCTCAATTTACCGCTCGATCTACGTCCCAACCCTCATCTATGGTCACGAGCGATGGGTCGTGACCCAAAGAACGAGATCCCGGATACAAGCGGCCGAAATGAATTTTCTCCGCAGGGTGTCCGTCCGGGCTCTCCCTCAGAGATAAGGTGAGAAGCTCGGTCATCCGGGAGGGGCTCAGAGTAGAGCCGCTTCTCCTCCACATCGAGAGGAGCCAGATGAGGTGGCTGGGGCATCTGATTCGGATGCCTCCTGGACGCCTCCCTGGTGAGGTGTTCCGGGCACTGGCAGGAGACCCCGGGGACGACCCAGGACACGCTGGAGAGACTATGTTACCCAGCTGGCCTGGGAACGCCTCGGGATCTGCCAGGAAGGGCTGGAAGAAGTGGCTGGGGAGAGGGAAGTCTGGGCTTCCCTCCTAAAGCTGCTGCCCCCGCGACCCGACCCCGGATAAGCGGCGGAAAATGGATGGATGGATGGATTTGGCACCAAACCTGATCAGGGAAGGCAGAAACATTCCTACTTGTCTGGTTTGAGCGGCCCAACGATATAAGAGCCAATAAGGAGGAGGAGAAAGAGTAGGTTGGGAGCAAGGGAGCATATCACGGAATCTTTGGACCTCCATAATCATCACTTTTGAGGAGACCCCCGTAACAACCATTAACATTGCACCGTCAATATGCATGTTCCCAGGAAAAATTAACCCCGTGGGTTTTCTCCGGGTACTCCGGTTTCCTCCCACATTCCGAATAACATGCATGGTTAACGGAACACGCTAAATTGTCCCTGGGTGTGAATGATCGTGTGATTATCTCTGCCCCTGCGATTGGCTGGCCCGAAGTCAGCTGGGATAGGCTCCACCTACGCCCGTGAATCTTCGGGTTCCCAAAATGGGGAGACGGGTATTGAAAAAAAACTATTTGTCCCTGATATAAATCAAACTGCCTTGACTCTACCTGATTTTCATTTGTGATTGCCCTCAGGTGAAGGTCTGGTTCCAGAACAGGAGGATGAAGTGGAAGCGCGTTAAGTGTGGCCAACAGGGGGCAGAAGCGCTGGAGCGAGAACTGAAAAACGTCAAAAAGGGGACATTGTTGCCGTCAGAAATTTCGGTATTGAGGGACTCCGACGTTCGCGAGCTCACCCGGAACAGTGACTGATGACGAGAGCCCAGACAGCGACCTGAGCTCGGAACATCCTTACCTATGACGTTTGATTTCACCCTAAAAGTGTTGCTGGATGGTGTCGAGTATAGAACGGACTGTGCACAGGATTGCTTTTCTTCTTACAATTCGAGGTGGCGCATTTAAATTGACCCATTGCACATCATTTTGGGTGATTTGGGGACATGCCAACAAAGTTTGATGAATTTTGTACCCTGATTACTGGAGGACGCCTATATAAATGTCATGGTTCCGTTTGTGACCAACAGGTGGCACTGTCGGGCTCCCCCTGCAGCTGCACACCTGTTGGTCGTTAGGTCATTAGTTGCTATAAAAGGACTCCCAGCCCGAACGCTCATTGTTGGGTCGTTGCTTGCTTGTTTGTTTGCTTGTTTCTGTCACGGTTATGTTCTAGTTTTTTGAGCTTCAGTCATGGTTTTGTTTGACACTTTGGATTCGTTTTAATGTTCCGACTTTGATTGTTTCGGATTTAGTTTTCTCTGTGTTTTAATACAATTCTTCAAGTTCACCCTGCTCCTCCCTCCTGCCGGATTTTTTGGGGGTCCACCACCACCACGCAATCGTGACTATAAATCTATATATATATATATATTAGAGCTGTCAGTTTAGCGCGTTTTTATCGGCATTAATTTAAATGAATTTTATCGGGATGAAAATTTTTCTCGCGAGATTAACGCGGCAGACGTCCCAGCGGATGTTACGTTGCTCTATAAATAAACCGGAAACAAAACATCAAGCGCGCTGCACAGGTCCACGCACGTTTGTTTTGCCAGCCACCGAAAACGGATACTTAAATAGTTTATGAATGGAAAGTTTACTTTCCACTGACAAGACCAAAAGTTCCAAAGTTGATTCGAAATTCTTCCTCAAAGTGTGGGAGCTGTAGTTGCAAAATAAGGGACCCATCCCACATTTCTTGCCATTAGAGAATGGTTCTACGTACTTCCTTTCATGGCCAGATGTTCCAATATTTCAGTCATCCATTTGGGTAAGCTGTGCGGTACAGCCAGGACTAATAACTAATTGTCAAATACTGGGCTGACTCATCAGGACAGTCAACCATTCACACGTGTATGCCTGCAAGAGCACGCGGCGTGTTCAACTAGGCCAATTTGAGTCCCTTGGCTTTCGGGAAATATTATAACTGTCACCCCAAAAAATAAATAAATAAAAGACTGTTGATCGTGTTCCTACTTTCAAGCCCAACCATGAAGATCTCCAGTTTACCTTGATAGCTAGCTAGCCAGAAAGCTAGATAGTTGGCTAGCAAGCTAGGTAGCTAGCTAGCTAATTATCTAGATAGATAGACAGATAGCTAGCTAGCCAGAAAGCTAGATAGTTGGCTAGCGAGCTAGGTAGCTAGCTAGCTAGTTATTTAGATAGATAGATAGATAGATAGACACATAGCTAGCTATCTAGAAGTTAGCTAGCTAGTTACGTTGTTCGATAGTAAGATATATAGAAGGAAAATTCGGTCTGATGAAATAATTCTGTATATGGTTAATATTGTCATCACCTGCATAAAATTGTAATGGAAAAGTTTCACATACTCAATCATGTAAGGAAAACATCAATATTTAATGAATGTGGGGGTTTTGTGTGGTTTTTGTTTGGGTTTTTTGGATTATTTTTCTTTGTGCTTTGTTCAAAAGCATCAGTGCATATTCTGATATCAAGCCATGAAAGTCTCCGTTTCTAACTTGGAACTAGAGCCCATGATTCACTTCCTAATTGATTTCCTCCTGGATCACAGCTGCTGTGTGGCTTAATTTCCATTTCTCTCGATGTTGACTTGCGGTGGTGTGCGTCATGCCTGGAGTTTTCTAACGGTGTTGCACGATTTTCTTGTAGGGCATGTAACAGTATGAGAAAAGAAACCGAGGACAACCATGTTTTTTCTTTAAAGAGAGAGCTGGGTTGGAGTTACAAGATGGAGACGCGAACTGTAGATAGAGACAATGTGATGGGCGTTTAGAATCAATTTTCCAATTTAGTCATTCGTAGGGCTGCAGCTAGGAAATATTTGAGTATTTGAGCATCCTACTCAACATTTGATCAATTAATCAAGTATTCCGTGAAACGATATTTTTGCTTGTTAAAAATATCAATTAACTGTATACTATGTATCCTTAAATATCTTTCCATGTATTTGAAAGTATTTTCATTTGAATGTTTCCGTTTTCGTTGTTTAATTGTTGTGCCTTTCAAGGTGATTGAGTTTAGCAGGAGGCTGGTGCTCTAGCGCCCTCTATTGACCCCTATCCTTTACGACGTATTCTTTTGTATACAATACTGAGTACAGCAGGGGGTCTCAAACGCACGGCCCCGCGGGCCAACTGCGCCCCTGGGATGATAATTTGCGGCCCCCGTCTTAATATGAAAGATTAATATTAGCGCGGCCCGCGAGATTGTATATGAATGACTCTTTGTCGTGTGCGGAGCTGAACGAACCAATCACGGTGCACTATTCCACCCCGCCCAAAAGCAAAGACGTATGTCCAAATGATGACCATCAGCAAAAGTGTCGAGGCTTGTTTAATGTTGATCCAAATGATTATCATGACTGATGAAGAGTGCCGTGAACTTTTTGCAAGGTAACTTAAAACAATTTACTTTCAATTCCAGGATCATTTGCTGTACACTGGCAGAACGCAGGCTATGTTTTTTTCACTTCTGGTAAAGTTTTAAACCCATCAGTGTTCTGTTCTTCCAGTAAGCTTGCGCTAAGCTAACCATTTCTCCCGTCCAGAGCATGGCATGTTAGCTAACAACATGTAAATACAACAAGCGTAAATTTGTTACACACATTTTCCAGGCTACAAATCGTCCACCGTAATTGTTCAGACCACTCCACGCTGCCCAGCTATAAGAAATATAAAACTAGTAGTTCGCTGATTAGCATGAAATGTCAACCTAACCGCCCACTGTGATAAATGACAGAGTACAAACTGATGCTAATGCTAGTTAGCTATTGTTTGGTATTGTCATTTGTATTAATATGAATTGGGCATGTTTTTTACATTTGAATTTGGTTTCATCTAAAGAAGTTAATTGTACTAACTCGTTTATATGTAATCTAATTCTATTTGAAAGTGACGACGGGTTTTTTTTCCTGGTTTTGTGGCGCCCCTTAGAGGCCAGAGTGCCAGTCGACGGTGCAGTACTATTTGACACCGCTAAGTGTCAGGAAAGTCCATGAAATAGAAATGCGGCGTGGCAATTCATAAAGACGGCCTGGATGGCATGACTTCCCAAGTGCTACAACTGTCCTGACAATTTAAAACGTCATGATTTAGATCTGCAATATGCACTGATCTACTTATGACCATTTGGTCATATTATCTATCAAGAGCTCATCAGTTCCGAACCACAGTGAATTCGATACTTTTCATGACGAATCTGTTGCGTCATGACGCTGCGATTGAGTTTCTATTTTTAGAATGGATTTAAAATATGACTAGATATCTTTTGATGTCCGGTTCTACTGTATTGTACCAATGTCTGTTTCTTGTCGTCGGGAACTTTACTTGTTTTAAACAAGTGTTTCCCAATCTTTATTTTTACCTTCAGCGATCTAATGGAAGACCATTTCATCGTTCTGCCTGTCACTATAGATCAGTGGTCCCCAACACATGGCCCGCGGACCTGTACCGGTCCATGGGGCATTTGGTACCAGGCCGCACAGAAAGAATAAAAGAACTTACAATACTTCCGTCCGTTTTATTTATTTTTGGAATCTGTTTTATTTTGAAAAATGACCGGATTCTCTGTTACATCAATCGGAAGTACGACACTCTTGACAGGCTTCTTGGCCACGTGTAAAATGAAATCCTGGTCCGCTCCAGTTTTCCCATTCAATTTGCAATAAAAGCGAATTGTGTTTGTCCAACCATCCCGCTGGAAGCGTACTTCCCGTCTTTGCCACTGACTGCAAAGACAAGCTTTTACGCTCTTCGGCCATACAAAGAAGCTTTCTTCGATGCCCCTTCAGGCCAAATCCCGCTGCCAGAACATCTTGAAGGAGAACTTTTTCCATCGTCTTTGATGCAGCTTTCACGATAAGGTGACATAACGGCGAGATCTCTAGAAACCGGACCGAGGACAGGAAACCTCTGCGGCATTTTGCACTGCACACTTTGAACCCTTTCAGGGTCAGCGGATACTACCGTGGCATCAGCTTACAGAGGGTGCATGGAAGACCACAATTTGTGTGTATCCCGTATATATGTGTGTGTGTGTGTGTGTGTGATTCGCAAGAGCGGAAGATTTATCATTCCAAGAGTTAGACGAGGTGAAGGACAGTTTTCCAGGGAGGTTCAAAGTAAAGATGACGTGAGGGGCATGACGAGTGGGGCGAGCATTGAAACGGGGCATCAGGGGATTTACATAGATTTACGATGCCATTATAGTTTCATCTGGGCACCTCGACCAACCCCCCTCCCGCCCCCTAGTTGATGTGCGGAATAGCCAATTCTGTGTGGTGAGGCTTCCTCATCTCATGCTCCAGCCAAGAAAGAAGCGAGTGCGGAAGAAAAAATGATGGAAAAAAATGGCCACGTTTGACCTTTGATCTATTTCAATGAATTTATGACCTGTCTGAAAATGCGAAAACAAAAAACGTGTCCGTGCCTTGGCAAGTTTTGCATTTTGTAAAAAATGCTTTCAAACACATGCAAGCGCAATACAGCTTTGAACCCTTTCGCGGACCGCGGTTACTGCAGCGGACGGGTTACCGTGTTATCGGGTCGTAGCAGGGCTGTCAAACGTACGGCCCGCGGGCCCACCAGGAGGTTCGATCAGGCCCGCGGTATAATTTGAAAGTGGAAAAAAAATGCATAAAAGGCACAGAATTAATATTTTTAATAAGGTGCAATTTGTAGTGTATCCGCTAGGGGGCACACTGTTTTGATCAGAGAAGAAGACAATAGCAAAGAAGAAGACAGAGAGCTGAGACAGACCCAACACAGCAGACGCTATCAAGGACATGTGAGTACTTTTTTCTTTACATATTTAATCGCACTTAGTTTGTAAAGCGAAGGCAGGGATTACATTTCGATTTTATATGCACATGTGTAAATGGTTTATTTTATTTTAGATTGCACTTATACTTATATTATACTTATACTCCTCCGGGGTGTGATTTCCGCATGCACATCAATTATTCAAGGATGGTAACAAATTAAAATGCCGAAAAGCACCTTCTCTGAGAGGAAAATCTAACTGTCGGAGACTCGGAGAGCACGCGTCAAGCATGTACACAAATCTGACCTACATTGTGCCTCTCGGGGCGGGGGGGCTGTTGCTAAGGAGTCGAGCAAGAGTGTGTGAAACAGAACCACTCTTACACCTGGTGAGCAAAAGCTAAAAAAGAGTGGAATTTCTATCGCTCACCCATCACCAGAGCAGGAGGAAGCAGCAGGGGGGGTGGCACCCTACTTCATAGCCCTTTTGGTTCCTGTCAAGGCAACTCTTCATCACTGTTGTTACCACATCTCCAAAATATATGTAGGCAGCAGCGGGTAGTTTGAAACAGATTAACTCATTCACTCCCAAAGACGTTTTTAAACGTCTTTTCAGACTTGGTCTAGAATTGGCTGCTTCTGAATGAGTTAATTGTCAAATTGATTTTCATCAAGGGCCACATCAGATTTTCTTTCACCCCGGACCAGTTATGACCGATTTCGTTTGGCTTCCTTCGTTTGTTTAGCCACTGTAAGCTAATTTCGCCTCGACAGCTGCAGTGGTATTAGCATTGGTATTAGCCGTGGGAGCTAGCGGGAGCTAACATGATGGTGAGTGTGCCTTTTACTCATACAAGCTCACATTTGATGTCAAGAAACTCCAAATATTGTACAGATCGCTCTTTCATTCATGTGGATTTTGGTGAAGATTAAACACAGTTTCAGACTCTATCGGTAACAACAGAAGGTGATAAACTAAGACAGAAAAAAATGACAGTGCCCACTCCCCTCTTTGATGTGGACAGGATTGGGTAAAAGTCATCACACAAAGATTTAAAAAAATATTAAATCACAACAGATTATTTTGAGGCACTGAATTTTAGTGCTGACATCATTTTCTACGGAAGATGATTAGGGCCAACGAAGAAGAAAAAAAAACCTAAGGTTGGCAAGATACTCACTTTTATCTCAGAATGATCTCTTTAAAGTCCAAATTCTGACTTTAAAGTCAGAGTTCTGACTTCAGAATTCTGAGATTAAAATCAGAATTAATTCTGAGATTAAAATCAGAATTAATTCTCAGATTAAAGTCAGAATTAATTCTCAGATTAAAGTCAGAATTTTGCCAACCTTGTTTTTTTTTTTCTTCATTGGCCCTAATCCTCTTCCATAATTTTCACATCAAGACCATCTATAAGTGGCAATGTTCAGCCCATTCATCTGTGCAGTAAATAAAGTTAGAGAGCTTTAAGAGGCAATGTAGACAATAAGTGGCTGACTTCCGATGTTTATTTATTTTTATTTTTTTTTAAAGTCAAGACCAAATGTGATGAAAATCGAATCGAAGTCAAATAGTTGCTGATCACCCTGTTTATATTTTTTTGGCAGTAGACTACTGAAATTAAAATGAAAAAATTGTAAATCACAGTAGTTGGGAATCTATGGACGCGTTCGTAAATACACCACCAAGCGCGCACCGGTTCACTCCGACTGTTGAGAAACTCAGCGCGTCCTTGAAATGTGCCAGTCGGTTATTCGCAGTGCACCAAAAATCGAGGGCCACGGCGGCGCATGCTCTTCACACTCCAACTGGGGGCGGCTGGCAGTCCAGATGGAAACAGTTGAAGCAGGCGTTGCATGATTGGTTCAGAATTAACGGGTCACCAAACTCCGGTCCTCGATGGCTGGTGTCCTGCATTCTGCTGCCTGTTCCATCCGTCGGCATGACCTATTTAGTAGTGGGTCAGCGATTGGTCTCGGGAGGTGTACAGTATCCGCTGAGGGCCACTTGAATGCCATGCTAGCCAAAGATCTGATTAGAGACCACGATGATGCTGCGTACGAGCCAGTGTGGGCGTGATAAAGTTTCTTATTCCCAATTTGCTTTTTCATTCCATATTCATATTCCAGCACTTGATGTGGTTCTCAACAGAAAACGACAAGATGAGTAGAGTCGTGGCAAATATGTGCAGCCTACGTTTAAGCAGCGGCTGGTAGTCGCTAAAGGATTTGAACTTGTTTTCCGGCATCAGAGCAAGGCGGAGCTCGTCTCCTGCTACCAGCTGTGTTGCTCTCCCGGGACAACCTCTGACCTGATTTATACTCTGGCAGTGTTTTCCTCCATGACCTTCACAGGCAACCAACTAAAGCAGGGTGGGTTGAGCTACCCAACCCCCCCCCCACTAGTGCCCACCTCCCTCCCCAAATCCCGCCCACCATCTGATGCGCATGGGGCAGGAACTGTGGAGGTGTGTATGTCATCAGCCTCGACCCAAAAGAACAATTTGTTTTGACAGCGGGGGATTTTTTTTTTCTTCTCCCCCCTTCTTGCCTGGTGCTGAAAAGCATTTTGGCATGCTTAGAACAGTACAGTTGTATAACAATAAGTTCCCTGGAGGCTTCGTGTAGTTAGTTATACTGTGCCTGGACCCCATGCAAGGGGGGAACAGGGGGGACAAGAGGTTAGATAAATGTAAAGGAGTAGCATTTAGGGCACACGAAAAAAAAGTTCTCGTTGTTAACATGAAAAATCGATGTGACCGACTGCAGGGCACATTTTTATTTGGAATGATCCAAATGAAATGTGTGTGGACAGCCACGTAAACATCCCAACCAGCGATGTGGAAGTATGATAAAAGATGTGGAGACGTTACAGGCCTGATCTCAAATCGGGTTCAGTAAAAAAAAATGGTACAGTGAAATTCCTCTACAACGAAATCATGTTTGCAGCAAGACATTTTTCACAACAGGGGGCTTTTCACTGTAGCAAATTTTTTATCACAGATGTAAATACACACACACACACACACACACACACACACACACACACACACACATAAATATGAGCATACACTTTTTTGACACTTCATATAGCCCGTGTAGAAAGAAAAAAACGGGAAAGAAATTGCGAAATTTACGATCAGCATTCACTTTCGCCAATTTCTTGCGTAATGTCGTCTCCTTTGCTTCCTCCATCTTTCATTTGTGTTACTTTTATCCTGTCTTTAAGCGTGAATGCTTTTCTTTCCTAACTCCTTGGTCTGCAAAGGTCCGTTTTGTAGCCATTTTAGCAATGTAACGTTCATATGCTGCGCCTGAAACCAGCAATAACGAATACTTCCTGGACGACTGCGCATGTGTAAACCAGTGTGGTGGTTGCTGTTGCCGTTTCCGAATGAAGCAGTAGAGGTCGCTGTGGCATGCTGAGGTTGGATTCGACTTTTGCGGAAGGCTTGTTTTCATTGTCGTGAATCTTGTTGCGAGGCAGGAGCAGAGAAAAGATTTCGGATAACGGAAAAGGGGGACGTTTCGTCGTAGGGGGAGCAGAAAAGTGGGAATGGCTTTCATGCACGAACATTTTTTTCACACTAGGGGGTATTTTCGCCCATGCAGGTTTCGTTGTAGAGGAGTTTCACTGTATATCCAACTATGAGTAAAACAGCTGGAGTTTGATGTTAATATTAACTCATTCACTCCCAAAGACGTTTTTATACGTCTTTTCAGACTTGGTTTAGAATTGGCTGCTACTGAATGAGTTAAGGACATTAACCCTTTCCGTGACAGCGGTTACTTACAGTGGACGGCTTATCATGTCATCAGGTTACAGGGTGCACGAAAGGGTTCAAATAAAATGAAAATTGAAATGTACTTTTGTGGGAAGCACATTGAGATATCTTTGTGTACGAAATTTGATTTCTATATCAAGTCGGCTTGCTTTGCATTGGCTTGAAGGCAAACGGACGAGGTTGTGGAACGTGACAACAAGAACACTTCATTTTTTTCCACTTTACTTTGCACACTGGGTTACGGTCACGAATGCCTTCCCCTAACTGAGGCATCAAACTGTCCAAAATGTCTTGGTAGGCTGAAGAATTAAGAGTCAGGGGAAACTAAGCGGTTGAGAGTGAGTTTGTTCGCTCTTGACTGCGGTGGAACTGAGACAGCAAACTAGATTTCCCCTCAGCCCCCACCCCCCCGCCAACCCCCCCTACCCCTCTCTATGATTGTCTCCATGCGGCCTCTATTTGCTTGCTTATTTCACACTACTGCTTGTTAAGAACCTAGGCCAAGATGAAACTAAAAATAGTTCCCGCCAGCAGGACCAGGTGATACCATCTGTTGGAAAACAAGTCATTTGGACGCAAAGCATTTTGATCTACCGTCTCATCAAACCCAAAATGTTCTCAAGTCAGTGAAAAGAAAACGAATCGGCCTCGCTATTCCAATATTTTTGGGAGGAAGTGATTATCAGTCGCAGACCTGAGCCTGGTCTGGCTACCTGAATGTCTCTCCTTAACATATCGTATTAGACACACTTACCAACTCTCGGAACTCAAGTGCCAGGGGGCCCGGATAAAAATAGCCCAGCTTTGGCATCTACGGATATGGATTTGAGATATGAAGCCAGAACAGAACAGCGCCCCATAAATTTGGACAGAGGAAATACATTTGGGCATTGTAGAAAAATGGACACCAAACGTGTCTTTTTTTTAATGTCAGTATTGTAAAGTGATGCTGGCTAGTGCGGTGCTGCTATATATGTGAGCCCCCCCAAAAAACACATTTTATTTTTAGCCATGGACGAAATCATCCTTTTTGTTCTTCTACCTCTCCCTTTCATGATTTTTGCTGCTGTGAATTGGGACTTCCTCCAATTGTGTCATGTTTCGGTTTTGTGACCAGCAGGTGGCACTGTGGGGCTTTTTCCCTGCAGCTGCACACCTGTTGGTCGTTAGGTCATTAGTGGCTTGAAAAGGTCTCAGCCAGCTTCCAAAAGGAGCCCAAAAGGAGCAGGCAAGCGCGATCACAACGTGGAGTCAGGAAGTTAGCGTAGCTGGTAAGTCTGTGTTGGGACTTATTTACAGTTTTCTATTCTATTGCTAATTTATTGTATTCTACAAATATATTGCTAATGCGAAATTTTATATTGCACTTTGATTGAACTGTGTACAGTTCTTTCTGAAACATTTATTTTGTGCAATGAAACGCTGTTATTTTTCTTTTCCCCCCAATTTTGCTGCTGTAGACTGCAAATTTCCCCAGTGTGGGACAAATAAAGTTGATCTTATCTTATGAAATTAATTAATGTCAATGATATACATTTACATTGTGATGCATGAAGATAGATGTATTTATTTTTGTTGCATTTGTGTGTACTTTAGGCTATTTGCTGCTGCTGCTGCTGCGTTTAACCCTTGTGGCAAATTCGTCCCATTTTTGGACTGTTGACAAACAGTCCAAAAATAGATCAAAGGCAACGTTATGAAAACGTCATTGAAATCGGTCTAACTTGTCCAAAAACAGGTGAAAATTAGTTGTCAAGTTAAAAAAAAAAAAAGTCCAAATATGTCTTTCAGAATGATTTTTTGATTGACATTTGAAAATGGCCCGTAGGAAAAACAGTCCAATAATGGGCCGTGTTTTCCCCACACACACACCCCCCCCCATTCGAAATGCCACTTTTCCACGTCTTCTTGCTGCACTGTACCCCGGATGTTTGACCGTGCATTTTGCGCAATTTCGTGCCGAATCTCTTCACAAGCGGTCGAACTACATGCGAAAACCATTTTGGGGGACTTGAGAGTAATCATGCAATAATACAGCAGATGGCGCTATATTGCTTCATTAACATGTTGAAGGCTCCAACTTGTCTAACTTGTGCTGTCCTTGTAAGGGTTAATTGTCCAGTAGAGGAAGAAAGGCAGAATTTACCCACTTTTTGCTGGGGGCTGGGGTGTGGGGGGGCGACATTGAGTTGAAGTGGACCATGTTCCCCATCTCCATTGTTGAGGCGGCTGACCGGAGCTGCGGTCGCTGCTTGTCATGGCGGAAGTCTCCCGAAGCCATTGGCGGACAATGGGAGGGGATGCCATCAAGATAAAGAAGTACTCTCGTGGCAGCTGATGTGTGAACCTGCTGGCCGAGCGGGATTCAAATTTGGCAAAACGCAGGCAAAACTTGGACGTGGGAGGAGTTCGGAGAGGTCGTGGAAGATTACTTTTGGGCGGCTTTGAGGTCATTCCGGTCCGCCATCTGGCCTCTGAGCAGTGGGAAGCGGTGCACCATGAGCACCGTGTATGGTGGAGATGAGGTGCTGCCAATGTCAACTCGGGCGGGTGGGGAGAATACTTGGAAGTCCTCCCCCCCCCCCTCGCCTCCCTCTGAGGAAGTAGAGTCTGAGGACTCTGAGGTGGGCTTTCCTCTGTCTGTGCTTGAAGTCAGGAGGTTAAAAAGATCCTCGGTGGCAAGGCCATGGGAGTGGATGACATCCGCTCGGAGTTCCTAAAGGCCATGAGGCTCTTCTGGTTGATACGTCTATTTGCTGGTCTCTCAGCAAATCAAATCTCAGATTCGGGAGGACCAGTTGTGATTGTCATCCTGGCTGTGGAACAGTGAATTGGCTTTACACCCACCGCAGAATCCTCAAGTGTGCAGGGGAGCTCGCCCAACCAGTCCACATGTGTTTTGTAGACTTGGAGAAGGCCTTTCGGCCGTGTCTCTCAGAGGCTTACGACCAGTGAGTTTTGACGGGAGTCCGTCGGATTTGTTACCGGTGAGGGTCGGACTCTGCCACGGGCTGCCCTTTTGTCAATTATTTTGTTCATAACCTTCATGGACAGAATTTCTAGGCACAGTCAAGGTTTTTGATGGTATGTTCTACAGGCAGAAAGAAGGCCCTGGGCTGGCTGGGGAGCATCCGTTCATTTCGTCCACACTCCAGAAATGTCTTTTATATGAAGTTGAAACTGCACCGCAGAAGCAGAGCGCTTGTGACAGATACACTTCCATTTTGAAAATCCGCAACCAGATGTTGCCTTCTGAAGTTTTGACTTCTTTGCTTCAGCATTAAGTCTACCAAGTCTACTACTGTCCGGATTCATGTAGAGTTTGTGTCTCTTTTGCCAGCGAAGCTAAAATCCTTGCGTCCTTTTGCTTTTGTCAAAGGAAAACAACAACCCTCCCAGCTATTGTTCTCCTCACACTGAGGTCATTAACAGTGTGGGAAGGAACAACAACAAGCGGGAGATTCACAGTGGAAAAAAAAATGATTTGCATGATTCTGCCTGCCAACGTGTACTTAGAAGTGTGTGTTTGTGTATATATATACTGTATATATATATATATATATATATTAGAGCTGTCAAACGATTAAAATATTTAATCTAATTAAAAACTCAACTGTCATAATTAACTCAAATTAACTAAAAATTAATCGTGATTACTCACGCATTAACATCCGCCGTGACGTGTACCGCGTTAATCTCGCGAGAACATTTGTAATCCCGTTAAACTTCATTTAAATTAATGCCGATAAAATCGCGCTAAACTGACAGCTCTAATTATATATATATATATATATATATATATATATATATATATATATATATATATATACGTATTGGCCTGAATATAAGACTGTGTTTTTTTGCATTGAAATACGACTGAAAAAGTGGGGGTCGTCTTATATTCGGGGTCTAGACATCATACCCATTCTAGTCATAACAGAAAATAGAGAAACGTAGCGGCAATCTGGAGAAAAGTGGGTCGAAGATCGGCCAGGTTAACTGGCAGCTGAGGAGAAGTTACGATGTCGTTTACATTTGAAAAACCAGAAGCCATTCAGTTACGAATGTGATTGCACTTTAATTTACATATTTAAATGTTCAGGTATTACGATTTGAATGAGGCAAAATAACATGCTTTTTTACAAATATATTGTTAGAATCATTTGTTTCAGATGTACTGTCATTATTTTCTGTATAAAAATAAATTTGGTGTTCAAAAAGTCTTTTTTCAAACTTGAGTCTTGAAAAAGAGGGGGCCGTCTTATAATCAGGGCCGTCTTATATTCGGGCCAATACGGTATATAGAGGCACTTTCATGTCACATAATTTTGAAACAAAACATTTCAACGGGAAAAAAAAGAATAAGAAGAACAATAAAACAAGATGGCAGGGCAGAAACTCAAACTGTGCTCAAAGTGTTGGATTAAAAATGTGTTTTGAGGAGCATTGTAAAAATGGATCAAGATGGCGCCAGGACCCCAGCGATGATGTCAAACCGGAGTTTCTGAAGGCTCTGGATGTGTGGCCTAAACATGTCTCAGCAGTCTTAACGATATAATTTCCACTCAAATACTTTAGAGGCACTGAATGGTCACTACCAGTTCACAATAGTGCAGTTGCCTGGCTCACTGTTATCAGATATCTGTCATAATCCTGTTCTTGTGTGTCTCCAGCAGGTGGCAGAGGAGGGCTTGCCCTCCAGCGTGCGTACCTGCTGCCAATTTGGGCATCAGGTTAGCTAAGTAAGGCCCGCCAAGATCCCATGTCTCTGTTGGATTATTGACCTTGTTGCTGCTTTTGCTCAACTGTTGTTTTCTAGACCTCACGTCGTTGTCGTTTTTGCTCTCAAGCCTCTCACCTTAGTTTGTCTTTTATCTTTTGGTTTCGTGAAAGTGGACTGTAGTCATTTCGTTTATGTCTCTGATTTTCAGTTTTCTTGCATTTGCAAGTGCTTTTTGTTGCATTGTTTTTCCTGGCTCCTTGTGACCAGCAATTTGTCGGTGCGCTTTTGTAATCAAATAAATGTTTTTTTTTTTTTTGTCTAGATTTTTTTTTCTATGTTTATGGGATCCGATCACCATTCAGTTCGTTCCGAACTGTGTCACTACCATTTTATGTTATCGCCCCATGTTGTTGTTTGATTCCTTTTGTGTCTTTTCTTTCTATCGCTTCTCAAACCTTGTCCCGGTCTGACGGCATTTCCGCAAAATATCCATCACAATCCAAATACCCAAACAGAGGCGGGCACTACATCAAAGTCACAATTTGCAGGCCAGGAAAGGAAAAAAAGTTTGCTGAGAGAATTGAGAGATTTTAAAAATGGATGTCAGGGATTTTTTTAAAAATAAGGACACCTACGAACTTTTTTAAAAAACTGTCGGGATCAGACAATATGTTCGTTATCTTTGTCAGCACTGGTGTCGAACGGCATTCATATGCTGCTTAAATTAGCAACCACCCCACTAACGCTAACGCTAACAGTAACGTAAAAGCTTTTGCCGCCAGGTGACGTCAGTTCTACGTTTCCTCACCAAAACATTTTTCTGAGACCAGCGACCCCGAGTGAGGATTCCTACCCAAACACAAGAGGGTAAGTTCTTCCAGGTGTTTGACTTGCGACATTCTTCAGAAGTGCCGGAGCGTAACGTCCCAATCTGTTCAAACAGCTGAGATAAACCCCAGGGGGATTTTAGCTTCAAGAGCTTCCCCACTAATCAATCGAAGGCGATAATCACGTGGAAGTTGTGGCTACTTGTTAGAAGCGGTACTTCTCTTCGAGTGAAAGGGTAATAATCAAAATACTCTCAGTCAACATTAGTAAAGGATTTTGGTAGCTAGCCAGAGAGAGGACCAAAAACCTCATCTTCACTTTATTTGTTGCTCAAATACTTGGGCTGCAAAGTCAAGCACCCATGCGGAAAGATTATCCGAGGCAAGCAGGGCCAGGCTGGACAGAAGAGGACTCCCGCCCGGCATCTGTGCCGAACATGTGCCAAGTTACGTAACAGCTTGACAGCTAAAGTGTTTACACGGACAGTCCCAATTTGGGACTGTTTCCAGTTAGACTTCACCTCAGTGTTTTTTTTTGTAGATATAAAGTTGACTCAACAAGCAGATGAGTCAAATTGTGTAAGACATACAAACACACTCCCCTTCAAACATATTTTTTTTGTTGTAGCCTGAAAATGAGACGATATGAGACAATACAACCACATTTCTGCTTTTATTACATCTGGATCTGACACATCAGATCCATTTCCAGTAGCATATTTGTCATGGAAAACCTCTGCATTCATTTTTTTAAATGCTCTTCTGGACTCTTTGTGTTGTTGTGTGGGTTTACTCCCTTTACTCCTCTGTTTTGGATTATTTTACAGCTGTGATCATGTGTTTCAACATCAATGAAGACTAGTGAAATGTATATTCAACGTTATGGAATGGATTTTATTTTTTTAATGTATTACATATGAGAATTTTACATTTTGGTCGAGATTTTAGCAAGCATCACGGAAGTTGATATGTTTTGCTTTGGCGGGCCACGTAAAATGACATGGCGGGCCAGATCTGGCCCCCGGGCCTTGAGTTTGAGACCGGTGCTTTATATCAAGGAAAGATTTGATTCAAATTTAAAAAAAAAAAAGGAAATAGTCCCACCGTCTCAGCTTTGGACGACTTCATTGGTGCCGTTAGTGGGGAGGGGTCCCAACGGCAGACTGCCAGGCTCTTCTCAGGAAACCGAGTCAGGCAGGGGAGGGGTTCCTCCTCCCTTATCAGCACATCCTGTCCTCCGCTGTGACGAGCACACTGTTCACACCCTTCACAATCTAACGCTGACGGGGGCCGAGGAGGGGGGCTATAGGGGTGGGGGGGGGTCGCACAATGTCATCAATCAACTTGAGCAAACTTCACAACGTTTGGCCCTTGTGCTGAATCCGCACTCCTCGAAACGGAGGGCAGTGATGACTTGGTTTCATGCAATAAACAAACACGTTGCTATCTGCTACGGTCTGTGTCGCTGGCGAAAAACGAGGTTTCAGGTTGGATGATACGAATGGAAACACGATATGTCAATCAAGATTCTCGGATTTGTCGCTGCTGCTACTTTGAACGTTCCTAAAACGTTGCAGTTTCTCTCGCCTGTTTCTTTGCTAGCCTGCCGATTCGCTAGTTAACAAACAATACGCAAAATGGCCGACGTTTTTGTTTCTTCTTAAAGTCTTACAATAATTAATGGTGGAAAAAAAACGTATTGACCTTGCTCGAATTTTGGTCGCACAAAAACCTGACATTTGATGAGTATGAAATACACGCGCTGTTGACTTTTTTGGCTCCAAAAGTAAAGAGTGTCCATGTTTCCTGGAAGTCGGAGGGACTGTTTGGGAACATGTGACCCCTGACACCTTTCCCAGTGTACTTTTCTGTGTTGGTTGTTCAGCTGCCAAGGACCACAGAGGAGGGATAGGTTCAACCTGACATGCCGCTAATACTTTACGTGAGGTTTTTTTTTTTTGGGGAGCTGGGAAAAAAATACATTTGCGAAATCCCCGAACTTGTACGTATGTGGCTTTCTGTCTCATGTTTTTTCACTCCACTCCCCAAATAATTTTCCAACACAAATACACAATGTAAAACACTTTAGCTAGGAGCTAAATGCTAACCGAAAGATTAGCCGGCTATGTTCCTAATTTATAAAGCTATTTCATTTCGTTTTTGTGTGTTTTGTCAACAGGGAACTGTTTTTTTCCCCCAGCAAAAGCATGTAACTAAAAACTTGTAGCAGATTGAGGGTTCTGGAATGGATTCAAGACATCTAAATAATTTTGATTTGGCCACGAAATACGTTTTGGCTCCATGTGTCGAACTTGTGAAACGCGTGAGGCGCATCTCTGAATCTCCTTTGATTCTGCCTCCAAGTTATGACCTGCATTTTTAAAAAAATTGAATTTACATCTTAAAATAATAATATTCTTGCGCTTGTCTGACTGTTAAGAATGTTAACATCATACTTTGGAAATATGTAGAGAGTGAATAAGATTTTTATGATTGGTGAAAGTCGTTTGGTACTGGAATGTTTTTATCCCCTTTTGTTTCCCTTATCAGAAAAAAACTGTTTTGCCCACCACGTGAACCGCAGGTCAACTCGCATTCTGGATTGTGACCTTTGAGATTTCACTCTGCTGACCAAACACAAACATGAGCAAGCTAAATATGATATTTTCAAGAGAGGGATTCAGAAGTCAATTTAACTACACAAAAATTTGAGGGTTACATTTGGTCATCGCAGATATCCAAAATGAATCTGAAGCTAAATGTTTGTGGTGATTCCAAAAGAAGAATGTGTAATCAAGTAGCAGTTTCATCACAAGTAGACAAAGGACAGCACTTGAGAGCTTTTCCTCTCGGAAAAGGATGTTTTCACTCTTGAGGCATCAACAGAAGAGGCACAGATGATGTACGAGTCAGGACAAAACAAAACGTGTCTGCCTTACTATACATGGTCGTTTTTTCGTCAAAAACGCCTTACTATATATGGTCGGTTTTTTTCGGCTAAAAAACGCCTTACTATACATGGTGGTTTTTTTCGTCAAAAACGCCTTATTATACATGGTCGTTTTTTTCGTCAAAAAACGCCTTATTATACATGGTCATTTTTTCGTCAAAAACGCCTTATTATACATGGTCGTTTTTTGTCAAAACGCCTTATTATACATGGTCGTTTTTAGTCAAAAACGCCTTATTATACATGGTCGTTTTTGGGCTAAAACGCCTTATTATACATGGTCGTTTTTAGCTAAAACGCCTTACTATACATGGTCGTTTTTAGGCAAAAACGCCTTACTATACATGGTCGTTTTTTCGCTAAAAACGCCTTACTATACATGGTCGTTTTTAGTCAAAAACGCCTTACTATACATGGTCGTTTTTGGGCTAAAACGCCTTACTATACATGGTCGTTTTTAGTCAAAAGCGCCTTACTATACATGGTCGTTTTTAGTCAAAACGCCTTACTATACATGGTCGTTTTTTCGTCAAAACGCCTTACTATACATGGTCGTTTTTAGTCAAAAACGCCTTACTATACATGGTCGTTTTTAGTCAAAACGCCTTACTATACATGGTCGTTTTTTAGTCAAAAACGCCTTATTATACATGGTCGTTTTTAATCAAAACGCCTTACTATACATGGTCGTTTTTAGCTAAAAGCGCCTTACTATACATGGTCGTTTTTTCATCAAAACGCCTTATTATACATGGTCGTTTTTCGCTAAAAACGCCTTACTATACATGGTCGTTTTTTCGTCAAAAACGCCTTACTATACATGGTCGTTTTTTCGTCAAAAACGCCTTACTTATACATGGTCGTTTTTTTTAAAAACGCCTTACTATACATGGTCGTTTTTATTAAAAACGCTTACTATACATGGTCGTTTTTTTCGTCAAAACGCCTTACTATACATGGTCGTTTTTTCGTCAAAAATGCCTTACTATACATGGTCGTTTTTTCGCTAAAACGCCTTACTATACATGGTCGTTTTTTTCGCTAAAACGCCTTACTATACATGGTCGTTTTTATTAAAACGCCTTACTATACATGGTCGTTTTTTTCTAAAACGCCTTACTATACATGGTCGTTTTTAGTCAAAAACGCCTTACTATACATGGTCGTTTTTTCGCTAAAACGCCTTACTATACATGGTCGTTTTTTCGTCAAAAACGCCTTACTATACATGGTCGTTTTTAGCTAAAACGCCTTACTATACATGGTCGTTTTTGGGCTAAAACGCCTTACTATACATGGTCGTTTTTTCGTCAAAAACGCCTTACTATACATGGTCGTTTTTGGTCAAAACGCCTTACTATACATGGTCGTTTTTAGTCAAAACGCCTTACTATACATGGTCGTTTTTAGTCAAAAACGCCTTACTATACATGGTCGTTTTTGGGCTAAAACGCCTTACTATACATGGTCGTTTTTAGTCAAAAACGCTTTACTATACATGGTCGTTTTTAGTCAAAACGCCTTACTATACATGGTCGTTTTTAGTCAAAAGCGCCTTACTATACATGGTCGTTTTTAGTCAAAACGCCTTACTATACATGGTCGTTTTTTCATCAAAAGCGCCTTACTATACATGGTCGTTTTTAGTCAAAAGCGCCTTACTATACATGGTCGTTTTTAGTCAAAACGCCTTACTATACATGGTCGTTTTTAGTCAAAACGCCTTACTATACATGGTCGTTTTTAGTCAAAAACGCCTTACTATACATGGTCGTTTTTTCATCAAAAACGCCTTACTATACATGGTCGTTTTTTCGTCAAAACGCCTTACTATACATGGTCGTTTTTATTTAAAAACGCCTTACTATACATGGTCGTTTTTTCGCTAAAACGCCTTACTATACATGGTCGTTTTTTCATCAAAACGCCTTACTATACATGGTCGTTTTTTCATCAAAACGCCTTACTATACATGGTCGTTTTTATTCGCTAAAACGCCTTACTATACATGGTCGTTTTTAGTCAAAAACGCCTTACTATACATGGTCGTTTTTTCGCTAAAAACGCCTTACTATACATGGTCGTTTTTATTAAAAACGCCTTACTATACATGGTCGTTTTTAGTCAAAACGCCTTACTATACATGGTCGTTTTTAGTCAAAAACGCCTTACTATACATGGTCGTTTTTTCGCTAAAAACGCCTTACTATACATGGTCGTTTTTTCGGCTAAAACGCCTTACTATACATGGTCGTTTTTTCGTCAAAAACGCCTTACTATACATGGTCGTTTTTTCGCTAAAACGCCTTACTATACATGGTCGTTTTTAGTCAAAAACGCCTTACTATACATGGTCGTTTTTTCGCTAAAAACGCCTTACTATACATGGTCGTTTTTAGCTAAAAACGCCTTACTATACATGGTCGTTTTTAGTCAAAAACGCCTTACTATACATGGTCGTTTTTTCGCAAAAAACGCCTTACTATACATGGTCGTTTTTAGTCAAAAACGCCTTACTATACATGGTCGTTTTTAGTCAAAAACGCCTTACTATACATGGTCGTTTTTAGTCAAAACGCCTTACTATACATGGTCGTTTTTAGTCAAAAACGCCTTACTATACATGGTCGTTTTTAGTCAAAAACGCCTTACTATACATGGTCGTTTTTTCGCTAAAACGCCTTACTATACATGGTCGTTTTTAGTCAAAAACGCCTTACTATACATGGTCGTTTTTAGTCAAAAGCGCCTTACTATACATGGTCGTTTTTTCGCTCAAAACGCCTTACTATACATGGTCGTTTTTAGTCAAAACGCCTTACTATACATGGTCGTTTTTAGTCAAAACGCCTTACTATACATGGTCGTTTTTAGTCAAAAACGCCTTACTATACATGGTCGTTTTTAGTCAAAAACGCCTTACTATACATGGTCGTTTTTACTAAAAACGCCTTACTATACATGGTCGTTTTTAGCTAAAAACGCCTTACTATACATGGTCGTTTTTTCATCAAAACGCCTTACTATACATGGTCGTTTTTAGTCAAAAAGCCTTACTATACATGGTCGTTTTTTCGCTAAAACGCCTTACTATACATGGTCGTTTTTAGTCAAAACGCCTTACTATACATGGTCGTTTTTATTCTAAAACGCCTTACTATACATGGTCGTTTTTTCGCTCAAAACGCCTTACTATACATGGTCGTTTTTTCGTCAAAACGCCTTACTATACATGGTCGTTTTTAGTCAAAAACGCCTTACTATACATGGTCGTTTTTTCGCTAAAAACGCCTTACTATACATGGTCGTTTTTTAGTCAAAACGCCTTACTATACATGGTCGTTTTTTCGTCAAAACGCCTTACTATACATGGTCGTTTTTTCGCAAAAACGCCTTACTATACATGGTCGTTTTTAGCTCAAAACGCCTTACTATACATGGTCGTTTTTAGTCAAAAAAACGCCTTACTATACATGGTCGTTTTTAGCTAAAAACGCCTTACTATACATGGTCGTTTTTAGTCAAAAACGCCTTACTATACATGGTCGTTTTTAGTCAAAAACGCCTTACTATACATGGTCGTTTTTAGTCAAAAACGCCTTACTATACATGGTCGTTTTTAGTCAAAAACGCCTTACTATACATGGTCGTTTTTAGTCAAAACGCCTTACTATACATGGTCGTTTTTAGTCAAAAGCGCCTTACTATACATGGTCGTTTTTAGTCAAAAACGCCTTACTATACATGGTCGTTTTTAGTCTAAAAACGCCTTACTATACATGGTCGTTTTTAGTCAAAAACGCCTTACTATACATGGTCGTTTTTTCGTCAAAAACGCCTTACTATACATGGTCGTTTTTTCGCTAAAAACGCCTTACTATACATGGTCGTTTTTAGTCAAAAACGCCTTACTATACATGGTCGTTTTTAGTCAAAAACGCCTTACTATACATGGTCGTTTTTTCGCTAAAAACGCCTTACTATACATGGTCGTTTTTAGTCAAAAACGCCTTACTATACATGGTCGTTTTTTCAAAAACGCCTTACTATACATGGTCGTTTTTTCGTCAAAACGCCTTACTATACATGGTCGTTTTTAGTCAAAAACGCCTTACTATACATGGTCGTTTTTGGCTAAAAACGCCTTACTATACATGGTCGTTTTTAGTCAAAACGCCTTACTATACATGGTCGTTTTTTTCGTCAAAAACGCCTTACTATACATGGTCGTTTTTAGTCAAAAACGCCTTACTATACATGGTCGTTTTTTTCGTCAAAACGCCTTACTATACATGGTCGTTTTTAGTCAAAAACGCCTTACTATACATGGTCGTTTTTAGTCAAAACGCCTTACTATACATGGTCGTTTTTTCAAAAACGCCTCTAAAACGCCTTACTATACATGGTCGTTTTTTCGCTAAAACGCCTTACTATACATGGTCGTTTTTATCAAAAAACGCCTTACTATACATGGTCGTTTTTAGACTAAAAACGCCTTACTATACATGGTCGTTTTTAAAAACGCCTAAAACGCCTTACTATACATGGTCGTTTTTTCGTCAAAAACGCCTTACTATACATGGTCGTTTTTATTCAAAAACGCCTTACTATACATGGTCGTTTTTTCGTCTAAAACGCCTTACTATACATGGTCGTTTTTAGTCAAAAACGCCTTACTATACATGGTCGTTTTTTCGCAAAAACGCCTTACTATACATGGTCGTTTTTTCGCTAAAAACGCCTTACTATACATGGTCGTTTTTTAGCTAAAAACGCCTTACTATACATGGTCGTTTTTAGGCTAAAACGCCTTACTATACATGGTCGTTTTTTCGCTAAAACGCCTTACTATACATGGTCGTTTTTAGTCAAAAACGCCTTACTATACATGGTCGTTTTTAGTCAAAACGCCTTACTATACATGGTCGTTTTTAGTCAAAAACGCCTTACTATACATGGTCGTTTTTAGTCAAAAACGCCTTACTATACATGGTCGTTTTTTCGCAAAAACGCCTTACTATACATGGTCGTTTTTAGTCAAAAACGCCTTACTATACATGGTCGTTTTTAGTCAAAAAACGCCTTACTATACATGGTCGTTTTTTCGTCAAAAACGCCTTACTATACATGGTCGTTTTTAGTCAAAAACGCCTTACTATACATGGTCGTTTTTAGTCAAAAACGCCTTACTATACATGGTCGTTTTTAGTCAAAAACGCCTTACTATACATGGTCGTTTTTAGTCAAAAACGCCTTACTATACATGGTCGTTTTTAGTCAAAAACGCCTTACTATACATGGTCGTTTTTTCGTCAAAACGCCTTACTATACATGGTCGTTTTTTCGTCAAAAACGCCTTACTATACATGGTCGTTTTTAGTCAAAAACGCCTTACTATACATGGTCGTTTTTTCGTCAAAACGCCTTACTATACATGGTCGTTTTTTCGTCAAAAACGCCTTACTATACATGGTCGTTTTTTCGCAAAAACGCCTTACTATACATGGTCGTTTTTAGTCAAAAACGCCTTACTATACATGGTCGTTTTTTCAAAAACGCCTTACTATACATGGTCGTTTTTTCGCTAAAAACGCCTTACTATACATGGTCGTTTTTTCGTCTAAAACGCCTTACTATACATGGTCGTTTTTTCGTCAAAAACGCCTTACTATACATGGTCGTTTTTTCGCTAAAACGCCTTACTATACATGGTCGTTTTTAGTCTAAAAACGCCTTACTATACATGGTCGTTTTTAGTCAAAAAAACGCCTTACTATACATGGTCGTTTTTTCGCAAAAACGCCTTACTATACATGGTCGTTTTTTCGCTAAAAACGCCTTACTATACATGGTCGTTTTTAGTCAAAAACGCCTTACTATACATGGTCGTTTTTTCAAAAACGCCTTACTATACATGGTCGTTTTTAGTCTAAAAACGCCTTACTATACATGGTCGTTTTTTCGCAAAAACGCCTTACTATACATGGTCGTTTTTTCGCTAAAACGCCTTACTATACATGGTCGTTTTTAGTCAAAAAACGCCTTACTATACATGGTCGTTTTTAGTCAAAAACGCCTTACTATACATGGTCGTTTTTAGTCAAAAACGCCTTACTATACATGGTCGTTTTTTGCGTCAAAAACGCCTTACTATACATGGTCGTTTTTTCGCAAAAACGCCTTACTATACATGGTCGTTTTTAGTCAAAAAACGCCTTACTATACATGGTCGTTTTTAGTCAAAACGCCTTACTATACATGGTCGTTTTTTCGCAAAAACGCCTTACTATACATGGTCGTTTTTTCGTCAAAAACGCCTTACTATACATGGTCGTTTTTAGTCAAAAACGCCTTACTATACATGGTCGTTTTTAGTCAAAAACGCCTTACTATACATGGTCGTTTTTTCGTCAAAAACGCCTTACTATACATGGTCGTTTTTTCGTCGCCTTAAAAACGCCTTACTATACATGGTCGTTTTTTCGCAAAAACGCCTTACTATACATGGTCGTTTTTTCGCAAAAACGCCTTACTATACATGGTCGTTTTTTCGTCAAAACGCCTTACTATACATGGTCGTTTTTTCGCAAAAACGCCTTACTATACATGGTCGTTTTTCGTCAAAAACGCCTTACTATACATGGTCGTTTTTTCGCAAAAACGCCTTACTATACATGGTCGTTTTTTCGCAAAAACGCCTTACTATACATGGTCGTTTTTTCGTCAAAAAACGCCTTACTATACATGGTCGTTTTTTCGCAAAAACGCCTTACTATACATGGTCGTTTTTTCGCTAAAACGCCTTACTATACATGGTCGTTTTTTCGCAAAAAACGCCTTACTATACATGGTCGTTTTTTCGCAAAAACGCCTTACTATACATGGTCGTTTTTTCGCAAAAACGCCTTACTATACATGGTCGTTTTTAGTCAAAACGCCTTACTATACATGGTCGTTTTTCGTCAAAAACGCCTTACTATACATGGTCGTTTTTAGTCTAAAAACGCCTTACTATACATGGTCGTTTTTAGTCAAAAACGCCTTACTATACATGGTCGTTTTTTCGTCAAAAACGCCTTACTATACATGGTCGTTTTTAGTCAAAAACGCCTTACTATACATGGTCGTTTTTTCGTCAAAAACGCCTTACTATACATGGTCGTTTTTTCGTCAAAAACGCCTTACTATACATGGTCGTTTTTTCGCAAAACGCCTTACTATACATGGTCGTTTTTTCGTCAAAAACGCCTTACTATACATGGTCGTTTTTTTTGGCTAAAAACGCCTTACTATACATGGTCGTTTTTTGGCTAAAAACGCCTTACTATACATGGTCGTTTTTTCGTCAAAAACGCCTTACTATACATGGTCGTTTTTTCGCTAAAACGCCTTACTATACATGGTCGTTTTTAGTCAAAAACGCCTTACTATACATGGTCGTTTTTTTTCAAAAACGCCTTACTATACATGGTCGTTTTTTCGCTAAAAACGCCTTACTATACATGGTCGTTTTTTCGCAAAAACGCCTTACTATACATGGTCGTTTTTTCGTCAAAAACGCCTTACTATACATGGTCGTTTTTTCGTCAAAAACGCCTTACTATACATGGTCGTTTTTTCGTCAAAACGCCTTACTATACATGGTCGTTTTTTCGTCAAAAACGCCTTACTATACATGGTCGTTTTTTCGTCAAAACGCCTTACTATACATGGTCGTTTTTCGCTAAAACGCCTTACTATACATGGTCGTTTTTTCGCAAAAACGCCTTACTATACATGGTCGTTTTTAGTCAAAAACGCCTTACTATACATGGTCGTTTTTAGCTAAAACGCCTTACTATACATGGTCGTTTTTAGTCAAAAACGCCTTACTATACATGGTCGTTTTTTCGTCAAAAACGCCTTACTATACATGGTCGTTTTTAGTCAAAAACGCCTTACTATACATGGTCGTTTTTTCGCAAAAACGCCTTACTATACATGGTCGTTTTTAGTCAAAAACGCCTTACTATACATGGTCGTTTTTTCGCTAAAAACGCCTTACTATACATGGTCGTTTTTTCGTCAAAAACGCCTTACTATACATGGTCGTTTTTTCAAAACGCCTTACTATACATGGTCGTTTTTTCGCTAAAAACGCCTTACTATACATGGTCGTTTTTTCGTCAAAAACGCCTTACTATACATGGTCGTTTTTTTTACGGTCTAAAAACGCCTTACTATACATGGTCGTTTTTTTCAAAAACGCCTTACTATACATGGTCGTTTTTTCGCTAAAAACGCCTTACTATACATGGTCGTTTTTTCGCAAAAACGCCTTACTATACATGGTCGTTTTTTCGCCAAAAACGCCTTACTATACATGGTCGTTTTTTCGCAAAAACGCCTTACTATACATGGTCGTTTTTTTTCAAAAACGCCTTACTATACATGGTCGTTTTTTCGTCAAAAACGCCTTACTATACATGGTCGTTTTTTCAAAAACGCCTTACTATACATGGTCGTTTTTTCGCTAAAAACGCCTTACTATACATGGTCGTTTTTAGTCAAAAACGCCTTACTATACATGGTCGTTTTTTTCAAAAACGCCTTACTATACATGGTCGTTTTTTCGCTAAAACGCCTTACTATACATGGTCATGTCAAAACGCCTTACTATACATGGTCGTTTTTTCGCAAAAACGCCTTACTATACATGGTCGTTTTTTCGCAAAAACGCCTTACTATACATGGTCGTTTTTTCGCAAAACGCCTTACTATACATGGTCGTTTTTCGCTAAAACGCCTTACTATACATGGTCGTTTTTAGCAAAAACGCCTTACTATACATGGTCGTTTTTTCGCTAAAAACGCCTTACTATACATGGTCGTTTTTTCGCAAAAACGCCTTACTATACATGGTCGTTTTTTCGCAAAAACGCCTTACTATACATGGTCGTTTTTTTACTAAAAAAACGCCTTACTATACATGGTCGTTTTTAGTCATGGTCGTTTTTTCGCTAAAACGCCTTACTATACATGGTCGTTTTTTCGTCAAAAACGCCTTACTATACATGGTCGTTTTTAGTCAAAAACGCCTTACTATACATGGTCGTTTTTTCGCAAAAACGCCTTACTATACATGGTCGTTTTTAGTCATAAAAACGCCTTACTATACATGGTCGTTTTTTCGCTAAAACGCCTTACTATACATGGTCGTTTTTTCGCAAAACGCCTTACTATACATGGTCGTTTTTTCGCAAAAACGCCTTACTATACATGGTCGTTTTTTCGCAAAAACGCCTTACTATACATGGTCGTTTTTTCGCAAAAACGCCTTACTATACATGGTCGTTTTTTCGTCAAAAACGCCTTACTATACATGGTCGTTTTTTCGTCAAAAACGCCTTACTATACATGGTCGTTTTTTACGTCAAAAACGCCTTACTATACATGGTCGTTTTTAGTAAAAACGCCTTACTATACATGGTCGTTTTTTCGTCAAAAACGCCTTACTATACATGGTCGTTTTTTCGCCTTACAAAAACGCCTTACTATACATGGTCGTTTTTTCGCTAAAAACGCCTTACTATACATGGTCGTTTTTTCGCTAAAACGCCTTACTATACATGGTCGTTTTTTCGCAAAAAACGCCTTACTATACATGGTCGTTTTTTCGTCAAAACGCCTTACTATACATGGTCGTTTTTTCGCAAAAACGCCTTACTATACATGGTCGTTTTTTCGCAAAAACGCCTTACTATACATGGTCGTTTTTTTGCAAAAACGCCTTACTATACATGGTCGTTTTTTTCGGCTAAAAACGCCTTACTATACATGGTCGTTTTTTCGGTCAAAAACGCCTTACTATACATGGTCGTTTTTTTCGTCAAAAAACGCCTTACTATACATGGTCGTTTTTTCGCAAAAACGCCTTACTATACATGGTCGTTTTTTCGCAAAAACGCCTTACTATACATGGTCGTTTTTTCGCAAAAAACGCCTTACTATACATGGTCGTTTTTTCGCAAAACGCCTTACTATACATGGTCGTTTTTTCGCAAAAACGCCTTACTATACATGGTCGTTTTTTCGCAAAAACGCCTTACTATACATGGTCGTTTTTTCGTAAAAACGCCTTACTATACATGGTCGTTTTTTTTCGCCTTAAAAAAAAACGCCTTACTATACATGGTCGTTTTTTCGCTAAAAACGCCTTACTATACATGGTCGTTTTTTCGTCAAAAACGCCTTACTATACATGGTCGTTTTTTCGCAAAAACGCCTTACTATACATGGTCGTTTTTTCGTCAAAAACGCCTTACTATACATGGTCGTTTTTTCGCAAAAACGCCTTACTATACATGGTCGTTTTTTCGTCAAAAACGCCTTACTATACATGGTCGTTTTTTCGCAAAACGCCTTACTATACATGGTCGTTTTTTCGCAAAAACGCCTTACTATACATGGTCGTTTTTTCGCTAAAAACGCCTTACTATACATGGTCGTTTTTTTCAAAACGCCTTACTATACATGGTCGTTTTTTTCGCAAAAACGCCTTACTATACATGGTCGTTTTTTCGCAAAAACGCCTTACTATACATGGTCGTTTTTTTCGCTAAAAACGCCTTACTATACATGGTCGTTTTTTCGCAAAAACGCCTTACTATACATGGTCGTTTTTTCGCAAAAACGCCTTACTATACATGGTCGTTTTTCGCAAAAACGCCTTACTATACATGGTCGTTTTTCGCAAAAACGCCTTACTATACATGGTCGTTTTTTCGCAAAAACGCCTTACTATACATGGTCGTTTTTTCGCTAAAAACGCCTTACTATACATGGTCGTTTTTTCGCAAAAACGCCTTACTATACATGGTCGTTTTTTACTTACTATACATGGTCGTTTTTTCGGTCGTTTTTTCGCAAAAACGCCTTACTATACATGGTCGTTTTTTCGCTAAAACGCCTTACTATACATGGTCGTTTTTTCGCAAAAACGCCTTACTATACATGGTCGTTTTTTCGTCAAAAACGCCTTACTATACATGGTCGTTTTTTCGCAAAAACGCCTTACTATACATGGTCGTTTTTTCGCTAAAAACGCCTTACTATACATGGTCGTTTTTCGTCAAAAACGCCTTACTATACATGGTCGTTTTTTCGCAAAAACGCCTTACTATACATGGTCGTTTTTTCGTCAAAAACGCCTTACTATACATGGTCGTTTTTTCGCAAAACGCCTTACTATACATGGTCGTTTTTTCGCAAAAACGCCTTACTATACATGGTCGTTTTTTCGCTAAAACGCCTTACTATACATGGTCGTTTTTTCGCTAAAAACGCCTTACTATACATGGTCGTTTTTTTCGTCAAAAACGCCTTACTATACATGGTCGTTTTTTTTCGCTAAAACGCCTTACTATACATGGTCGTTTTTTTCGCAAAAACGCCTTACTATACATGGTCGTTTTTTCGCTAAAACGCCTTACTATACATGGTCGTTTTTTCGCAAAAACGCCTTACTATACATGGTCGTTTTTTCGCAAAAACGCCTTACTATACATGGTCGTTTTTTTCAAAAACGCCTTACTATACATGGTCGTTTTTTCGCTAAAAACGCCTTACTATACATGGTCGTTTTTTCGCAAAAACGCCTTACTATACATGGTCGTTTTTTCGTCAAAAACGCCTTACTATACATGGTCGTTTTTTCGTCAAAAACGCCTTACTATACATGGTCGTTTTTTCGTCAAAAACGCCTTACTATACATGGTCGTTTTTTCGTCAAAAACGCCTTACTATACATGGTCGTTTTTCGCAAAAACGCCTTACTATACATGGTCGTTTTTTCGCAAAAAACGCCTTACTATACATGGTCGTTTTTTCGTCAAAAACGCCTTACTATACATGGTCGTTTTTTCGCCTTACTATAAAAAACGCCTTACTATACATGGTCGTTTTTTCCGCAAAAACGCCTTACTATACATGGTCGTTTTTTCGTCAAAAACGCCTTACTATACATGGTCGTTTTTTCGTCAAAAAACGCCTTACTATACATGGTCGTTTTTTCGCAAAAACGCCTTACTATACATGGTCGCCAAAAACGCCTTACTATACATGGTCGTTTTTTCGTCAAAACGCCTTACTATACATGGTCGTTTTTTTCTTTACTATACATGGTCGTTTTTTCGCAAAAACGCCTTACTATACATGGTCGTTTTTCGTCAAAAACGCCTTACTATACATGGTCGTTTTTTCGCAAAAACGCCTTACTATACATGGTCGTTTTTTCGTCAAAAACGCCTTACTATACATGGTCGTTTTTTCGTCAAAACGCCTTACTATACATGGTCGTTTTTTCGCAAAAATGCCTTACTATACATGGTCGTTTTTTCGTCAAAAACGCCTTACTATACATGGTCGTTTTTTCAGTAAAAAATGCCTTACTATACATGGTCGTTTTTTTTCACAAAAACGCCTTACTATACATGGTCGTTTTTTCGTCAAAAAACGCCTTACTATACATGGTCGTTTTTTCGCTAAAAACGCCTTACTATACATGGTCGTTTTTTTTCGGCCAAAAACGCCTTACTATACATGGTCGTTTTTTCGCAAAAACGCCTTACTATACATGGTCGTTTTTTCGCAAAAACGCCTTACTATACATGGTCGTTTTTTCGCAAAAACGCCTTACTATACATGGTCGTTTTTTCGCAAAAAACGCCTTACTATACATGGTCGTTTTTTTCGTCAAAAACGCCTTACTATACATGGTCGTTTTTTCGCAAAAACGCCTTACTATACATGGTGGTTTTTTCGTCAAAAACGCCTTACTATACATGGTGGTTTTTTCGTAAAAAACGCCTTACTATACATGGTCGTTTTTTCAAAAAAAACGCCTTACTATACATGGTCGTTTTTTCAAAAACGCCTTACTATACATGGTCGTTTTTTCGCAAAAACGCCTTACTATACATGGTCGTTTTTTTTCAAAAACGCCTTACTATACATGGTCGTTTTTTCGTAAAAACGCCTTACTATACATGGTCGTTTTTTCGCAAAAACGCCTTACTATACATGGTCGTTTTTTCGCAAAAACGCCTTACTATACATGGTCGTTTTTTCGTCAAAAACGCCTTACTATACATGGTCGTTTTTTCGTCAAAAACGCCTTACTATACATGGTCGTTTTTTCGCTAAAACGCCTTACTATACATGGTCGTTTTTTCGTCAAAAACGCCTTACTATACATGGTCGTTTTTTCGTCAAAACGCCTTACTATACATGGTCGTTTTTTCGCAAAAACGCCTTACTATACATGGTCGTTTTTCGTCAAAAACGCCTTACTATACATGGTCGTTTTTTTCGCAAAAACGCCTTACTATACATGGTCGTTTTTTCGTCAAAAACGCCTTACTATACATGGTCGTTTTTTCGCAAAAACGCCTTACTATACATGGTCGTTTTTTTCAAAAACGCCTTACTATACATGGTCGTTTTTTCGTCAAAAACGCCTTACTATACATGGTCGTTTTTTCGTCAAAAACGCCTTACTATACATGGTCGTTTTTTCGCAAAAACGCCTTACTATACATGGTCGTTTTTTCGTCAAAAACGCCTTACTATACATGGTCGTTTTTTCGCAAAAACGCCTTACTATACATGGTCGTTTTTTCGCAAAAACGCCTTACTATACATGGTCGTTTTTTCGTCAAAACGCCTTACTATACATGGTCGTTTTTTCGCAAAAACGCCTTACTATACATGGTCGTTTTTCGCAAAAACGCCTTACTATACATGGTCGTTTTTTCGCAAAAACGCCTTACTATACATGGTCGTTTTTTCGTCAAAAACGCCTTACTATACATGGTCGTTTTTTTCAAAACGCCTTACTATACATGGTCGTTTTTTCGTCAAAAACGCCTTACTATACATGGTCGTTTTTTCGCAAAAACGCCTTACTATACATGGTCGTTTTTTCAAAAACGCCTTACTATACATGGTCGTTTTTTCGCAAAAACGCCTTACTATACATGGTCGTTTTTTCGTCAAAAACGCCTTACTATACATGGTCGTTTTTTCGCAAAAACGCCTTACTATACATGGTCGTTTTTTCGCAAAAACGCCTTACTATACATGGTCGTTTTTTCGCAAAAACGCCTTACTATACATGGTCGTTTTTTTCGCTAAAACGCCTTACTATACATGGTCGTTTTTTCGCTAAAACGCCTTACTATACATGGTCGTTTTTTCGTCAAAAACGCCTTACTATACATGGTCGTTTTTTCGCAAAAACGCCTTACTATACATGGTCGTTTTTTCGTCAAAAACGCCTTACTATACATGGTCGTTTTTTCGCAAAACGCCTTACTATACATGGTCGTTTTTTCGCTCAAAACGCCTTACTATACATGGTCGTTTTTTTCGTCAAAAACGCCTTACTATACATGGTCGTTTTTTCGCAAAAACGCCTTACTATACATGGTCGTTTTTTCGTCAAAAACGCCTTACTATACATGGTCGTTTTTTTCGCAAAAACGCCTTACTATACATGGTCGTTTTTTCGTCAAAAACGCCTTACTATACATGGTCGTTTTTTCGCAAAAACGCCTTACTATACATGGTCGTTTTTTCGTCAAAAACGCCTTACTATACATGGTCGTTTTTTCGCAAAACGCCTTACTATACATGGTCGTTTTTTCGCAAAAACGCCTTACTATACATGGTCGTTTTTTCGCAAAAACGCCTTACTATACATGGTCGTTTTTTCGCAAAAACGCCTTACTATACATGGTCGTTTTTTCGCTAAAACGCCTTACTATACATGGTCGTTTTTTTCGCAAAAACGCCTTACTATACATGGTCGTTTTTTCGCAAAAACGCCTTACTATACATGGTCGTTTTTTCGTCAAAAACGCCTTACTATACATGGTCGTTTTTTCGCAAAAACGCCTTACTATACATGGTCGTTTTTTTCGCAAAAACGCCTTACTATACATGGTCGTTTTTGGTCGTTTTTTCAAAAACGCCTTACTATACATGGTCGTTTTTTCGCAAAAACGCCTTACTATACATGGTCGTTTTTTTTCGTCAAAACGCCTTACTATACATGGTCGTTTTTTCTATACATGGTCAAAAAAAACGCCTTACTATACATGGTCGTTTTTTCGCAAAAACGCCTTACTATACATGGTCGTTTTTTCGCAAAAACGCCTTACTATACATGGTCGTTTTTTCGCAAAAACGCCTTACTATACATGGTCGTTTTTTCGCTAAAAACGCCTTACTATACATGGTCGTTTTTTCGCTAAAAACGCCTTACTATACATGGTCGTTTTTTCGCAAAAACGCCTTACTATACATGGTCGTTTTTTCGCAAAAACGCCTTACTATACATGGTCGTTTTTTCGCAAAAACGCCTTACTATACATGGTCGTTTTTTCGCCAAAACGCCTTACTATACATGGTCGTTTTTTCGCAAAAACGCCTTACTATACATGGTCGTTTTTTTCGCAAAAACGCCTTACTATACATGGTCGTTTTTTCGCAAAAACGCCTTACTATACATGGTCGTTTTTTCGCAAAAACGCCTTACTATACATGGTCGTTTTTTCGCAAAACGCCTTACTATACATGGTCGTTTTTTCGCAAAAACGCCTTACTATACATGGTCGTTTTTTTCGCTAAAAACGCCTTACTATACATGGTCGTTTTTTCGCAAAAACGCCTTACTATACATGGTCGTTTTTTCGCTAAAAACGCCTTACTATACATGGTCGTTTTTTCGCTAAAAACGCCTTACTATACATGGTCGTTTTTTCGCAAAACGCCTTACTATACATGGTCGTTTTTTCGCAAAAACGCCTTACTATACATGGTCGTTTTTTCGTCAAAAACGCCTTACTATACATGGTCGTTTTTTCGCAAAAACGCCTTACTATACATGGTCGTTTTTTCGTCAAAAACGCCTTACTATACATGGTCGTTTTTTCGCTAAAACGCCTTACTATACATGGTCGTTTTTTCGCAAAAACGCCTTACTATACATGGTCGTTTTTTTCGCAAAAACGCCTTACTATACATGGTCGTTTTTTCGCAAAAACGCCTTACTATACATGGTCGTTTTTTTCGCTAAAACGCCTTACTATACATGGTCGTTTTTTCGCAAAAACGCCTTACTATACATGGTCGTTTTTTCGCAAAAACGCCTTACTATACATGGTCGTTTTTTCGCCAAAAACGCCTTACTATACATGGTCGTTTTTTCGCAAAAACGCCTTACTATACATGGTCGTTTTTTTCGCAAAAACGCCTTACTATACATGGTCGTTTTTTCGTCAAAAACGCCTTACTATACATGGTCGTTTTTTCGCAAAAACGCCTTACTATACATGGTCGTTTTTTCGCAAAAACGCCTTACTATACATGGTCGTTTTTTCGCAAAAACGCCTTACTATACATGGTCGTTTTTTTCTCAAAAACGCCTTACTATACATGGTCGTTTTTTCGCAAAAACGCCTTACTATACATGGTCGTTTTTTCGCAAAAACGCCTTACTATACATGGTCGTTTTTTCGTCAAAACGCCTTACTATACATGGTCGTTTTTTCGCAAAAACGCCTTACTATACATGGTCGTTTTTTCGCTAAAACGCCTTACTATACATGGTCGTTTTTTCGGCAAAAAACGCCTTACTATACATGGTCGTTTTTTTCGTCCAAAAACGCCTTACTATACATGGTCGTTTTTTCGGCCAAAAACGCCTTACTATACATGGTCGTTTTTTCGGCCAAAAACGCCTTACTATACATGGTCGTTTTTTCGTCCAAAAACGCCTTACTATACATGGTCGTTTTTTCGTCCAAAAACGCCTTACTATACATGGTCGTTTTTTCGTCAAAAACGCCTTACTATACATGGTCGTTTTTTCGCTAAAACGCCTTACTATACATGGTCGTTTTTTCGTCAAAACGCCTTACTATACATGGTCGTTTTTTCGCAAAAACGCCTTACTATACATGGTCGTTTTTTCGCCTTACTATACATGGTCGTTTTTCAAAAACGCCTTACTATACATGGTCGTTTTTTCGGTCGTTTTTAGTCAAAAACGCCTTACTATACATGGTCGTTTTTTCGCAAAAACGCCTTACTATACATGGTCGTTTTTTCGCAAAAACGCCTTACTATACATGGTCGTTTTTTCGCAAAAAACGCCTTACTATACATGGTCGTTTTTTCGCAAAAACGCCTTACTATACATGGTCGTTTTTTCGTCAAAAACGCCTTACTATACATGGTCGTTTTTTTTTCGCAAAAACGCCTTACTATACATGGTCGTTTTTTCGCAAAAACGCCTTACTATACATGGTCGTTTTTTCGTAAAAAACGCCTTACTATACATGGTCGTTTTTTTCGTCAAAAACGCCTTACTATACATGGTCGTTTTTTCGCAAAAACGCCTTACTATACATGGTCGTTTTTTTGCGCAAAAACGCCTTACTATACATGGTCGTTTTTTCGCAAAAACGCCTTACTATACATGGTCGTTTTTTCGCAAAAACGCCTTACTATACATGGTCGTTTTTTCGCAAAAACGCCTTACTATACATGGTCGTTTTTTCGCAAAAACGCCTTACTATACATGGTCGTTTTTCGTCAAAAACTATACGCCTTACTATACATGGTCGTTTTTTCGCTAAAAACGCCTTACTATACATGGTCGTTTTTTCGCAAAAACGCCTTACTATACATGGTCGTTTTTTTCGCTAAAAACGCCTTACTATACATGGTCGTTTTTTCGCTAAAAACGCCTTACTATACATGGTCGTTTTTTCGTCAAAAACGCCTTACTATACATGGTCGTTTTTTCGCAAAAACTATACGCGTTTTTTCGTCAAAAACTTACTATACATGGTCGTTTTTTCGCAAAAACGCCTTACTATACATGGTCGTTTTTTCGTCAAAAACGCCTTACTATACATGGTCGTTTTTTCGCAAAAACGCCTTACTATACATGGTCGTTTTTTCGCAAAAACGCCTTACTATACATGGTCGTTTTTTCGCAAAAACGCCTTACTATACATGGTCGTTTTTTCGCAAAAACGCCTTACTATACATGGTCGTTTTTTCGCAAAAACGCCTTACTATACATGGTCGTTTTTTCGCAAAAACGCCTTACTATACATGGTCGTTTTTTCGTCAAAAACGCCTTACTATACATGGTCGTTTTTTCGCAAAAACGCCTTACTATACATGGTCGTTTTTTCGCAAAAACGCCTTACTATACATGGTCGTTTTTTCGCTAAAAACGCCTTACTATACATGGTCGTTTTTTTTCAAAACGCCTTACTATACATGGTCGTTTTTCGTCAAAAACGCCTTACTATACATGGTCGTTTTTTTCGCAAAAACGCCTTACTATACATGGTCGTTTTTTCGCAAAAACGCCTTACTATACATGGTCGTTTTTTCGCAAAAACGCCTTACTATACATGGTCGTTTTTTCGCAAAAACGCCTTACTATACATGGTCGTTTTTTCGTCAAAACGCCTTACTATACATGGTCGTTTTTTCGCAAAAAACGCCTTACTATACATGGTCGTTTTTTCGTCAAAAACGCCTTACTATACATGGTCGTTTTTTCGCAAAAACGCCTTACTATACATGGTCGTTTTTTCGCAAAAACGCCTTACTATACATGGTCGTTTTTTCGCAAAAACGCCTTACTATACATGGTCGTTTTTTCGCTAAAAACGCCTTACTATACATGGTCGTTTTTTCGTCAAAACGCCTTACTATACATGGTCGTTTTTTCGCAAAAACGCCTTACTATACATGGTCGTTTTTTTTCAAAAACGCCTTACTATACATGGTCGTTTTTTTCGCAAAAACGCCTTACTATACATGGTCGTTTTTTCGCAAAAACGCCTTACTATACATGGTCGTTTTTTCGCAAAAACGCCTTACTATACATGGTCGTTTTTTCGCAAAAACGCCTTACTATACATGGTCGTTTTTTTCGCAAAAACGCCTTACTATACATGGTCGTTTTTTCGCAAAAACGCCTTACTATACATGGTCGTTTTTTCGCTAAAAACGCCTTACTATACATGGTCGTTTTTTCGCAAAAACGCCTTACTATACATGGTCGTTTTTTCGCAAAAACGCCTTACTATACATGGTCGTTTTTTCGTCAAAAACGCCTTACTATACATGGTCGTTTTTTCGCAAAAACGCCTTACTATACATGGTCGTTTTTTCGTCAAAAACGCCTTACTATACATGGTCGTTTTTTCTATACATGGTCGTTTTTTCAAAAACGCCTTACTATACATGGTCGTTTTTTCGCAAAAACGCCTTACTATACATGGTCGTTTTTTCGCAAAAACGCCTTACTATACATGGTCGTTTTTTCGCAAAAACGCCTTACTATACATGGTCGTTTTTTCGTCAAAAACGCCTTACTATACATGGTCGTTTTTTCGCAAAAACGCCTTACTATACATGGTCGTTTTTTCGCAAAAACGCCTTACTATACATGGTCGTTTTTTCGCAAAAACGCCTTACTATACATGGTCGTTTTTTCGCAAAAACGCCTTACTATACATGGTCGTTTTTTCGTCAAAAACGCCTTACTATACATGGTCGTTTTTTCGCAAAAACGCCTTACTATACATGGTCGTTTTTTCGCAAAAACGCCTTACTATACATGGTCGTTTTTTCGTCAAAAACGCCTTACTATACATGGTCGTTTTTTCAAAAACGCCTTACTATACATGGTCGTTTTTTCCAAAAACGCCTTACTATACATGGTCGTTTTTTCGCAAAAACGCCTTACTATACATGGTCGTTTTTTCGCAAAAACGCCTTACTATACATGGTCGTTTTTTCAAAAAACGCCTTACTATACATGGTCGTTTTTTCGTCAAAAACGCCTTACTATACATGGTCGTTTTTTCGCAAAAACGCCTTACTATACATGGTCGTTTTTTCGTCAAAAACGCCTTACTATACATGGTCGTTTTTTCGCAAAAACGCCTTACTATACATGGTCGTTTTTTCGCCTAAAAACGCCTTACTATACATGGTCGTTTTTTCGCAAAAACGCCTTACTATACATGGTCGTTTTTTCGCTAAAACGCCTTACTATACATGGTCGTTTTTTCGCAAAAACGCCTTACTATACATGGTCGTTTTTCGTCAAAAACGCCTTACTATACATGGTCGTTTTTCGCAAAAACGCCTTACTATACATGGTCGTTTTTTCATCAAAACGCAAAAACGCCTTACTATACATGGTCGTTTTTTCGCAAAAACGCCTTACTATACATGGTCGTTTTTTCGTCAAAAACGCCTTACTATACATGGTCGTTTTTTCGCAAAAACGCCTTACTATACATGGTCGTTTTTTCAAAAACGCCTTACTATACATGGTCGTTTTTTCGTCAAAAACGCCTTACTATACATGGTCGTTTTTTCGCAAAACGCCTTACTATACATGGTCGTTTTTTCGCAAAAACGCCTTACTATACATGGTCGTTTTTTCGCTAAAAACGCCTTACTATACATGGTCGTTTTTTCGCAAAAACGCCTTACTATACATGGTCGTTTTTTCGCAAAAACGCCTTACTATACATGGTCGTTTTTTCGCAAAAACGCCTTACTATACATGGTCGTTTTTTCGCAAAAACGCCTTACTATACATGGTCGTTTTTTCGCAAAAACGCCTTACTATACATGGTCGTTTTTTCGCTAAAACGCCTTACTATACATGGTCGTTTTTTCGCAAAAACGCCTTACTATACATGGTCGTTTTTTCGCAAAAACGCCTTACTATACATGGTCGTTTTTTCGCAAAAACGCCTTACTATACATGGTCGTTTTTTTCAAAAAACGCCTTACTATACATGGTCGTTTTTTTTTTTACTATACATGGTCGTTTTTTCGCAAAAACGCCTTACTATACATGGTCGTTTTTTCGCTAAAAACGCCTTACTATACATGGTCGTTTTTTCGCTAAAAACGCCTTACTATACATGGTCGTTTTTTCGCAAAAACGCCTTACTATACATGGTCGTTTTTTCGCAAAAACGCCTTACTATACATGGTCGTTTTTTCGCAAAAACGCCTTACTATACATGGTCGTTTTTTCGCAAAAACGCCTTACTATACATGGTCGTTTTTTCGCAAAAACGCCTTACTATACATGGTCGTTTTTTCGCAAAAACGCCTTACTATACATGGTCGTTTTTTCGCAAAAACGCCTTACTATACATGGTCGTTTTTTCGTCAAAAACGCCTTACTATACATGGTCGTTTTTTCGCAAAAACGCCTTACTATACATGGTCGTTTTTTCGCTAAAAACGCCTTACTATACATGGTCGTTTTTTCGCAAAAACGCCTTACTATACATGGTCGTTTTTTCGCAAAAACGCCTTACTATACATGGTCGTTTTTTCGCAAAAACGCCTTACTATACATGGTCGTTTTTTCGCAAAAACGCCTTACTATACATGGTCGTTTTTTCGCAAAAACGCCTTACTATACATGGTCGTTTTTTTCGTCAAAAACGCCTTACTATACATGGTCGTTTTTTCGCAAAAACGCCTTACTATACATGGTCGTTTTTTCGCAAAAACGCCTTACTATACATGGTCGTTTTTTCGTCAAAAACGCCTTACTATACATGGTCGTTTTTTCGCAAAAACGCCTTACTATACATGGTCGTTTTTTCGCAAAAACGCCTTACTATACATGGTCGTTTTTTCGCAAAAACGCCTTACTATACATGGTCGTTTTTTCGCAAAAACGCCTTACTATACATGGTCGTTTTTTCGCAAAAACGCCTTACTATACATGGTCGTTTTTTCGCAAAAACGCCTTACTATACATGGTCGTTTTTTCGCAAAAACGCCTTACTATACATGGTCGTTTTTTCGTTTTTCAAAACGCCTTACTATACATGGTCGTTTTTTCGCAAAAACGCCTTACTATACATGGTCGTTTTTTCGCAAAAACGCCTTACTATACATGGTCGTTTTTTCGCAAAAACGCCTTACTATACATGGTCGTTTTTTCGCAAAAACGCCTTACTATACATGGTCGTTTTTTTACGGCCAAAAACGCCTTACTATACATGGTCGTTTTTTCGCTAAAACGCCTTACTATACATGGTCGTTTTTTCGCAAAAACGCCTTACTATACATGGTCGTTTTTTCGCAAAAACGCCTTACTATACATGGTCGTTTTTTCGCAAAAACGCCTTACTATACATGGTCGTTTTTTCGCAAAAACGCCTTACTATACATGGTCGTTTTTTTCGCAAAAACGCCTTACTATATATGGTCGTTTTTTCGGGCCAAAAACGCCTTACTATACATGGTCGTTTTTTCGGCCAAAAACGCCTTACTATACATGGTCGTTTTTTTCGTCAAAAACGCCTTACTATACATGGTCGTTTTTTCGTCAAAACGCCTTACTATACATGGTCGTTTTTTCGCTAAAAACGCCTTACTATACATGGTCGTTTTTTCGCAAAACGCCTTACTATACATGGTCGTTTTTTCGCTAAAAACGCCTTACTATACATGGTCGTTTTTTCGCAAAAACGCCTTACTATACATGGTCGTTTTTTCGCAAAAACGCCTTACTATACATGGTCGTTTTTTCGCAAAAACGCCTTACTATACATGGTCGTTTTTCGCAAAAACGCCTTACTATACATGGTCGTTTTTTCGTCAAAAACGCCTTACTATACATGGTCGTTTTTTCGCTAAAACGCCTTACTATACATGGTCGTTTTTTCGTCAAAAACGCCTTACTATACATGGTCGTTTTTTCCGGCAAAAACGCCTTACTATACATGGTCGTTTTTTTCGGCAAAAACGCCTTACTATACATGGTCATTTTTTTTCAACCAAAAACGCCTTACTGTACATGGTCGTTTTTTTCAACAAAAAACGCCTTACTATACATGGTCGTTTTTTCCGGCAAAAACGCCTTACTATACATGGTCGTTTTTTCGCAAAAACGCCTTACTATACATGGTCGTTTTTTTCGCAAAAACGCCTTACTATACATGGTCGTTTTTTTCGCAAAAACGCCTTACTATACATGGTCGTTTTTTTCGCAAAAACGCCTTACTATACATGGTCGTTTTTTCGCAAAAACGCCTTACTATACATGGTCGTTTTTTCGCTCAAAACGCCTTACTATACATGGTCGTTTTTTTCGGCAAAAACGCCTTACTATACATGGTCGTTTTTTTCAAAAACGCCTTACTATACATGGTCGTTTTTTTCGTCTAAAACGCCTTACTATACATGGTCGTTTTTTCTATACATGGTCGTTTTTTCGCAAAACGCCTTACTATACATGGTCGTTTTTTCGCAAAAACGCCTTACTATACATGGTCGTTTTTTTTCGCTAAAAACGCCTTACTATACATGGTCGTTTTTTCGCAAAAACGCCTTACTATACATGGTCGTTTTTTCGCAAAACGCCTTACTATACATGGTCGTTTTTTCGCAAAACGCCTTACTATACATGGTCGTTTTTTCGCAAAAACGCCTTACTATACATGGTCGTTTTTTCGCAAAAACGCCTTACTATACATGGTCGTTTTTTCGCAAAAACGCCTTACTATACATGGTCGTTTTTTTCGCAAAAACGCCTTACTATACATGGTCGTTTTTTCGCTTAAAACGCCTTACTATACATGGTCGTTTTTTCGCTAAAAACGCCTTACTATACATGGTCGTTTTTTCGCAAAAACGCCTTACTATACATGGTCGTTTTTTCGCAAAAACGCCTTACTATACATGGTCGTTTTTTCGCAAAAACGCCTTACTATACATGGTCGTTTTTTCGCAAAAACGCCTTACTATACATGGTCGTTTTTTCGCAAAAACGCCTTACTATACATGGTCGTTTTTTCGTCAAAAACGCCTTACTATACATGGTCGTTTTTTCGCAAAAACGCCTTACTATACATGGTCGTTTTTTCGCAAAAACGCCTTACTATACATGGTCGTTTTTTTCAAAAACGCCTTACTATACATGGTCGTTTTTTCGCAAAAACGCCTTACTATACATGGTCGTTTTTTCGCAAAAACGCCTTACTATACATGGTCGTTTTTTCGCAAAAACGCCTTACTATACATGGTCGTTTTTTCGCTAAAAACGCCTTACTATACATGGTCGTTTTTTCGCAAAAACGCCTTACTATACATGGTCGTTTTTTCGCAAAAACGCCTTACTATACATGGTCGTTTTTTCGCAAAACGCCTTACTATACATGGTCGTTTTTTCGCAAAAACGCCTTACTATACATGGTCGTTTTTTCGCAAAAACGCCTTACTATACATGGTCGTTTTTTCGCAAAAACGCCTTACTATACATGGTCGTTTTTTCGCAAAAACGCCTTACTATACATGGTCGTTTTTTCGCTAAAAACGCCTTACTATACATGGTCGTTTTTTCGCAAAAACGCCTTACTATACATGGTCGTTTTTTCGCAAAAACGCCTTACTATACATGGTCGTTTTTTCAAAAACGCCTTACTATACATGGTCGTTTTTTCGCAAAAACGCCTTACTATACATGGTCGTTTTTTCGCTCAAAAACGCCTTACTATACATGGTCGTTTTTTCGCAAAAACGCCTTACTATACATGGTCGTTTTTTCGCAAAAACGCCTTACTATACATGGTCGTTTTTTCGCAAAAACGCCTTACTATACATGGTCGTTTTTTCGCAAAAACGCCTTACTATACATGGTCGTTTTTTCGTCAAAAACGCCTTACTATACATGGTCGTTTTTTTCGCAAAAACGCCTTACTATACATGGTCGTTTTTTCGCAAAAACGCCTTACTATACATGGTCGTTTTTTCGCCTTACAAAAAAAACGCCTTACTATACATGGTCGTTTTTTCGCAAAAACGCCTGACCTATACATGGTCGTTTTTTCGTCAAAAATGCCTTACTATACATGGTCGTTTTTTTCGGCCAAAAACGCCTTACTATACATGGTCGTTTTTTCGCAAAAACGCCTTACTATACATGGTCGTTTTTTCGCAAAAACGCCTTACTATACATGGTCGTTTTTTCGCAAAAACGCCTTACTATACATGGTCGTTTTTTTACTATACATGGTCGTTTTTTTGGGCCAAAAACGCCTTACTATACATGGTCGTTGTTTTCGGCCAAAAACGCCTTACTATACATGGTCGTTTTTTCGCAAAAACGCCTTACTATACATGGTCGTTTTTTCGCAAAAACGCCTTACTATACATGGTCGTTTTTTCGCAAAAACGCCTTACTATACATGGTCGTTTTTTCGCAAAAACGCCTTACTATACATGGTCGTTTTTTCGCAAAAACGCCTTACTATACATGGTCGTTTTTTCGCAAAAACGCCTTACTATACATGGTCGTTTTTTCGCAAAAACGCCTTACTATACATGGTCGTTTTTTCGCAAAAACGCCTTACTATACATGGTCGTTTTTTCGCAAAAACGCCTTACTATACATGGTCGTTTTTTCGCAAAAACGCCTTACTATACATGGTCGTTTTTTCGCAAAAACGCCTTACTATACATGGTCGTTTTTTCGTCAAAAACGCCTTACTATACATGGTCGTTTTTTCGCAAAAACGCCTTACTATACATGGTCGTTTTTTCGCTAAAAACGCCTTACTATACATGGTCGTTTTTTTCGCAAAAACGCCTTACTATACATGGTCGTTTTTTCGTCAAAAACGCCTTACTATACATGGTCGTTTTTTCGCAAAAACGCCTTACTATACATGGTCGTTTTTTCGCAAAAACGCCTTACTATACATGGTCGTTTTTTCGCTCAAAACGCCTTACTATACATGGTCGTTTTTTCGCAAAAACGCCTTACTATACATGGTCGTTTTTTCGCAAAAACGCCTTACTATACATGGTCGTTTTTTCGCTAAAAACGCCTTACTATACATGGTCGTTTTTTTCGCAAAAACGCCTTACTATACATGGTCGTTTTTTCGCAAAAACGCCTTACTATACATGGTCGTTTTTTCGCAAAAACGCCTTACTATACATGGTCGTTTTTTCGCTAAAAACGCCTTACTATACATGGTCGTTTTTTCGCAAAAACGCCTTACTATACATGGTCGTTTTTTCGCAAAAACGCCTTACTATACATGGTCGTTTTTTCGCAAAAACGCCTTACTATACATGGTCGTTTTTTTCGCTAAAACGCCTTACTATACATGGTCGTTTTTTCAAAAACGCCTTACTATACATGGTCGTTTTTTCGCAAAAACGCCTTACTATACATGGTCGTTTTTTCGCAAAAACGCCTTACTATACATGGTCGTTTTTTCGCAAAAACGCCTTACTATACATGGTCGTTTTTTCGCAAAAACGCCTTACTATACATGGTCGTTTTTTCGCAAAAACGCCTTACTATACATGGTCGTTTTTTCGCAAAAAACTATACGCCTTTTTTTCGCACTATACATGGTCGTTTTTTCGTTTTTTCAAAAACGCCTTACTATACATGGTCGTTTTTTCGCAAAAACGCCTTACTATACATGGTCGTTTTTTCGCAAAAACGCCTTACTATACATGGTCGTTTTTTCGCAAAAACGCCTTACTATACATGGTCGTTTTTTCGCAAAAACGCCTTACTATACATGGTCGTTTTTTTTCAAAAACGCCTTACTATACATGGTCGTTTTTTTTCAAAAACGCCTTACTATACATGGTCGTTTTTTCGCAAAACGCCTTACTATACATGGTCGTTTTTTCGCCAAAAACGCCTTACTATACATGGTCGTTTTTTCGCAAAAACGCCTTACTATACATGGTCGTTTTTTTCGCAAAAACGCCTTACTATACATGGTCGTTTTTTCGCAAAAAACGCCTTACTATACATGGTCGTTTTTTCGCTCAAAACGCCTTACTATACATGGTCGTTTTTTCGCAAAACGCCTTACTATACATGGTCGTTTTTTCGCAAAAACGCCTTACTATACATGGTCGTTTTTTCGCAAAAACGCCTTACTATACATGGTCGTTTTTTTCAAAAACGCCTTACTATACATGGTCGTTTTTTCGTCAAAAACGCCTTACTATACATGGTCGTTTTTTCGCAAAAACGCCTTACTATACATGGTCGTTTTTTCGCAAAAACGCCTTACTATACATGGTCGTTTTTTTCGCAAAAACGCCTTACTATACATGGTCGTTTTTTCGCAAAAACGCCTTACTATACATGGTCGTTTTTTCGCAAAAACGCCTTACTATACATGGTCGTTTTTTTCGCAAAAACGCCTTACTATACATGGTCGTTTTTTCGTCAAAAACGCCTTACTATACATGGTCGTTTTTTCGCAAAAACGCCTTACTATACATGGTCGTTTTTTTCGCAAAAACGCCTTACTATACATGGTCGTTTTTTCGCAAAAACGCCTTACTATACATGGTCGTTTTTTCGCTAAAAACGCCTTACTATACATGGTCGTTTTTTCGCAAAAACGCCTTACTATACATGGTCGTTTTTTTCGCAAAAACGCCTTACTATACATGGTCGTTTTTTCGCTAAAACGCCTTACTATACATGGTCGTTTTTTCGCAAAAACGCCTTACTATACATGGTCGTTTTTTTTCGCAAAAACGCCTTACTATACATGGTCGTTTTTTCGTCAAAACGCCTTACTATACATGGTCGTTTTTTTCAAAAACGCCTTACTATACATGGTCGTTTTTTCGCAAAAACGCCTTACTATACATGGTCGTTTTTTCGTCAAAAACGCCTTACTATACATGGTCGTTTTTTCGCAAAAACGCCTTACTATACATGGTCGTTTTTTCAAAAAACGCCTTACTATACATGGTCGTTTTTTCGCAAAAACGCCTTACTATACATGGTCGTTTTTTCGCAAAAACGCCTTACTATACATGGTCGTTTTTTCGCAAAAACGCCTTACTATACATGGTCGTTTTTTTCGCAAAAACGCCTTACTATACATGGTCGTTTTTTTCAAAAACGCCTTACTATACATGGTCGTTTTTTCGCAAAACGCCTTACTATACATGGTCGTTTTTTCGCAAAAACGCCTTACTATACATGGTCGTTTTTTCGCAAAAACGCCTTACTATACATGGTCGTTTTTTCGCAAAAACGCCTTACTATACATGGTCGTTTTTTTCGCAAAAACGCCTTACTATACATGGTCGTTTTTTCGCAAAAACGCCTTACTATACATGGTCGTTTTTTCGTCAAAAACGCCTTACTATACATGGTCGTTTTTTCGCTAAAAACGCCTTACTATACATGGTCGTTTTTTCGCAAAAACGCCTTACTATACATGGTCGTTTTTTTCGCAAAAACGCCTTAACGCCTTACTATACATGGTCGTTTTTTCGTCAAAAACGCCTTACTATACATGGTCGTTTTTTCGCAAAAACGCCTTACTATACATGGTCGTTTTTTCGCAAAAACGCCTTACTATACATGGTCGTTTTTTCGCAAAAACGCCTTACTATACATGGTCGTTTTTTCGCTAAAAACGCCTTACTATACATGGTCGTTTTTTTCGGCAAAAACGCCTTACTATACATGGTCGTTTTTTTCAAAAAACGCCTTACTATACATGGTTGGTTTTTTCGTCAAAAACGCCTTACTATACATGGTCGTTTTTTCGCAAAACGCCTTACTATACATGGTCGTTTTTTCAAAAAACGCCTTACTATACATGGTCGTTTTTTCGTCAAAAACGCCTTACTATACATGGTCGTTTTTTCGCAAAAACGCCTTACTATACATGGTCGTTTTTTCGTCAAAAACGCCTTACTATACATGGTCGTTTTTTCGCAAAAACGCCTTACTATACATGGTCGTTTTTTCGTCAAAAACGCCTTACTATACATGGTCGTTTTTTCGCTAAAACGCCTTACTATACATGGTCGTTTTTTCGCAAAAACGCCTTACTATACATGGTCGTTTTTTCGTCAAAAACGCCTTACTATACATGGTCGTTTTTTCGCAAAAACGCCTTACTATACATGGTCGTTTTTTCGCAAAAACGCCTTACTATACATGGTCGTTTTTTTCGCAAAAACGCCTTACTATACATGGTCGTTTTTTCGCAAAAACGCCTTACTATACATGGTCGTTTTTTCGCAAAACGCCTTACTATACATGGTCGTTTTTTCGCAAAAACGCCTTACTATACATGGTCGTTTTTTCGTCAAAAACGCCTTACTATACATGGTCGTTTTTTCGTCAAAAACGCCTTACTATACATGGTCGTTTTTTCGCAAAAACGCCTTACTATACATGGTCGTTTTTTCGTCAAAAACGCCTTACTATACATGGTCGTTTTTTCGCAAAAACGCCTTACTATACATGGTCGTTTTTTCGTCAAAAACGCCTTACTATACATGGTCGTTTTTTCGTCAAAAACGCCTTACTATACATGGTCGTTTTTTCGCAAAAACGCCTTACTATACATGGTCGTTTTTTCGTCAAAAACGCCTTACTATACATGGTCGTTTTTTCGTCAAAAACGCCTTACTATACATGGTCGTTTTTTCGCAAAAACGCCTTACTATACATGGTCGTTTTTTCGCAAAAACGCCTTACTATACATGGTCGTTTTTTCGTCAAAAACGCCTTACTATACATGGTCGTTTTTTCGCAAAAACGCCTTACTATACATGGTCGTTTTTTCGTCAAAAACGCCTTACTATACATGGTCGTTTTTTCGTCAAAAACGCCTTACTATACATGGTCGTTTTTTCGCAAAAACGCCTTACTATACATGGTCGTTTTTTCGCAAAAACGCCTTACTATACATGGTCGTTTTTTCGTCAAAAACGCCTTACTATACATGGTCGTTTTTTCGCAAAAACGCCTTACTATACATGGTCGTTTTTTCGTCAAAAACGCCTTACTATACATGGTCGTTTTTTCGTCCAAAAACGCCTTACTATACATGGTCGTTTTTTCGTCCAAAAACGCCTGACTATACATGCTCGTTTTTTCGGCCAAAAACGCCTTACTATACATGGTCGTTTTTTCGTCCAAAAACGCCTTACTATACATGGTCGTTTTTTCGTCCAAAAACGCCTTACTATACATGGTCGTTTTTTTCGGCCAAAAACGCCTTACTATACATGGTCGTTTTTTCGCTAAAAACGCCTTACTATACATGGTCGTTTTTTCGCAAAAACGCCTTACTATACATGGTCGTTTTTTTCGCTAAAAACGCCTTACTATACATGGTCGTTTTTTCGGCCAAAAACGCCTTACTATACATGGTTGTTTTTTCGGCCAAAAACGCCTTACTATACATGGTCGTTTTTTTCGTCCAAAAACGCCTTACTATACATGGTCGTTTTTTCGGCCAAAAACGCCTTACTATACATGGTCGTTTTTTCGGCCAAAAACGCCTTACTATACATAAAAACGCCTTACTATACATGGTCGTTTTTTCGCAAAAACGCCTTACTATACATGGTCGTTTTTTCGCAAAAACGCCTTACTATACATGGTCGTTTTTTCGCAAAAACGCCTTACTATACATGGTCGTTTTTTCGCTAAAAACGCCTTACTATACATGGTCGTTTTTTCGCAAAAACGCCTTACTATACATGGTCGTTTTTTCGCAAAAACGCCTTACTATACATGGTCGTTTTTTCGCAAAAACGCCTTACTATACATGGTCGTTTTTTCGCAAAAACGCCTTACTATACATGGTCGTTTTTTCGCAAAACGCCTTACTATACATGGTCGTTTTTTCGTCAAAACGCCTTACTATACATGGTCGTTTTTTCGCAAAAACGCCTTACTATACATGGTCGTTTTTTCGCAAAAACGCCTTACTATACATGGTCGTTTTTTCGCAAAAACGCCTTACTATACATGGTCGTTTTTTCGCAAAAACGCCTTACTATACATGGTCGTTTTTTTCGGCTCAAAACGCCTTACTATACATGGTCGTTTTTTTACGCAAAAACGCCTTACTATACATGGTCGTTTTTTCGTCAAAAACGCCTTACTATACATGGTCGTTTTTTCGTCAAAACGCCTTACTATACATGGTCGTTTTTTTCGTCAAAAACGCCTTACTATACATGGTCGTTTTTTCGCAAAAACGCCTTACTATACATGGTCGTTTTTTCGGCCAAAAACGCCTTACTATACATGGTCGTTTTTTCCGGCCAAAAACGCCTTACTATACATGGTCGTTTTTTCGGCCAAAAACGCCTTACTATACATGGTCGTTTTTTTCGGCCAAAAACGCCTTACTATACATGGTCGTTTTTTCGTCAAAAACGCCTTACTATACATGGTCGTTTTTTCGTCAAAAACGCCTTACTATACATGGTCGTTTTTTCGTCAAAAACGCCTTACTATACATGGTCGTTTTTTTCGTCAAAAACGCCTTACTATACATGGTCGTTTTTTCGTCAAAAACGCCTTACTATACATGGTCGTTTTTTTCGGCTCAAAACGCCTTACTATACATGGTCGTTTTTTTCGTCAAAAACGCCTTACTATACATGGTCGTTTTTTTCGTCAAAAACGCCTTACTATACATGGTCGTTTTTTTCAAAAACGCCTTACTATACATGGTCGTTTTTCGCAAAAACGCCTTACTATACATGGTCGTTTTTTCGTCAAAAACGCCTTACTATACATGGTCGTTTTTTCGCAAAAACGCCTTACTATACATGGTCGTTTTTTCGCGGTCGTTTTTTCGCCAAAACGCCTTACTATACATGGTCGTTTTTTTCAGCTAAAAACGCCTTACTATACATGGTCGTTTTTTTCGGTAAAAAAACGCCTTACTATACATGGTCGTTTTTTCGTAAAAACGCCTTACTATACATGGTCGTTTTTTCGCAAAAAACGCCTTACTATACATGGTCGTTTTTTCGTCAAAAACGCCTTACTATACATGGTCGTTTTTTCGCAAAAACGCCTTACTATACATGGTCGTTTTTTCGCAAAAACGCCTTACTATACATGGTCGTTTTTTCGCAAAAACGCCTTACTATACATGGTCGTTTTTTCGCAAAAACGCCTTACTATACATGGTCGTTTTTTCGCAAAAACGCCTTACTATACATGGTCGCTTTTTTCGTCAAAAACGCCTTACTATACATGGTCGTTTTTTTCGCAAAAACGCCTTACTATACATGGTCGTTTTTTCGCAAAAACGCCTTACTATACATGGTCGTTTTTTCGCAAAAACGCCTTACTATACATGGTCGTTTTTTCGCAAAAACGCCTTACTATACATGGTCGTTTTTTTCGCAAAAACGCCTTACTATACATGGTCGTTTTTTCGTCAAAAACGCCTTACTATACATGGTCGTTTTTTCGTCAAAAACGCCTTACTATACATGGTCGTTTTTTCGCAAAAACGCCTTACTATACATGGTCGTTTTTTCGCAAAAACGCCTTACTATACATGGTCGTTTTTTCGCAAAAACGCCTTACTATACATGGTCGTTTTTTTCGCAAAAACGCCTTACTATACATGGTCGTTTTTTCGTCAAAAACGCCTTACTATACATGGTCGTTTTTTCGTCAAAAACGCCTTACTATACATGGTCGTTTTTTCGCAAAAACGCCTTACTATACATGGTCGTTTTTTCGTCAAAAACGCCTTACTATACATGGTCGTTTTTTCGTCAAAAACGCCTTACTATACATGGTCGTTTTTTCGTCAAAAACGCCTTACTATACATGGTCGTTTTTTCGTCAAAAACGCCTTACTATACATGGTCGTTTTTTCGTCAAAAACGCCTTACTATACATGGTCGTTTTTTCGCAAAAACGCCTTACTATACATGGTCGTTTTTTCGCAAAAACGCCTTACTATACATGGTCGTTTTTTCGCTAAAAACGCCTTACTATACATGGTCGTTTTTTTCGGCCAAAAACGCCTTACTATACATGGTCGTTTTTTTTACGCCAAAAACGCCTTACTATACATGGTCGTTTTTTTCGGCCAAAAACGCCTTACTATACATGGTCGTTTTTTCGGTAAAAAACGCCTTACTATACATGGTCGTTTTTTTTAGGACAAAAACGCCTTACTATACATGGTCGTTTTTTTCAAAAACGCCTTACTATACATGGTCGTTTTTTCGTCAAAAACGCCTTACTATACATGGTCGTTTTTTTGTCAAAAACGCCTTACTATACATGGTCGTTTTTTCGCAAAAACGCCTTACTATACATGGTCGTTTTTTCGCAAAAACGCCTTACTATACATGGTCGTTTTTTTTCAAAAACGCCTTACTATACATGGTCGTTTTTTCGCTAAAAACGCCTTACTATACATGGTCGTTTTTTCGCCTTACTATACATGGTCGTTTTTTCGCAAAACGCCTTACTATACATGGTCGTTTTTTCGTCAAAAACGCCTTACTATACATGGTCGTTTTTTCGCAAAAACGCCTTACTATACATGGTCGTTTTTTCGCCAAAAACGCCTTACTATACATGGTCGTTTTTTCGCCAAAACGCCTTACTATACATGGTCGTTTTTTCGTCAAAACGCCTTACTATACATGGTCGTTTTTTCGTCAAAAACGCCTTACTATACATGGTCGTTTTTTCGTCAAAACGCCTTACTATACATGGTCGTTTTTTGTCAAAAACGCCTTACTATACATGGTCGTTTTTTGTCAAAAACGCCTTACTATACATGGTCGTTTTTTCGCTAAAACGCCTTACTATACATGGTCGTTTTTTCGTCAAAAACGCCTTACTATACATGGTCGTTTTTTCGTCAAAAACGCCTTACTATACATGGTCGTTTTTTCGTCAAAAACGCCTTACTATACATGGTCGTTTTTTCAAAAACGCCTTACTATACATGGTCGTTTTTTCGTCAAAAACGCCTTACTATACATGGTCGTTTTTTCGCTAAAACGCCTTACTATACATGGTCGTTTTTTCGTCCAAAAACGCCTTACTATACATGGTCGTTTTTTCGGCCAAAAACGCCTTACTATACATGGTCGTTTTTTCGTCCAAAAACGCCTTACTATACATGGTCGTTTTTTCGTCAAAAACGCCTTACTATACATGGTCGTTTTTTTCGCCAAAAACGCCTTACTATACATGGTCGTTTTTTCGTCAAAAACGCCTTACTATACATGGTCGTTTTTTCGTCCAAAACGCCTTACTATACATGGTCGTTTTTTCGGCCAAAAACGCCTTACTATACATGGTCGTTTTTTTCGTCCAAAAACGCCTTACTATACATGGTCGTTTTTTCGTCCAAAAACGCCTTACTATACATGGTCGTTTTTTGCCAAAAACGCCTTACTATACATGGTCGTTTTTTCGTCCAAAAACGCCTTACTATACATGGTCGTTTTTTCGTCAAAAACGCCTTACTATACATGGTCGTTTTTTCGTCCAAAACGCCTTACTATACATGGTCGTTTTTTCGTCAAAAACGCCTTACTATACATGGTCGTTTTTTTCGGCAAAAACGCCTTACTATACATGGTCGTTTTTTTGTCAAAAACGCCTTACTATACATGGTCGTTTTTTCGTCAAAAACGCCTTACTATACATGGTCGTTTTTTCGTCAAAAACGCCTTACTATACATGGTCGTTTTTTTCGTCCAAAAACGCCTTACTATACATGGTCGTTTTTTCGTCAAAACGCCTTACTATACATGGTCGTTTTTTTTCAAAAACGCCTTACTATACATGGTCGTTTTTTCGCTAAAACGCCTTACTATACATGGTCGTTTTTTCGTCAAAAACGCCTTACTATACATGGTCGTTTTTTCGTCAAAAACGCCTTACTATACATGGTCGTTTTTTTTGTCAAAAACGCCTTACTATACATGGTCGTTTTTTCGTCAAAAACGCCTTACTATACATGGTCGCTTTTTTCGCAAAACGCCTTACTATACATGGTCGTTTTTTTCGCTAAAACGCCTTACTATACATGGTCGTTTTTTTCGCAAAAACGCCTTACTATACATGGTCGTTTTTTCGCAAAAACGCCTTACTATACATGGTCGTTTTTTCGTCCAAAACGCCTTATTATACATGGTCGTTTTTTCGTCAAAAACGCCTTACTATACATGGTCGTTTTTTTCGCAAAAACGCCTTACTATACATGGTCGTTTTTTTCGGCAAAAAATGCCTTACTATACATGGTCGTTTTTTTCCGCCAAAAACGCCTTACTATACATGGGCGTTTTTTCGGTAAAAAACGCCTTACTATACATGGTCGTTTTTTGTCAAAAACGCCTTACTATACATGGTCGTTTTTTCGCAAAAACGCTTTATTATACATGGTCGCTTTTTCGCCAAAACGCTTTATTATACATGGTCGTTTTTTTCGCCAAAACGCCTTATTATACATGGTCGTTTTTTTTCGCCAAAACGCCTTATTATACATGGTCGTTTTTTCACAAAAACGCCTTACTATACATGGTCGTTTTTTCGTCAAAAACGCCTTATTATACATGGTCGTTTTTTTGTCAAAAACGCCTTACTATACATGGTCGCTTTTTCGCTAAAACGCCTTATTATACATGGTCGTTTTTTCGCAAAAACGCTTTACTATACATGGTCGTTTTTTCGCAAAAACGCCTTACTATACATGGTCGTTTTTTTGTCAAAAACGCCTTATTATACATGGTCGTTTTTTCGTTAAAAACGCCTTACTATACATGGTCGTTTTTTCATCCAAAACGCCTTACTATACATGGTTGTTTTTTCGTCAAAAACGCCTTACTATACATGGTCGTTTTTTGTCAATAAACGCCTTATTATACATGGTCGTTTTTTTCGTCAAAAAACGCCTTACTATACATGGTCGTTTTTTTCGTCCAAAAACGCCTTACTATACATGGTCGTTTTTTTCGGCTAAAAACGCCTTACTATACATGGTCGTTTTTTTCATCCAAAACGCCTTTCTATACATGGTCGTTTTTCCCAGCTTTCGCCATTAGAACATGGTCGTTATATGCTGTCAATGGACTGGGTTTGAACCTGGTCGTTTTTTCGACAGACAGCCAGCGTCGTTCTCTACACCACCAGTGACTGTGACTGGTTCTGCATGATAGGCGTATTTGACATGCACTCTGGAGGTTTTGCAGGAAAAAGTAACTGTTTGGTGTTGTATTTTCTCAAGTCACTGAGCAGGGTTTGAACCGGGGTTGCCTGGACGGAAAGCCAATGGGTATACCTCTACACTACCATTGACTGTGGCTTGAACTGCACGATAGGCGTATTTGACATGCACTCTGGAGAGTTTGCCGGAAAAAGTAACCGTTTTTTTGTTGTATTTTATCAAGTCACCGAGCAGGGTTTGAACCGGGGTTGCCTCGACAGATAGCCAGCGTGTATTCCTCTACACCACCAGTGACTGTGACTTGAACTGCACGATAGGCATGTTTGACATGCACGCTGGTTTGCAGGAGAAAGTAACTGGTGCTGTATTTTTACACATCACTGAGCGGGGTTTGAACCCATGCTAACTAAACATGGTCGTTTTTTTCGTCCAAAAACGCCTTACTATACATGGTCGTTTTTTTCGGCCAAAAACGCCTTACTATACATGGTCGTTTTTTCGTCCAAAAACGCCTTACTATACATGGTCGTTTTTTCGCCAAAAACGCCTTACTATACATGGTCGTTTTTTCGCAAAAACGCCTTATTATACATGGTCGTTTTTTTTGTCAAAAACGCCTTACTATACATGGTCGTTTTTTTCGCAAAAACGCCTTACTATACATGGTCATTTTTTTCGTCAAAAACGCCTTACTATACATGGTCGTTTTTTTTGTCAAAAACGCCTTACTATACATGGTCGTTTTTTTGTCAAAAACGCCTTACTATACATGGTCGTTTTTTTCGTCAAAAACGCCTTACTATACATGGTCGTTTTTTTGTCAAAAACGCCTTACTATACATGGTCGTTTTTTTCGCCAAAAACGCCTTACTATACATGGTCGTTTTTTTCGTCAAAAACGCCTTACTATACATGGTCGTTTTTTTCGTCAAAAACGCCTTACTATACATGGTCGTTTTTTTCGTCAAAAACGCCTTACTATACATGGTCATTTTTTTCGTCAAAAACGCCTTACTATACATGGTCGTTTTTTTGTCAAAAACGCCTTACTATACATGGTCGTTTTTTTCGTCAAAAACGCCTTACTATACATGGTCGTTTTTTCGTCAAAAACGCCTTACTATACATGGTCGTTTTTTCGTCAAAAACGCCTTATTATACATGGTCGTTTTTTCGTCAAAACGCTTTTTATACATGGTCGTTTTTTCGCAAAAACGCCTTACTATACATGGTCGTTTTTTCGTCTAAAAAACGCCTTACTATACATGGTCTTTTTTTCGCAAAAACGCCTTACTATACATGGTCGTTTTTTCGCAAAAACGCCTTACTATACATGGTCGTTTTATTCGTCAAAAACGCCTTTTTATACATGGTCGTTTTATTTCGTCAAAAACGCCTTACTATACATGGTCGTTTTTTTCGTCAAAAACGCCTTACTATACATGGTCGTTTTTTCGCAAAAACGCCTTACTATACATGGTCGTTTTTTCGTCAAAAACGCTTTACTATACATGGTCGTTTTTTCGTCAAAAACGCCTTACTATACATGGTCGTTTTTTCGCAAAAACGCTTACTATACATGGTCGTTTTTTCGCAAAAACGCCTTATTATACATGGTCGTTTTTTTTCGCAAAAACGCCTTACTATACATGGTCGTTTTTTTTGTCAAAAACGCCTTACTATACATGGTCGTTTTTTTGTCAAAAACGCCTTACTATACATGGTCGTTTTTTTTGTCAAAAACGCCTTACTATACATGGTTGTTTTTTCGTCAAAAACGCCTTACTATACATGGTTGTTTTTTTTGTCAAAAACGCCTTACTATACATGGTTGTTTTTTTCGTCAAAAAACGCCTTACTATACATGGTTGTTTTTTTCGTCAAAAAACGCCTTACTATACATGGTCGTTTTTTTGTCAAAAACGCCTTACTATACATGGTTGTTTTTTTCGTCAAAAACGCCTTACTATACATGGTTGTTTTTTTCGTCAAAAACGCCTTACTATACATGGTTGTTTTTTTCGTCAAAAACGCCTTACTATACATGGTTGTTTTTTTCGTCAAAAACGCCTTACTATACATGGTCGTTTTTTTCAAAAACGCCTTACTATACATGGTCGTTTTTTCCGGTTAAAAACGCCTTACTATACATGGTCGTTTTTTTTCGTCAAAATCGCCTTGCTATACATGGTCATTTTTTTCGGCCAAAAACACCTTACTATACATGGTCGTTTTTTTCGTCAAAAAACGCCTTATTATACATGGTCGTTTTTTGTCAAAAACGCCTTACTATACATGGTCTTTTTTTCGCAAAAACGCCTTACTATACATGGTCTTTTTTTCGTCAAAAACGCCTTACTATACATGGTCGTTTTTTCGTCAAAAACGCCTTATTATACATGGTCGTTTTTTCGCCAAAAACGCCTTACTATACATGGTCGTTTTTTTGTCAAAAACGCCTTACTATACATGGTCGTTTTTTCGCAAAAACGCCTTACTATACATGGTCGTTTTTTCGCAAAAACGCCTTACTATACATGGTCGTTTTTCGCTAAAAACGCTTTATTATACATGGTCGTTTTTTCGTCAAAAACGCTTATTATACATGGTCGTTTTTTCGCCAAAACGCCTTATTATACATGGTCGTTTTTTCGTCAAAAACGCCTTACTATACATGGTCGTTTTTTCGTCCAAAACGCCTTACTATACATGGTCGTTTTTTTGGTCAAAAACGCCTTACTATACATGGTCGTTTTTTGTCAAAAACGCCTTACTATACATGGTCTTTTTTTCGCAAAAACGCCTTACTATACATGGTCGTTTTTTTCGCTAAAAACGCCTTACTATACATGGTCGTTTTTTCGCAAAAACGCCTTACTATACATGGTCGTTTTTTTCGAATAAAAAAAACGCCTTATTATACATGGTCATTTTTTCGCAAAAACGCCTTACTATACATGGTCGTTTTTTTCGCTAAAACGCCTTATTATACATGGTCGCTTTTTTGTCAAAAACGCCTTACTATACATGGTCGTTTTTTGGTCAAAAACGCCTTACTATACATGGTCGTTTTTTCGTCAAAAACGCCTTATTATACATGGTCGTTTTTTCGTCAAAACGCCTTATTATACATGGTCGTTTTTTCGCAAAAACGCCTTTTTATACATGGTCGTTTTTTCAAAAAACGCCTTACTATACATGGTCGTTTTTTCGTCAAAAACGCCTTATTATACATGGTCGTTTTTTGTCAAAAACGCCTTACTATACATGGTCTTTTTTTTCGCAAAAACGCCTTACTATACATGGTCTTTTTTTCGCAAAAACGCCTTATTATACATGGTCGTTTTTTCGTCAAAACGCCTTATTATACATGGTCGCTTTTTTCGCAAAAACGCCTTATTATACATGGTCGTTTTTTTCGCAAAAACGCCTTACTATACATGGTCGTTTTTTTTCGCAAAAACGCCTTATTATACATGGTCGTTTTTTTCGCCAAAAAACGCTTTACTATACATGGTCGTTTTTTTCGCCAAAACGCCTTATTATACATGGTCGTTTTTTTCGTCAAAAACGCCTTATTATACATGGTCGTTTTTTCGTTCAAAACGCCTTACTATACATGGTCGTTTTTTGGTCAAAAACGCCTTACTATACATGGTCGTTTTTTTCGTCAAAAACGCTTTATTATACATGGTCGTTTTTTCGCAAAACGCCTTTTATACATGGTCGTTTTTTCACAAAAACGCCTTACTATACATGGTCGTTTTTTCACAAAAACGCCTTATTATACATGGTCGTTTTTTGTCAAAAACGCCTTACTATACATGGTCGTTTTTTCGGCTAAAAACGCCTTACTATACATGGTCGTTTTTTCGGCTAAAAACGCCTTACTATACATGGTCGTTTTTTCGTCAAAACGCCTTACTATACATGGTCATTTTTTTCGGCAAAAACGCCTTACTATACATGGTCATTTTTTTCGGCCAAAAACGCCTTACTATACATGGTCGTTTTTTTCGGCCAAAAACGCCTTACTATACATGGTCGTTTTTTTGTCAAAAACGCCTTACTATACATGGTCGTTTTTTGGTCAAAAACGCCTTATTATACATGGTCGTTTTTTTCAAAAACGCCTTATTATACATGGTCGTTTTTTCGCAAAACGCCTTATTATACATGGTCGTTTTTCGCAAAAACGCTTTTTATACATGGTCGTTTTTTCGGCTAAAAACGCCTTACTATACATGGTCGTTTTTTTCGTCAAAAACGCCTTATTATACATGGTCGTTTTTTTTGTCAAAAACGCCTTACTATACATGGTCGTTTTTTTCGCTAAAAACGCCTTACTATACATGGTCGTTTTTTTCGCAAAACGCTTTACTATACATGGTCGTTTTTTTTCGTCCCAAAACGCCTTACTATACATGGTCGTTTTTCGCAAAAACGCCTTACTATACATGGTTGTTTTTCACAAAAACGCCTTATTATACATGGTCGTTTTTTCGCCAAAACGCCTTATTATACATGGTCGTTTTTTCGCCAAAAACGCCTTATTATACATGGTCGTTTTTTTTCCAAAACGCCTTATTATACATGGTCGTTTTTTCGTCCAAAACGCCTTACTATACATGGTCGCTTTTTTTTCAAAAACGCCTTACTATACATGGTTGTTTTTTTTGTCAAAAACGCCTTACTATACATGGTCATTTTTTGTCAATAAACGCCTTATTATACATGGTCGTTTTTTTGTCCAAAAACGCCTTATTATACATGGTCGTTTTTTTCGGCTAAAACGCCTTACTATACATGTTCGTTTTTTTCGTCAAAACGCCTTACTATACATGGTCATTTTTTCGTCAAAACGCCTTACTATACATGGTCATTTTTTCGCAAAACGCTTTACTATACATGGTCGCTTTTTCGCTAAAACGCCTTATTATACATGGTCGCTTTTTTGTCAAAACGCCTTATTATACATGGTCGTTTTTTGGTCAAAAACGCCTTACTATACATGGTTGTTTTTTTCGCAAAAACGCCTTACTATACATGGTCATTTTTTCGCCAAAACGCCTTACTATACATGGTCGCTTTTTCGCTAAAACGCCTTACTATACATGGTCGCTTTTTACGCCCAAAACGCCTTACTATACATGGTCGTTTTTTCGTCCAAAACGCCTTACTATACATGGTCGTTTTTTCGCTAAAACGCCTTACTATACATGGTCGTTTTTACGCCCAAAACGCCTTACTATACATGGTCGTTTTCTTTGTCAAAAACGCCTTACTATACATGGTCATTTTTTGTCAATAAACGCCTTACTATACATGGTCATTTTTTGTCAATAAACGCCTTATTATACATGGTCGTTTTTTCGCTTAAACATGGTCGCCTTACTATACATGGTCGTTTTTTCGCCTAAAACGCCTTACTATACATGGTCGTTTTTTACGTCCAAAAACGCCTTACTATACATGGTCGTTTTTTTCGTCAAAAACGCCTTACTATACATGGTTGTTTTTTTTGTCAAAAACGCCTTACTATACATGGTCATTTTTTGTCAATAAACGCCTTATTATACATGGTCGTTTTTTTCGTCTAAAAACGCCTTACTATACATGGTCGTTTTTTTCGTCCAAAAACGCCTTACTATACATGGTTGTTTTTTTTGTCAAAAACGCCTTACTATACATGGTCATTTTTTGTCAATAAACGCCTTACTATACATGGTCGTTTTTTTCGGCTAAAAACGCCTTACTATACATGGTCGTTTTTTTCGGCTAAAAACGCCTTACTATACATGGTCGTTTTTTTCGGCTAAAAACGCCTTACTATACATGGTCATTTTTTGTCAATAAACGCCTTACTATACATGGTCGTTTTTTTCGTCAAAAAACGCCTTACTATACATGGTCGTTTTTTACGTCCAAAAACGCCTTACTATACATGGTCGTTTTTTTCATCCAAAAACGCCTTACTATACATGGTTGTTTTTTTTGTCAAAAACGCCTTACTATACATGGTCATTTTTGTCAATAAACGCCTTACTATACATGGTCATTTTTGTCAATAAACGCCTTATTATACATGGTCGTTTTTTTTCGCTAAAAACGCCTTACTATACATGGTCGTTTTTTCGCTAAAACGCCTTACTATACATGGTCTTTTTTTGGTCAATAAACGCCTTACTATACATGGTCGTTTTTTTCGTCAAAAAACGCCTTACTATACATGGTCGTTTTTTCGTCCAAAAACGCCTTACTATACATGGTCGTTTTTTGTCAAAAACGCCTTACTATACATGGTCATTTTTTGTCAATAAACGCCTTACTATACATGGTCATTTTTTGTCAAAAACGCCTTACTATACATGGTCATTTTTTGTCAATAAACGCCTTACTATACATGGTCGTTTTTTTCGTCAAAAAACGCCTTACTATACATGGTTGTTTTTTTTGTCAAAAACGCCTTACTATACATGGTCATTTTTTGTCAATAAACGCCTTACTATACATGGTCATTTTTGTCAAAACGCCTTACTATACATGGTCATTTTTGTCAATAAACGCCTTACTATACATGGTCATTTTTTGTCAATAAACGCCTTATTATACATGGTCGTTTTTTTCGCTAAAACGCCTTACTATACATGGTCGCTTTTTTGTCAAAAACGCCTTACTATACATGGTCGCTTTTTCGCTAAAAACGCCTTACTATACATGGTCGTTTTTTCGCTAAAAACGCCTTACTATACATGGTCATTTTTTGTCAATAAACGCCTTACTATACATGGTCGTTTTTTCATTCAAAACGCCTTACTATACATGGTCGTTTTTTTCGGCTAAAAACGCCTTACTATACATGGTCGTTTTTTCGCTAAAAACGCCTTACTATACATGGTCATTTTTGTCAATAAACGCCTTACTATACATGGTCGTTTTTTCGCTAAAAACGCCTCACTATACATGGTCGCTTTTTCGCTAAAAACGCCTTACTATACATGGTCGCTTTTTCGCTAAAAACGCCTTACTATACATGGTCATTTTTTGTCAATAAACGCCTTACTATACATGGTCGTTTTTTTTCAAAAACGCCTTACTATACATGGTCGCTTTTACGCCCAAAACGCTTACTATACATGGTCGTTTTTTTCATCCAAAAACGCCTTACTATACATGGTTGTTTTTTTTGTCAAAAACGCCTTACTATACATGGTCATTTTTTGTCAATAAACGCCTTACTATACATGGTCATTTTTTGTCAATAAACGCCTTATTATACATGGTCGTTTTTTTCGGCTAAAACGCCTTACTATACATGGTCGTTTTTTTCGGCTAAAAACACCTTACTATACATGGTCATTTTTTGTCAATAAACGCCTTACTATACATGGTCGTTTTTTTCGTCAAAAAACGCCTTACTATACATGGTCGTTTTTTTCGTCCAAAAACGCCTTACTATACATGGTTGTTTTTTTCGTCCAAAAACGCCTTACTATACATGGTTGTTTTTTTTGTCAAAAACGCCTTACTATACATGGTCATTTTTTGTCAATAAACGCCTTACTATACATGGTCATTTTTTGTCAATAAACGCCTTACTATACATGGTCATTTTTTGTCAATAAACGCCTTATTATACATGGTCGTTTTTTTCGGCTAAAAACGCCTTACTATACATGGTCGTTTTTTTCAAAAACGCCTTACTATACATGGTCGTTTTTTTCGGCTAAAAACGCCTTACTATACATGGTCGTTTTTCGTCAAAAACGCCTTACTATACATGGTCGTTTTTCGCTAAAACGCCTTACTATACATGGTCGCTTTTTCGCTAAAAACGCCTTACTATACATGGTCGCTTTTTTCGCTAAAACGCCTTACTATACATGGTCATTTTTGTCAATAAACGCCTTACTATACATGGTCGTTTTTTCGCTAAAAACGCCTTACTATACATGGTCGTTTTTTTCGCTAAAAACGCCTTACTATACATGGTCATTTTTTTCGTCAATAAACGCCTTACTATACATGGTCGTTTTTTTCGGCTAAAAACGCCTTACTATACATGGTCATTTTTTGTCAATAAACGCCTTACTATACATGGTCGTTTTTTTCGTCCAAAAACGCCTTACTATACATGGTCGTTTTTTCCGGCTAAAAACGCTCACTATACATGGTCGTTTTTTCGCCTCAAAACGCCTTACTATACATGGTCGTTTTTTTCGCTAAAACGCTTTACTATACATGGTCGCTTTTTTTCGCTAAAACGCCTTACTATACATGGTCATTTTTGTCAATAAACGCCTTACTATACATGGTCGTTTTTTCGCTAAAAACGCCTCACTATACATGGTCGCTTTTTTCGTCCAAAAACGCCTTACTATACATGGTCGTTTTTTTCGTCCAAAAACGCCTTACTATACATGGTCGTTTTTTTCGGCTAAAAACGCCTTACTATACATGGTCGTTTTTTTTGTCAAAAAACGCCTTACTATACATGGTCGTTTTTTGTCAATAAACGCCTTATTATACATGGTCGTTTTTTTCGTCCAAAAACGCCTTACTATGTCGTTTTTTCGGCTAAAAACGCCTTACTATACTATGTCGTTTTTTTCGGTTAAAAACGCCTTACTATACATGGTCATTTTTTGTCAATAAACGCCTTACTATACATGGTCGTTTTTTTCGTCCAAAAACGCCTTACTATACATGGTCGTTTTTTTCGTCCAAAAACGCCTTACTATACATGGTCGTTTTTTTCGGATAAAACGCCTTACTATATATGGTCATTTTTTTCGTCTAAAAACGCCTTACTATCATCTCATGACAATTTCGTGACATGTTGAACAAAGGTGGAAATGGAAGTCGTCCTCACAAAGGGCAGCAGTCACTATTGCTTGAGTTTTGGGGCAACTTTTTCCCGAGCGATGCTGCGATCATCACCGGTCAGAATTTTGTCAAATTACTGACCAACGGAATGGACAAACACATTTGCGCAGTATCAATAAACAGTAAATATCACGTGTGTGTATATATATATATATATATATATATATATATATATATATATATATATATATATATACATACTCTGGAGCGATTTACGTGTGAAATTATTAACACATCATTGTATCATTTCACATGTTGTTTTCACATTAAACTGCCAGAGGGCGCTCTAGGCCCGTGTTGAACACTGGCGGGAAACTTAAAATAATACTACCGGTATTGAATAAAAACAACTGAGAACAAAAATGACACCGAAAGGAAAATCAAAGATGCAAGTAGTGAAATATGCGGCCGAAAATGGTAATCGAGGAACAGAAAGAACGTTTGGAGCATCCTGTCAGGATTCAGAAAGGCTGAAATAATACGAACTGCTTCTGACGTAGGCGACGTAGAAGAGGAAACGTCGCATTTTCTACCTCCGGAGTTGTTTAGAAAGTGAGATTTCATTGAATTGAGTGATTTGGAGTGACACAGATGGTTTGATAAAACATGTTCGTTATGCTAGAGTTATCCGAATAACTCTTAATATGTTACGTGAACATACCAGGCACGTTCTCGGTTCGTTGTTTACGCGTCACGTGACGTTAGCATATTGTAAACTTATTCAGCCGGCTGTTCTCTATTTTATTTCCATTTTAAATTGCCTTTCATGATGACACGTATCTTCTTGGTGTTATCAAATAAATTTCCCCCCCAAAAATCTGACTTACCGTCAATTCGGGACTATAAGCTGCTACTTTTTTCCCAAACTTTCAACCCTGCGGCTATTACAGTGATGCGGCCAATTTATATAATTTTTCTAACGGCCGCCAGGGGCGCTATACTGTGTTGCTATTCTGTTGCTAGCATGTTGTTAGCATGTTGCTACCGTTTTACTGCAACGTCACAGGCACCGTTTGGGAAGAAAGTTATATTATTATTATTATTGTTAAGTTATATTATTAAAACTTTGAAAACTCTCTCTGTGTACCGTTTTCTATGTAAATATGTTGACATGTTTTAACCCTCGTGCAGTATCTGTCCCAAATTTGGTCATATGCGGCTTATATACGGGTGCGCCTTGTGTATGTACAAAATTGGTTTTCCTCTAAAAATGTAGTGGGTGCGGCTTATAATCAGGTGCGCCCTATAGTGCGGAAATTACGGTAATGTGTTTTTTTCTTCTTTATTATTCATTTTTATGGCTGGTGCGACTTTGACTCAGGAACGATTTATAGTCGAGAAAATATGGTATTCTTTCCAAAAAAAACAATTTTTTTTTGGGTAGTAGTAGTAGTAGTACACCAGTAAGGACAACATGAGTTTGTGTGTTTTTGTGCGAAAAGGACACAATGTCCAAGATCTGGCTGGTCAAAATATTTGGAGTCTTATTGTGTCACATTGTGCATTGCCGTATTCATCATGTAAACGTCCCAAAAGACACAAATCTTTGTGCAACAACATTTCCTACAGAGTCACAAAAAAATAGACATTTGGATTGCATTGCGAAAGCATACAGTGTGTCGTCCCGATCTGTATTCTCCCAAAAACAAGCTTTGGTATATCGTCAAAATACAGAAATTGATTGTTTTGACAGCACGAGATTGGCAGTGCGCTCGCCATCGATAACATTTTGAAGTCAAACCTATTTAAAAAAAAAAAAGTTTGGTCATACTTCCATTTGTATTTTTTGACAGGTTCATCATCCACAGGGCAAAATGGCTCACATTGTCCTCGATCGGAAGCTAATGCTAACCGGCTAATGCCACTCAGCGATCCGACTCCAACAATTGCGCGCATTATCTCCTCTTCTTCTTTGTCTTCTGTTGTCGCAGCATCTTCCGCCTCTTTGCGATCATGGCCCGCAGTTTGCAAAGGCCCTCCGGCAGGCCCTCGCCGATGATGGCGCAAGCCGGCTGCAGGTGCCAAGGCGTGGCCGCGCTAAGCTCCCCCAGGGCCAGCATCTTCTCCATCTGGGCCATGCTAAGCGAGTTCCTCAAGTCCTGCTTATTGGCCACCACCAGCACGGGAACCCCTTGGTTCTCCGCCAGCCGCGTGATCTTGTGCAGCTCCGTCCTCGCCTCCTCCACGCGCTCGGCGTCCACGGAGTCCACCACGAACACGATGCCGTCGGCGCAGCGGGTGTACGAACGCCACAGGGGTCGCAGTTTCTCTTGACCTCCCACGTCCCAAAAGTGGAAGGACGTGGTCCGCCGGCGGTCCCCCAGCGACACTTTGACCTTCTCCGCGTTGAAGCCCTTCGTGGGGACGGTGTTCACAAACTCGTCGAACCGCAGCCGATACAGCGCGGTGGTTTTGCCGGCGCAATCCAGTCCGAGTATGACGATGTGCAGAGGCTGGAAAGACGGGGGGCAGGTGAGTTGTGAGAATCCGTTCCCCATCTTGGTTTCGGGGGGCGGGAGGTCGCTTAAAATTCAGCGGGGCTGCTTTTCTTCTGCAGTAGCAAGAGCCTGGGGGTGGAGCGGGGGGAGGTCAAACGGTATGCATAATGAGTCAAATTTGCAAAGACTAAGCACGCGAGTGACTTACAAAGGACTCAACAGGTGACCCGATGTGAGAACGCGGTGTCACAAATAAAAGCACAAAGTTTCGCCTGAAACGTGTTGCTCGGCAACAGAAGACGTGTATTAAAATGCACAACTTGTCAGGAGCCGCGCGGAGCAGTCGAGTCCACACTTCCAAGACTGTCAAAATGTCATCCGGACGCTTTAAAATCTGCTTTTGTTTTCTCAATACGTTTGACTTGATTTTTTTGGTAAGCTTTATTTCCACACCCAGCTCATTGATTTTTTTTTTTCTACTCACACAAACTAAAAACATTGACTGGAAATTCGGGTTGGAAAGATGATAACATAATCACAAAATGCACACACGACAGCTTATGGTTGATTTACTGCTAAAAAAAAATAAAAAAAATGAAAAACGACGTCAATTTGGCTTAGAAAAGCTCAAGTTGGAGAACGGTTTTTTTCCGTCAGTTTCGTCAGTTTTCGTCGTCAGTTTTTTCGTCAGTTTCCCAGAAGTTGGGAGTAAAAGTTGTTTTTTATAAAGCTTCGCTACACCGAAATTAATAAACACCGCGTATGTCAACCCGCGATACACCGAGAACGATGATAAAGGTGGCCACATTAAGCACGTTCTTTGGACGGAAGCTACAATAAAATGATTTAAAAATTGTATAATTGGAGAGAAACTTACGCTGGCGGCGATTATTAGGCCATTCTGACTTGGTCGCTGGTTTTCAGGAGACGTCCGCGTAATTCCCTCTCGGCGCATCAACGCTCTGGTGGTATCTGTTGAGGAAACCACAACCTCCCCACCTTCTCCGGAAACGTCAAGCCTGTTGGATCAGCGTTACAGTTTCCGGTGAGGAATGTCAAAGTAAATACTTTGATACGCCATGACAGGTTTTGAGTCTCTTCTTAACCCGCCATTCATGACATTTGATTCGATTTACCTAACCAAGTCGCGTATTAGATTTAGGTTGTTTGTATAATACATCAATTTAAAATGTAAATATTTATTTTGATTGACTGACGACAGTGCGGTAATGTAGGCCATGGCTTTTATTATGGTAAAGACAGTTTCGTTGCCGCTGCAATAGACGCGCAGAAACCTGAGCAAAAAAACGTTACTGTATATGAATAGCACCTTGCGAATATAAAATAAAGACAAAGTTCTTCAGTGATACGCGACCGAAATCATTGTTTTGAACCATGTACCCGTAAAAGACACATTTTATTTATTTCGTTGCTAGATTGTACTCTATGAGGATCATTCTGCCCACGAAAACGCGACCTCAAATGAACCGTCATTCAGAATTCAACACTGGTCGCTAATTGTAAATACACACAAACACTGTCATGAAACGAATCCAAGAAGTAGTTATTCTTTTGTGATAAATGTCTTAAAAAAAGACACTCATTTGTATTCATACTTTTAGAATGATGGAAAAGTGTGGGTGCTTCAAGTTAAAGTTGTTGATTTAAGATAAGTTTTGAAAACAATTACTATAAAAGACCATTGGAAAATCGACCATTTAAACATATTTCGATGTTTAGGCCTACGACACGATTAAAAGCGTATCAAGTGGATGTTCGGGCTTTTCACGTATTGGTGCTGCCCTCGTGTGGACGTTAGAGGGAAGCATCAGAACGTCTGCTCGTCTATCCCAATGCAGTACAGCAGTTTTAAAACTGTAATTTCAAGAGGCAGCTGCTGGAATGAAACACGCGTTAAGCAGCACCAAAAACCGAAACACAAAATAAAAATGTGATAGGCACTAAACAGAAAGACGCTAGGCCGGGAAGTGAGATCAAAATAGTCTTAATCCCAAACTCCTCTTGATCCGTTTTCTGTCGCCACTTTCTCGAGGGGGGTAGCACACTTCTTACCCAATGTCGGTTAAAAACAAAACGTCGGCAGCTAAAGACAGTTGAGTTGAGATTTGTTTTTGTCATTCATCGATTATTTTTGTTTTAATGGGACATAATTTTGGTGGCTTTATTTGGGGCAATATTTCAGGGACAGCGGTTCCTACAGTGGACAAATTTGTCATGTTATGCATAAAAAGGCTTAAATTAACTTTACGGTACACACAATTAGAGTCCGTAATAATTCTGATGTCATTTGGCCAAATTCATTTGTCCAGGTCGCGAACATAAAAGTGTTCAACAGATTTGGTCAACTTCATAGATTATTTTTTGGTTAAAATTATTGATCAATCTAAAGTGTCCCTTTGGCGATGCAATGTTAATGGCTCAACAAACCCCCCAAACATGACGGTTTTAGAGATACGATGCTTCCGCCCGATGCCAGAGGACAGCAACAATTGATGTTTAAATCTGTTTATTCAACTTAAAATCTGCTAATTCGGGAACACAGTCAAAGTCCCACACAACACAATCACAAACTGATGAAACATTTTCAAAAATATTGCATTTGACAACTCACAGTGTATGTTAGGATTTATAATTTTTTTAAATGCTCTTTAAATCAAGCTGTGTACAATCATAACTCTGGTTGATAGCAAATGTTATTCAACGACGACGTCGAAGGGAGAAACATCTCGACTGCTGCTTTGAGTGCGAAACTAAACAATTGAAGACAACAACAAAACAACCCACGGTGGCATTATTTTATAAACGCGATGAGCTGGCGATGCGTCAGTGGTCGTCGGTTATATTGCTTCACCAACAAAAAGCAATCTTTTACAACGAGGGGGAGAAAAAAAATCTAAAGAAATCATGATCGATCGGGTTTAGCATGTACATTTATCCCCAAAATGTCAACGTCTCTACTGCAATCACTTGTGCAACATACACCCACTCCAAAAAGACCACAAAAATGAACCTCACTAACTGGAGAAGTACCAAAACAACAAGACAGCATTAATTATTGACTGTAGTAGTGTCCACAAAGCGCAATGTCCAGTGAGAAAAGTGTCGTCAAATAAAGCCTGTCGTTATCCTATTATTCTTTGCATAACGTAACAGCCTCTGCATTCTCAAATTATCCAACAAAAGTTTGCTCCCCCAAAAAAGTGTGCTGGAGGAAATTCGCTTTACGGGAACATGATGCTGAGGGTGCAACTGAGAAAGACTTAAAGTGCGTTCATGCTAAGCTTCATCGGCTTCTCGTTTTCATCTGGAGCGATCGACAAGTGATTTTCATTTATTTTGTGCGCGGCTTGTCCTGCCGGCAACCTGCAACAACCCAAACTTGCAAACAGAGCACACGCAAATCCACACGGGAAATACAGTAATGGCTAACGGAAAAATTCATGAAGGAATGATACCGTTGCTTAAAATGTGTCCGCATGTCACGTGAAGTTAAACAAAACACATTTTTACTGTTGATAAAATTCATGTGTAAAATAAATGCCTTGTGTGGTGGCAAACAACAGACCTGCAGCACGGAATTACGATTTCTTTTTCAGGAAAACAAGAATTAAAAACGTCAGTAGTTCATCGACTCATGAGAAGCGTACAAAATTGCCAGGATAATAGTTAGTCACTCATCTCTAGCCGTCATATGCATGTAGAGTTACATCACTATCGCCGCACACACCTGAACAAATGGTACTTCCCACTTGAAGCAATTGACAGTCAACCTAACATGCCAAGTTTGGCAAGCTGTAGTACCTGGAGGAAGTTCACGCCAGCCTGGGGCAGAACGCATAGAATCCACACAGGAGGGCCTAAGCCAAGATTCTAACTCAGAACCGCTCAACTGTGAAGCACACATGGCTCAGCACGATCACCAGGCCACATTAGCGTATTTTCCGCACTAGAAGGCGCATGCAATATTCTCAAAAGCCGACACAGCGTGCCGGATAATCCGATGCGCCTTCCAAACGGATCAATATTCCAATTTCTTGGAAGTAGTATGTATAATGTAACAGCTGCAGCGGTTGTGAAGGCTATCTGTAAATAAAGCTGTATTGTATTGTATTCCCTTTAGCGTGACTCCACCTAGTGGCTGCATAACGCAACTGCAGCCACTATTGTGGCTTCTATTCCATACGACTTCTAACGCGGTTCGCCCTCTATATGAAAACACTTTTAAAATTAGGCCATTCATTCAAGGTGCGCCTTATAGTGGCGGAAAATACGGTCATTATTTCACTCACTCCAAACCTTAGAAGTACCTTTTTTTTTTCAAGTATTGTGACGGTCGTTTTCTTCAAACGTTCACAAGAGACATTACATTTGCCGAGAAGAGCTTTCCTGGGTTGATTTAGTCTGGATTTTCGTTTCTTGAAATCATACAACAAATGTTGACACTTCGTCTGAAGGGTAGGAAGAAAATGGGACGACATACCAACGCGATAGAACTTCAAGTGGTCATGTCTGGTTGCTACTCGGGATGCGGGATGCTAAAGGGCTTTGTCATTGCGCTGTTGGAAGTGGTGTTCCCACCGCAGTCGACATACTGGTACATCTCCTGCGACACCTGCTCAGCATGGCTGAAGTATGTGGTGGTGGCAGTCACTCTGGGGAGAGCGGGGGGAGAATAAAGGGGGCAGGTTTACACACTCCCACAGCATTTCCAATGTTGGAATTGACAAGAGTTGATATCCGGGACAACTTACTGCATCATGAAAACTATGTTGTGAACCTTGATGGATTGCAGGGTACAGTAGTCGCTGGAAATGTCGACAAAACCGTCAAGTTAGGGACGAACGACGTCATTGAGGTCATAAGGCATTTGCTTTTTTCTATGTTGGACGGAAGGATGGATTAAAATGCATTTTCCTAAAAAATTAAGGAAAAAAAAAAAAAACATGGTACCACTTGGTACTGGTTGGCCCCATGGAAGGTATGAGAAGCCCAGTGATCTGTTACGGTCACGCACGGGCCGTCGTTTGGCTGCCGCTGCTCAACCGTATTGTGTTGTATTGTTTTTGTTATTGTAAAGTGTCCTTGGGTGTCTTGAAAGGCGCTTATAAAGAAAATGCATTATTATTATTATTGAACTCATTCAATCTTGGCCATTTTCACTGGAGCAAGCCCCTCAATGCCAGCGTTTGACTGGATTTTGACTGATCTTGCAAGGCCCACAGAATATTTGGTTCTCATGCTAATATAAACATGGAGCCGATCAAAATAAAGTTTGGACTCTCTTCTTTCAGCAGAAAAAAAAACGTTTTTTTCTATCTTTTTCCATTCTTCAACAATCGGCATTACAAAATGGCTACATTTTATGAAAATGGGGATTCCTGGGCAAAAAAAGAGAAAAAGAGCTTTTTGTACAAGCATGCATTAAACGTATACTGCCACCTACTGGTCGCTTTTTTTTTACATGAATTACAATGCAAACGGCTTATTCTCATTCACAGATTGCATCAGATCCTCCTCCTTTCTATGACGCAAAAAAAAAAAACAGACGTTCAAGTACTTCCTTGGTAGGCGGGGCCTAATTTTAAAAAGACGTACATCTTGTGGAATGAAAGAGTTCAATTCAAACGAACAAGAACAATAAAAATAGGCACGCAAACACTTACTATATGCTGCTCATCTCGTCCGCGATGACAGTGGGGACCATATAGTCAATCTGACAAGAAAGAGGGGGTGGGGGTGTCGGATTTCTCGCACGTTGACGTTTGGGACGCGCGTTTCATATAAGCTGTCATCTGGCGGGTTGTACCTGTTTCATGTCGAGAGGGCCGATGGCGGTCGTGTTCATCATGCGAGATTTGCCGATCACGGTGTTGACGAACTCCACTTGGGCTGTGACGTTGGCCACCTCCACTGAGTAGTAGTTGTTGTTGGTGATGTTGAGAGTGTTCTGAAGAGCCGCACAAAGTATCATCATCATCATCATCATCATCATCGATAGAATAATGAGTGGTGTCAATGTTTTTTTTTTTTATATTGAATTATTTGCAAAACGGTTTGCAAAGCCATCAATAAATTCTGACCGGAGCAGAGACAAGAAACGTCCTGACTGACCGTGATGTTCAAATAGACACTCTGCTTCTCTTTGTCGTAGCCGACGTACACCGACTTCACCCCGACGTAGGTCACCTCGATGGATCGAGGGAAGAGGAAAAATACCGCCAAAGTGGAGAGCAGCAGGCAGACAGCAACCGACGCGGCGACGTACAACTTCCTGCCAAAGACACGAGACGACGTCATGGGCCTCCAATGGAGGCATCAACATCATACAAATGGATTATTTCCACGGATGCAGGTAACCGAAACCACTTTGCGGGGCGGAAATGTGATGTTTCTGTCATTTAAAAACGTGTGCACAATTAGCACATTACTGACAATGCTTTTGCAGCCATTTTCAGCCGCTATGCACACAAAGATGAATATACGTACGTTCTCCTAGGGCGAAGCCTTTGGTCACTGTATGGAATTAACGCCACAAGTTGATTTTCCTGTCCTGCGGAAAGAAAAATGACCCCCCCCCAAAAAAGTCCTCAAAATTCTACACACAACATACACAGTGATAACTGATGCCATTGATGTGATATTCATGTCAATGTACCGTACTTTCCGCACTATAAGGCGCACCAGAGTATTAGGCGCACCTTCACTTCAATTTTCTGTCTCTATGTTTTCATATATAGGGTTGGAACGGATTAGGGCATTTACATGGAAAACGTGTCTCTACTTACAAACTTTTCCAGTGAAGAAATTTCTTCCAGAATCAATTAATTTCATACGGTAGCACTTGTATAAGGTGCATGCAATCGAAGCAACAATAGTGGCTGCGGGTGCGGTATGGATCCACTAGATGGAGCTACGCGCTAAAGGGAATACATGACAATACAACGCAGCTTTAGGTAACGCTTTGACGACCGCTGCCGCTGTAACAAAGCGCTTTACAGAACATTTAACGTCCAAAAATCAGAATATTGATCCATACGCAGCTCCCCGAGGATGTAGCATAAAGCACAAGACGAAGGCCATAAAAACACATAAAGCGCACCAGATTATAAGCCACACTGTTGGCTTTTGAGAAAACTGAATGCTTTGAGGTGTGCCTTATAGAGCGGAAAATACGGTATTTATTTTCCTTGTGCTGAAATTTCACACTGTCACAAAATGAAGACAAAGCTTTTAAAGGGTTAGCTCAATTATTTCAACACACCACAAGCAAAGGGTTACCTCTCGGGATCCTTCCAGTACCCTGACACGTAGGACACGTCACACTATCTCGTCCCGTAAACTCCACGTATGGAAATTGGGAAACATCACCAGCCTTCCAGCTCTGCTGATGGATAATATGTCCCTCTGCGGGCGACATATTTGTCTTTTGTTGGACTGTCTTCCAGGTGAGAGGTGAGGCCATCCTGAGGAGTGTCTCAAACAAAGTGGCCACACCACACAAGATAATAAATGACCTCATCATACGTCGTGTGTTTCAGGAAATGGGAAAATGGCTTCCCCATTGTAACACCTAAAATACCTCCGTGGTCCAAATAGCAATGCTAGTCGAGGGCAAATATTATCATTTGAAATGGTACAGAAAGAAATGAAATGAAAAGCCAGTTTCTGAGATGAAGTCAAATAAACGACAAAACGAGATTCCCCTTACCAAGATGGTAGTCTTTGACTTTGACTGGGTCGGGTACCAATTGGAACGGGGGGAAAAACCCTTCCGTTAACTCGCGCTGCAGACAAAATAAAATGCCAAATCTGTTGTCAGACAATGTGAACGAACGTGTCAAATGTGCATTTTTAACACTCAAGATGTGATGCTAGCACATCTTGCTAGCTAGATGATAAGTGGCAAAAACTATCTTCAACCACCCGCTTTGACACTGAAAACACCAAAACACACAAAATTAAAAATACAGTCCAGCCAGTACAATATATCCAACGCGTCCGTTTGACCAGAGAGATTTAGATTAGAAAGCTGTCAGCTGTATGAAACATAGCCATGGTAATTTTGCCTTACGATGTAAGCTAACATCGTAAACAAAACACGCGTTCACTGTTTTGTGCTAATAACATCCGATACTATTGATTCATTAGATATAACTCCATGAACAATATTGATTTAAAAATAAAAATAAAAACATCGTGAATTTTACCTGTAAATGCGTCAGCAGGTTAGTGAGCGGGTCCGTGTTTTGTTTACTAGCTTAGAAACTCGAAACAGACATGCGCGAGTGGGATGACTCATCTTCTCTTCTTCGCCTTTAATGGCAGTTGAGTTATCAGCGCCATCTAGTGGTGCGGAGTACGGCTGGCGTACCGTTCACCTACCAAGTACACAGTATTGAAAACACAAATAGACAAATCACACAAACGAACAGTTAAAACACATATACAGTATATTTTTCGTCAATTCAATAACTAAATGACCTCATATTTTATGCGACCAGAACTCTTGTCTTTATAGACATTTGACAACATTAATATTTATGTTCCATAAAATTGCATTTTTTTGAAAACACCAGTCATATATCATCTTTCCGGAGCATACATTTGGCAATTTAATCCCATTATTCAATTTTTATTATTACTTCGTGTAATGCTTTACCAATTTTAGAAGTGTACTTATAATTGTTATGTAAAAGTACTTCTTCAATCCTTTGGAGAGAAATGTTCGACCCATAGTATAGTCCGATGCAATTTTACGAAATAAAACAGTATGAGTCAAATAGAGACCGAGTTTTTCAGCTTGATGCCCTCAGGTGAAGTGTTTCTTCTTCCCCAGGATCTGTTCCAGTCAAGCAATAAGCTCCACTTCTGATGAATATCATTCTTACGAACGGACGATGAGTTGTAATTAACAGAAGAAAGAGAAGCGATGCTAATTGTTTTTGGAGAGAAAATTGTCCAATGAAATCTTTATCCTCAGTGTCACTTTGAAACAACTCCCTCTTCTACGTCGCTTTCAGACTCAGCGTTGATTTATCAACACGTGCCTAGAGCGCCCCTTGTGGTTTAATATGAAAATAACATGTGAAATGGCATAATCACGTGTTAATAATTTCACACGTAAAACGCTGCAGAGTATAAATCGCACCCCTGGCCAAACTATGAAAAAAAAATGCGACTTATAGTCCGGAAAATACGGTACATGGACTTATCGGTTTGACATGTTTGCTGTTGCTTTGATGTGGATGTAAAACCATGGAAGTGATGATGTAATCATGATGTTTGTCTTTCATCACTGATTTCCTAAAAAACATTTCAACAATATAAGAACTTGTGTTCCATCCTCTCTTATGTATGTGTGTGTTTTGTCCTCAGTACAACGCGACACGGCAGTGCAATCTTCATCAAGCACAATCAAGAATTTGAGTGCCGCGTGAGTGATTACACTTGATTAGTGACAATATGGATGGTCAACTAAAAAATGACGACTCTGCTCTTCAGCTGCCGACAAGAGCCCCTCATGAAAGTTCGTGACCGCCGGCGTGATTTGATGAAGGTTAAGGATCCTTTGACAGGCACCTGGATGTGCTGCCAGAGTTTTTCCACCGCTAGGGCAATGGAGTCGAAGGGAATTTTGAACCAGTGGTAGGCTAGGCAAGAGTACAGTATATTTCATATTTAGCCTACTAGCGTCCCTCCATTGTCGCCCAATACATTTCAGAATGATGTGAAAAATCTTTTTTTTTTTTTTTTTGCTAATCGCAACTGGAGTACAAGTTAGTTTTTAGGGGGAAATTCATTTGAAAAAATTCAACACCAAGAACAGACATGCCATCTTGAAAGGCAATTTAAAATACAAATAAAATAGAGAACAACAGGTTGAATAAGTGTACAATATGCTAACGTTACATGACGCATAAACAACGAATTGAGAACGTGCCTGGAATGATGACTTAACATTTTTGTAAGCTTATGTTAAATTATTAATTATTTTCATTTTATATTTGAGCATTATATTCTTTCGTGTTACAGTTACCTAGGTTATATTCCGTTTAATAATTGCTTCAACAAGTTGATGTTGATATGATCTGATTGGTTAAGGAAACCAGGAAGTGTTTTGTGTTACCGGGGAGGTGTGTTCTCGTTCGTTCGTTCGTTCTGCCCATTTTTAAAGTAGAGCCATCCACTACAAAACTACGAACCTCTCAACTTACAATATTAAGAGTTATTCGGCTAACTATAGCATAAAGACCATGCTAACAAGTTGAACAAACCTTCAGTATCACTCCAAATGACTAAATCCAATGAAATATTAATCCTCGGTGTCACTTTTAAACAACTCCATCAAATCCGGGGGGGCGGGGTAAAATGCGGCGCTTCCGCTTCTACGTCGCTTACGTCAGACTCGTCGTTGACTTGTCAACACAGGCCTAGAGCGCCCTCTGGCGGTTCAATACGAAAACATGTGCAATGATAAAATAATGTGTTAATTTCAGGGAGAAATCGCACCCCAAGCCAAACGATGAAAAAAAAAACCTCTGAGATTTATAGTCCAGAAAATACGGTAATTATGTACAGCACTATGGCTGTGTTGTTTTATTTTGAAAGTGTGTTTCAAAGACTGGACAAAATAAGATTTTTGTTTCAGAACTTGCTAGCCTTTTCCTGGCACACATCGACAAGAACCCCCTGTTCAGTTTGACCTTCTCTCCCCCCTTGATTGGTCGCATATTTTTATTCCAAGAAGCCGTGATGAGCTTGTGTTCAGACCAAATCAGCAACCATTATGATTAATTTGCGATTGGCCCTTATTCTCAAAATTGCTGTCCTTGTCATTTCCATTGAGGAGGCAGTGATTGCGTCAGACTGAGCGTCAGGGTTAATCAGCAGTTCTCAGAACCTCGTCTGAGTGCCTCACCTCGACAGTTTTCCCTTTTCCCTTCACCACATAGAAGAAGATCGCGTGCGCCAGATGTGATGATTGACGTGTCGTAAATTGTCTGCATGCATTATGCAAATAAGGTAACAACAAGAAACGAGTGCGTTATGCTCGACTCTGAACTAACCTTTGTGTGCTAAAATTGTCAGCAGGAACAAAACTATAAAAATAAAATGAAAAATCACCACAAAATGTCACTGGGGAGTCTTTTGTGTTCGGGAATTTGGTCGGTGGTCCTCGAGATAGTTTTCAGGGTTGAACTGCGCTAAGGCCGCCTTAGCACAGGTCAATTAGTGTCGGGCAGAAGAACCCTTTTAGGTTACAATTGGCTCCTGCCAATAATCGCCACTAGATGGCGTAGGAACACTAACAGGGAAACAACGCAATGGGGAAAATCAAAAGACTGGAAAGGCTCATCGGATGAGAGGGCGCACTGTTGGCTTTTGGGAAAATGGAATGCTTTTAGGAAAATACGCAATATTAAAAAAAATAAAATTAAAATAAAATGGTATTTTCAGAATGCGTTCCAAGCAAAATAGACAAAAACTTAATTCAGCAAGTCTGGCTATGACAGCAGCAACAAAGCAATATTGTCACGGAATTCTTGCTGGGTGTTGCTAGGATGGAAACAGCCACTGCAGCAACAACCCGCGTTCAAGGCCAGATGTATTAACAGTGCGTTCACACCAGGAAAACATGCATGTGGCATTCTCTCACAAGCTGTGTACCAAAAAATAGGATATGTTTTGAGCAGATCGGCTGTGTTGTTTGTTTTCTGTTTCTCTCAAACAAAATGATTGAATAAAAAGTACAGTCAATGTACGGTCGTGTGAAGGCGTGTCAAACTCATTTTTGTCGTCGGGCCACTTTGGAGTTACGTCTTCCGCTCGGAGGGCCGTGACGACAGAAACCAAATTCACGTTTGGTCATCACGTCGTATTATATCGTATTAATAATAATATAATAATAATATATAATAATAATATATAATAATAAAATAAATAATATAATAATATAAATATAATAATATATAAATAATAATAATAATAAATAATAATACTATAAATAATAATAATATACAAATAAATCACATTAATAATAATATAATCATCATTTCTAATAATATACATAATAATATAATAATATAAATATAATGTATAAATAATAATAATAAATAATAATAATTTCTAATTATAATAATATAAATAATAATAATATAATACTATATATAATAATATATAAATAATAATAATAAATAATAATACTATAAATAATAATAAACATAAATCGTATTAATAATAATATAATAATAATACATTTTATTTATAAGCGCCTTTCAAGACACCCAAGGACTCTTTACAATAACAAAAGACCCACAAAACAATACGTATTAAGATAGCTGACTAGTTTTGAAATCTGTCAACTATTTGTTTGTTGTTTGTTCAATTATTGTTCAAGTGTGTGTAAACAGCCTAGTAAAATTACTGCAAATTCTCAACATTATTTATTACACATTTCGGTACAGATTTTAGCAAGCATCCTGGAAGTTGACACCCACGATTTCTGCTTTAGCGGGCCACATAAAATTACATGGCGGGCGAATTTGGCCCGCAGGCCTCGACTTTGACAGCTGTGGTGTAGAGGATATCATTTTTCAATATGATTTGGAATCTTGTTTTTTTTTGAGGGTCATTTTTCAGATCGAATCGAGAGAACGGCCGTTTAACCTGATTTGCACTTGTGAAGTCGTAAAAGACTGAAATGATTGATTGGAAGAAAAAAAAGTTGACGATGTATTCGCAAGAAGGAGGCTCAAAACCCCATGCTTATCATCCCCCCCACCCCACCCTTTTCCCATGCTATATTCTAACCCCATTTTTCCCCACCATCCCCCAACAACCAAACCCCCACTCTGCACTCCCCGCGACCCCCCAGGATCTTTTGAGGCTCTACCAATGAGAGCCGCACAGCGCTATTCCTTCCCGGAGACAGGAACCTCCAGGTCTGGTGCAATCCTTCCCCCTGCTTTTTCATGCTACTTAACACCAATCACACGCTTGCCGCTGAATGATTCCGCATCGCGCTTACCGAATTGGTAGAGTGCACAATATGGAGGGGTTTTTTTTTCATGCCACGCTTGGGCATGGCAACTGACTGCTTGGTGAACCCGTGCAGTTAAAAAAAAAAAGCCCCCAAACATTGACCATGTTTGATCCTCCAAAGCTCCAATGTGATTTTTTTTTTTTTTTGCATCTTGAGATATTCCAGTCAAAGTCAAACCAAGGACGCCTGCGATCAAAACGGACTTGTCTCCAATTTCCAGACTTTACCACCGGGAGCAGCCTGCTGGCTTGACAACGAGGCTTTGGTGGCTTACGTGGCGCAACTCGCTAAGGATTCAATCAAATCCGCAAAGCATAATATCAATATCACTTTCACACTATGTCAGCTTGGCGGGCTGCGATTACATTTGATTTATCGGCTTTTTTTTTTCCCCCCACTCCTTCTCATATCGTGTATTCAAAAAAAAACATTTCAATGAGCTACTTTTTTGTTGCTGTTGTGTATTGAACATTGAAACAGCCTTTTCCAATGTGTTCGTTGAATGAAATGTGTTGGAGCAATTTTTTTTAACTACAAAAAAAAACTAAAGTGAAGTTCCAATGAATGCAATTTTTAAAAATCTATCTACCGTATTTTCACGACCATAAGGCGCCATTAAAAGTCTAGTGTATGAGCCGAGTTTTAAAGCCTGACTGAGCGCGCTTCTGGCCGACACGCTGTTTATATAGAGAAAAGGCGGGCGTGAGTGACGTCAGGCATGCGGAAGTCTGCCAATGAGTGAAGGGTGGGCGTGCCCAACAACACGGTGCGCCGAATGGTCGTGAAAATACGGTATATTTTTTTATTATTACCTGCACCTGAAGGGCAGTCAATCTGTATTATTTGTTCTTTTCCATTCAAGTTCAAATTGAATCCCAACATAAAAATACGGAAAGTAATAATACCGTATTTTCCGCACTATAAGGCACACCAAAAGCATTAAATTTTCTCAAAAGCCGACAGTGCGCCTTATAATCCGATGCACTTTATTTATATATGATGGACATAGTCGTTCAAATGTTTTGTCAGGCGCTTTGTTTCAGCTGCAGCAGTGGTGAAAGCTCAAGATAAATCAAGCTGCATTGTATTGCAGTTCTTTTAGCATAGCCCCATCTAGTGGATGCATAACGCAACTGCAGCCACTATTGGGGCTATTCTGTTCTATGCGCCCTATATATGCAAACAGTTTAAAACATTCATTGAAGGCGCACCTTATACTCCGGAGAAGCGCCGTATAGTGTAGAAAATACGGGAATTGAACTTTAGGTTCAGATAAAAAAAAATAACGTACTATTTTACAGACCACAAATCAAATATTAATAATTAAAAATGACAAATTCTGCGAAATCGGTGCTCATCAAACCAAGGACGGTCAAAAAGTTGTTGCACCCCCACCCCCAAACCCCCCAAAAAATTGCCAAATCCTCACACAGTATTATTATTTTATGTGTATTTTGTTTCCATGCCGTTCTACTATTTTTTTTTTTGTATACAACAATAGAGACAACAACACATAACAGCTCAGCAGCAGAACATCACTTCACCGATCTATGACTGCCAGTTCACATTGTCATTGTATGGATCCATAAGTTCCGGGTCAGCAAACACCGGGGCGCTCACCATTCTAGCGCTAACTGCTAAATCAGTGCGAGCCAACGTTCTGCAAAGCAGCAGAGGTTTTCAGCGGAGCGCAGCGGGAGAGGCCGGGCCCATTTGGCGTTCAATAACCTTGCGCTTTTGCTGTGCAGTCCAATGTTCATTGGACTGTATTATGCCGGACAGCGCCAGCCGCTACAGCAATTCTTCATCTCCAGAGTTGTTGACTGGTACTGTATTGTGTACCTGAACTGTGTCTAGAGAGGTATTTGAAGATATTTGGAATGCTTTTACAGTGTGTGATTATATTATATTCATCCATCCATCTATTTTCTAAACCGCTTTATCCTCACATGGGTTGCGGGGGTGCTGGAGCCTATCCCAGCCATCTTCAGGCAGTAGGAGGGGGACACCCTGAACCGGTTGCCAGCCAATCGCAGGGTACACACAAACGAACAACCATCCACGCTCACACTCACACCTAGCGCCAATTTTGAGTGTTCAATTAGCCTATTATGCATGATTTTGGAATGTGGGAGGAAACCGGAGTACCCGGAGAAAACCCATGCAAGGCACGGGGAGAACATGCAAACTCCACACAGGAAGGCCGGAGCCGGGAACGAACCCACGACCTCTGTACTGTGAGGTCGACGGGCTGGACCACTGGGTCGCCCTGGAAAAAATATGTTTTTTGAAATAATTTTTATTCAACCACAAAACCCTTGATAAACATTCAATTTACATTTTCCATGGGCAAAAAAATCCAGAAAAAATAAAAATAATTATATACAATTAATTATATATATACATGTATATATATATATATAATTAATATATATATAATTAATTGTATATAATTATCTGCATATATATATATATATATATATATATATATATATATATATTTAATTGTATATAATTATTTGTATTTCTTTCTGGATTTTATATATATATATATATATATATATATATATATATATATATATATATATATATATATATATTGGAAAAAATCGTGCATGCCAATTGTGAATATGCAGGGATGGACTTTGATTTTAAGTTGTAATATCACCAGTCACCACAAGGTGGCAGACATACCTTCCATTTACAGATGGTCTTATACTGCCAAATACTGCGTGTGTACGTTAAATATTCTTTGGGGCAGATGTGGAATGATATGTAGGACAAACAGAGAGAGTGATTTTTAGTGAGTCGATTTTGGGGGGATGTTCAAATTCTTGCACTCAACGTTTGTTTCCTGTTCAGCAGTTTTGTGCCGTCCTTGAATGGTAATTATTATGCAAAATACCGCATGTGGCCATTTAGTTGTTTGCTTAAGACCCTTTGTTGTTGGGTAAGAATAGCGGATTATTTTTTTTTTTATACATGCATTCAGAAAAATAATATGCAATAAAAAAAAGAAATATATCACGAGCATGTATTTTGCACGTATGCATATATTTTGTGCATTATTTAAGTCGAATTTTGGACACTGAACTGTCATGATCCTGTTCTTGTGCGTCTCCAGCATGTGGCAGACGGGGGCTTTCCCTTCGAGTGAGCTCACCCGCTGCCACGTTTCATTCGCCGTGTATTTAAGGACTGATAAACTGCCTGCAGTTTGTCGGCTTATTTTGACCTCAAGTAAATTGTTTTCTAGACCTCTTGCTCTCGTCATAGTCGTTCTTGTTCTCTTAGTGCCCCATTTTTCTAAGTACAGTCCCTTGTGTTTGTCATTTGACTTTTGCTTTACGTGTGAATTGGATTCTTGATTCGTTGGTTTTCTCGGTTTAACCGATTCCTTGCCTTTTGCGAGCGCTTTTTGTTATTGTGTTGCATCTTACCAATAAATATTTTTGCTACCGAGTTTTGTTTGGTGTCTCTATTGGTGGGATCCTAAAGATTACTTGCTTCGTTTTACATTACCTTTAAATTGGAGATGTAGGAAAAAAAAATCCACTGGGTTTGTCCTTTGATGCTTATTAGCCAGACGGCAGATGAGACTGATATCTCCCTGTGATGTCATGCGCGGCATCACTTGATTCAAGCGCTTTTCAGATGATTTTTATATGACGGAGACCATCGACAAAACCCCCACGCAAGGTGCAAATTCAATCACGTAGTCCAAAACAGCGTAAGGGGTATTGGCAGGTAAGCAGGTTCACAAATATTGAGACCTAGCTCTGATCCCATGACCTTGTTTATGTTGACATTTTGTGTCCGTTAAATCCTCTTTTGGAGTATACAAGCAGACAGCCTGAAGTGGGTCTTTGGGGGGTTGGGGGGGGTCTCTAAAAGCATGTCCCACTGCGTTGGCCCCTCAATCAGGTTACTCGTCTTAGGCCAAAGGATGGGCGGGGTGGGGCGGGGGTGGGGGGGGGGCAATGGAGGGATCAGGATGACCCAAAAGCATGCTACTGCACCTAGCCAAAGCCACTTTCAGGGGTGATTTACTTTGACATCAATCTTGGATTAGCGTCTCTTTGTTCCTGGTAGGGAAGGCGACAAAATAAACACCGAGAAGCTCAATCAACACTTCACGTAAACGCACCCCACAAGAGGGAATTGAATTTCAATGCAAATGTTGTCGTTGGTGTTTCATTTGGCTGCTCTGGAGCATTTGTTGGACTTCAAAGGAGCGGGAGACCGGTTGTGAATTTCTTACAAAGTATGCATTTCCTGGGAGATTTGATGTATCTTTATTGAACCCGATCGCATATTTCATGTGACAAAAATGTCACGGCATGTTCAAAAAGGTTAAAAAAATGACCCGTACGTAAGCAAACCTTGTTTATTAGTAACTTTTATGGTTTTATTATTCGATCTGCAGTGCAGGATTTCTGTTTGGGGATATTTCTATGTGATGCTACGGGCTACGTGCATGCCTAAGTCAATACCCCGTGGCATTATGGGGGCGGGGGGGGAAAAAATGTGCACGCAAACATTGCCGTATTAGTCTCGTATATGCGGCGAGTGGCCGTTGCAGATAAGACGACGATCCATCCGTCCGTCCGAGAAAAATCCCATCGCCGTTTCTTTCTATTTTCAATGCCGTCGTGATAAGCAAGTCAAGATTAGAATTTCACGACACCAAAAATAGCCGTGATGAAAAAAAACAAAATAAATGAATGAAATAGGGCATATAAAATGACAAATGCTGGAAAAAAAATCAAATCAAATCAAATCAAATCAAAAGCAGGCATTGTCGACTGCAAAGTGTTAATCTTTAATCTTGTACATTGATCTCATTTAATTGCACAAATTGATCTGATGTTTTCGTCAGCGGGTGCATGTACTTGATTGCACTGCCAAAGACCATTTTTAAGACAATTAATAATAATAATAATAATAATTGTCTGAAATGACAGAAAATGTGTTTACCGTCAATTGCGGACTCTAAGCCGCTAATTTTTCCCCCAAACTTTCAACCCTGCGGCTTATACAGTGATGCGACCAATTTGTGTAATTCTTCTAACGGCCGCCAGGGGCGCTCGACACTGAGGACGGTGACTTGATGGCTTCAGTTCACGGGAGGAAGATGAAGACAGCTCACCGTGATTTTTGTTCTTTTAGCAGACCTGTTATACTGTGTTGCTATTCTGTTGCTAGCGTGTTGTTAGCATGTTGCTAGCGTTTTACTGCCGCGTCACAGGCACCGTTTGGGAAGAAAGTTAGATTATTATTATTAAGTTATATGATTAAAACTTTGAAAACTCTCTCTTTCTTTGTAAATATGTTGACAGGTTTTAATGTGGGGCGGCTTACATGCGGCTTATATACGGTTAATTTGAGTTAATTATGCGTTGAGTTTTTAATTAGATTAAATATTTTAATCTTGTGTATGTACAAAATTGCTTTTCCTCTAAAAATGCAGTGGGTGCGGCTTATAATCAGGTGCGCTCTATCGTGCGGACATTACGGTAATCACGATTAATTTTTAGTTAATTTGAGTTAATTATGACAGTTGAGTTTTTAATTAGATCAAATATTTTAATCATTTGACAGCTCTAATTATTATTATTGTTCATTTATAGTATTAAAACTTTGAAAACTCTCTCTGTGTAGCGTCTTTCTTTGTAAATATGTTGACATGTTTTAATGTGGGCACATGCGGCTTATATACAGGTGCGGCTTGTGTGTGTACAAAATTGGTTTTCCTCTAAAAATGGAGTGGGTGCGGCTTATAATCAGGTGCACTCTATAGTGCGGAAATGACGGTAATGTTTCTATCACTCTGTCAAAAATAGAAGATGCTTGTGTGTTTGGACTGGAGTGGATCTGAAAAGGAGGATGCGGGAGGAAGAGGAGGAGGGAGAGTAGTAGTGGGTGGGCGTGTGTATATATGTGTGAGAGAGAGAGAGAGAGAGGGAGGGAGGTAGGGTGTTGGTGCATCAACGCAGCATACAGCAGCAGCAGACTGGCATTTGAGATCTATTGTTCCTCGTGTTATCGGGTTGCCAAACATGATTGTCCCTCCTTGAAGGAGCCAAAGAGGACCCCGAGAAGAGCAAGCGGAGTCCCTCCGGCCGGCATCCGTCAGGATTACCTCTACCGTGGATAAACTGGGGGGGTGAACAAAAGCAAAGCGCAAGAAGGGCACGCGCACTTTGAGTTCATCTTCACCTCCTCGTGTCTCGGCTTTCTGATTTTGGAATTCTCTCGACCGCATCGGGGAACGACGGTGCCTCCCGCGCGGCGGCGGCAGCGGCAGCGGCCATGGGGCTGGCCAGCGGCGCCGTTGGGAAGCTCGGGGCGCCGAGAGGGGTCCCCCCGCTGTGGAGGTTGGCGCTGCTCTTTCTCTCCATCGGGGGAGCGGATGCGCAAGCGGCGGCGGGAATGAAACCCGCGTACGTTTGGCAAACAGGTACGTTTTGCGGACTATCCTCCCGTCGTCGTCCAATATTGATATCGACACACATTTTTTTTTTGCCATCAGTTGACAATATTCACGAAAGCTCCTAAACTTAACGCCAGCTTTGAATCATTTTACTGTCCACTTGAACTCGTTCACTCCCAAAGACGTTTTTAGACGTCTTTTCAGACTTGGTCCAGAATTGGTACTGCTACTGAATGAGTTAAAGGGAACATTAACATCCTTTTGGAGGACCGGGCAAGTTGAATTTCGATCAGTTTGAGTGTTTTTTTTTTTTTTTAACTCATTCAGTAGCAGCCAATTCTAAACCAAGTCTGAAAAGACGTCTAAAAACGTCTTTGGGAGTGAATGAGTTCATAATGTATTCTGCAGGCATGTGTGTGTACACTGTACACTGCAATCCCTCAGGTCAACGTCTCTGTGCCCCACAAGGGGTGGGGGGGGGCTTGGGGGGTCGCAGCGGACGGCGTTTGATGTCTTTTGGCTGCACCTCTCCGAGAAGGCCGCCGAGACTTGTCAGCCTTTGCGCTTCTATCGGACTCGTTCATCACAGTTTGACACGATTGATGAAATATGCCCTTTTGGCGGTCTCTGATTGGCAAACCTTTTAATGGATTTTGGTGTTTGGAGTCGGAAGCTGTTGGTTACAATTGGAGCGTTGTTCTGGGTGGTGCCTTGCACCACTCGAGGCTCGTTGGAGCACATGGTCGCAGGGACACAATACTAATACATGCACCAGTGAGCAGAATGGAGGGCAAGAAAGCATGGGGGGGGAGGGAGGGATAGCGGCAAGGGTAGGCGGATGGACCCCCGGCCCCCAACCCATCAAGATGGGAAAGCCCTTTGAGGTGCAGCTGGATCTCAGCATTCTTTTTTTCACACTGGTCTAATCTCTCTCTCTGTCTTCTGCCGGATCAATATGCTGGTTTCACCACCACCACCACCACCAATAGCTGATCAATACTTATCGTTCCAGTAATGTAGTTCAGCCTGAATTGGATCGATATAGATTTCGAGTCTTGAACTGAATCCATACGCGCGTGAGAATATTCCAACATGTCAGTTTGACCGTTTTGCAACGTATTTATTTCTGCTGTTGTGACAAATTAATGACGTTAATTAATAACGTTTTATTAAGTAAGCGTAAGGATGGGAAAACGCTCACAGTGTGTCACTGATTCGTTACATATGAAAATATGAAACTTTGGGTACAGATTTTAGCAAGCATCATGTCAGTAGTCATCTTTGATCTGCTTTCGCGGGCCACTTAGAATGATGTGGTGGACCACATCTGGGCCCTCAGGCCTCGGGTTTGACACCAGCGTATTACATGGTTTAGCGTTATAAGTCGCTCCAAAAATACATTGAACGTCAGGATTGGAACTTTTTATCCAATACTGTACATCCGTGTGGCAGTGTGCGATCGCCGCATTTGGCAACCGTTCGGTTCATTCTGTGGTCCTGAAATTGCTCCCGTTTTAAAAAAATTAATAACCGGACAGAAACACCAAAAGACACGAGAATCCTATGGTGCGTATTAAGGCCTGTGCCACCCTCTGAGTCAATGCAGGGGAAGAGATTAAGGATACAGAAAACAGAGCAGATTGGCCTGACAAAGTTAACCTAGATATGGTATAGACATGCTCGTGTGTGTGTGTGCGTCTACGCTTGGATTAAGTGCATTGGCACTTGTCTTGGTCATTATGCCGACAGGATCACGTTACAGAACTGACGCCAATTTTTTTCCCCCCTTAGACCCGTCTTTAAAACCCATTCACTCCCAAAGACGGATATATACGTCTTTTCGGATTGCACACATTCAATTCCATTTTTATTATTATTTTTTTTCACGACTTGAGGTATTTAAAAAAAAAAAGGTCTGAAAATAGCTGGTACTGAATAAGTCGAACATATTTGGGGGGGGGATTCTGCTTTTCCTTCGGTTCCATTCATTCTGAAATTAGAAAAGGGAGGTTTTGGAGAGGGATAATAATGTGTGTGTGTGTGTGTGTGTGTGTGAAAGAGTGGTCCTCGCTTTGTAGGCCTTTTTTTTTACTTGGTCCCCACTGTGCCACAAGTACGGGAATGTGTGTGTGTGTGTGTGTGTGTGTGTTCTTGTACTTATGACATTGTGAGGACCGGCATGAGTTTTTAACCAACAGAGTGAGGACATCTTGATGTGTGTGTGTGTGTGTGTGTGTGTGTGTGTGTGTGTGTGTGTGTGTGCGAAAGGGTGGTCCTCGCTTTGTAGGCCTTTTTACTTGGTCCTCACTGCGCCACAAGTACGGGAATGTGTGTGTGTGTGTGTGTGTGTGTGTGTGAGTGTGTGTGAGTGTACTTCTGACATTGTGAGGACCGGCATGAGTTTTTAAACCAACAGAGTGAGGACATTTTGATGTGTGTGTGTGTGTGTGTGTGTGTGTGTGTGAAAGGGTGGTCCTCGCTTTGTAGGCCTTTTTACTTGGTCCTCATTGCGCCACAAGTACGGGAATGTGTGTGTGTGTGAGTGTGTGTTCTTGTACTTCTGACATTGTGAGGACCGGCATGAGTTTTTAAACCAACAGAGTGAGGACATTTTGATGTGTGTGTGTGTGTGTGTGTGTGTGTGTGTGTGTGTGTGTGTGTGTGTGTGTGTGTGTGTGTGAAAGGGTGGTCCTCGCTTTGTAGGCCTTTTTTTTTTACTTGGTCCTCACTGTGCCACAAGTACGGGAATGTGTGTGTGTGTGTGTGTGTGTTCTTGTACTTCTGACATTGTGAGGACCGGCATGAGGTTTTAACCAACAGAGTGAGGACATTTTGATGTGTGTGTGTGTGTGTGTGTGTGTGTGTGTATCACAAATGGGCTACATCTGTCGCGCTGCTGGGGGGGGGGGGTTGTGGCGTTACGGTTCCTCTAGAGACTGCGTTTCTCAGCAGTAGGCAGAAGTGTCAAGGAAATGAGGACTGTATCAAATGCGCAGAGGTAATATTAGCATTTAATCAATGCATTATTTGCTGACTGGCTGATCCCCGGCTGGTTTGAAAGCAGCGTAAGTGGAGTATCACGTTGTTCACGACGCTCCACCGGGGTTGGTGATAGATGTCGCGGGTTTTCCATGTGTAATCTCGGCGTATCGTGTGTTGTGGAGAGGATTAGTATGCATTGTCTCGGTCTGAAACACACACACAAAAAACCCCATTTGGGAGTAAAGTATGGCCTTGTTCTGTTCTCTGATCGACTCCCTCCCAAATTCTGAATGAAGGTATCGGGCATGATATCCAAAGACCAAAATTCCCACCGATGTTGGTCGTCATGGCCGTTGCTTCGAGCCTCTTAGCTGAACAGGCCGGCAGGTTAGAACCCTTGACATAGAAATCCAGGTCAATTACAGCTGATCCCTGATCAGCGCCAGCACGTTGACTTTTGACTTTCAGTGTGCAATATTGGGTGTACTACCATGTATTCCAATACATCATGATATCATGATATATCGCTATCTAGTATTTATTTTACGCTGTGTACAAATATTATGGTGGCATAATTAGACTGTATTGATCTTTGACCACATGCTAACACGCAAAATATGACTCTTGTTTTTTTTT
>JAKGUB010001107.1:390000-505000 GCA_026261675.1 Hippocampus mohnikei | reverse complement strand
TTTATTTGCCACTTGCTTGGCAATGTGCAAGATTTTTTTTCTTTTTAAATAAAATGAAAGGCCCAACTGGTCCATCTGGCATTTGAGCGACACTTAACCCGAAAATGTGCAATTGAGGGAAGGCTTTATTTACCTTGCAATATCTGCTGTGGCAATTCCTCTAACACTTATATATACGTTAGTGCTGCCAGGAGAAATAGTGTGAGATTAATTAATTATGATCTGTATTCAATTGATCTAATTAATCTAGATTTTAATCTCATTTAAAAATTGCTGAAAACCCCCCTATTTTCATTTTAAATTCATTACAAAAGATTGACATCACAAAAAAAGTGGCATTATAAAGTCTTTTATTCTTTTCAAACAGACTTGAACAGATGCAGTCCAAGCCATTTATTTTCTGCTGGATTTGAGGCTAGTCCCAAGTCACACCCGCCACCTTTAGTTTAGACCACCAGGGGGGATATCAATGTTTTTTTTTTACTTTTTGTTGTTGTAACTCTCCAAATAATTAATAAACAGATAAAAATAAAAAATAGAACATCAGGTCGTCCATAAAAAGTGCTGGTGAGGTTAACATATCAAAACAGTAAGAACACTTTTCTGAGCAATACAAGCACCGAACTTGCTTCAGATCATAAAAAATAAATGAAACAGACCCTTAAATCACAGTGCTGTAAGTTTGCACTTCAGAAATAACACTGTTCATCATCATTTCGGTGCTAACGTTAGCTGTGGCTGCACATGCGACTGCTTGCTTTGCATTGATGTGGTAGGCGAAACTTGAGCTGCTTTCGTGGTAAGCAAACTCCTTACGAATTAGGCACACCACTCTACCTTTATCAATAATGCCGTCAGGGTGTTTTTTTGGAATGGAAATTTTCCATTGATTGGGTCGAGAGCTCGCACATGCTCCTCCATGTTCACCTCTCCTCTCCTCACCGCTGCTTAGCTGGCCCTCTCAACTCGAATGGCGCCAATCAGCTTATGCTAAACAAGCCCAAACATAATGACAGCCAATCAATGTCCGCTTCAGGCTGTGACTGACTGTCGTTTCCCCACCCTCAACAACTCGAACACAGGAAGCCGACACATAAAAAGCGATATTCTAAAAGGGCAACTCAGACACAGAAACAATAAAGTTAGAGATTAAAATTGAGATTAATGCGATTAAAAAACAACAGGCTAAATATGACTGTAATTAATTATTCACAATTAACCCGATCATTTGACACCTCTAATGCATGTATACTGTATATATAAATGTGTATACAGTGAAACTCCTCTACAACGAAATCGTGTTTGCTGCAAGAAAGTTAGCGTTAAACCAGTGTGGTGGTTGCTGTTGCCGTTTCCGAACAAACCAGTAGACGTCGCTGTTGTTTAAAACTTTGTTGTAGTGAATGCCTTCGCGAGGCTGGAGCAGAGAAAATGATTTTGTATAACGCAACAGGGGGTTTCGTCGTATGGGGGGGGGCAGGAGAATGGGAATTGTGTTAATGCATGAACATTTTTTCACACAAAGGGGTATTTTCGCCCATGCAGGTTTCGTTCTAGAGGAGTTTCACTGTATAATGTGTGTGTGTGTGTGTGTGTGTCTGAGTGAGAGCGAAAGAGAAAGAGAGAATCTTTTGCCAAAACAACCGTTAAAACTTCCTGCGTTCATCTTCGTATTTTTTGTTTGACTACGAATTTTGGACTCTTATTTTGAGAGCCGACTTGCTTGGCCAACACTAAGTCAGTGATGATTGTGGCTCTGGAGTGACATTTAATTCACACCACTGGTCAGGAAAACACAAAACGGCCTGCGTGTTGTGCTGAATTATTGGCACACACACAAACTCGATTCATTGTTATGCGCACTCGGATCATTTTATCGGCTCGATTCAGCCTGGCCCTCGTCACCTCGCTGCCGCTGAAAATGTGTTTCTTTCCACTTCATCAAAATATTGTTGGCCTCGCTACTTTATTGGTCTATGGACAACCAGCCAGGGCAATTGTTGAGTTTGGCAAGTACAATTCGTACACTGTGCAGTTCAAACTGCTTTACAGCAACAACATTCGATTACAAGAAGGTAAATAAAATCATTCACGCAAAATCAATCATCGATTAAATGAAAGATGGTGAGCACGGATAAAATACTGAAAGGAATAATATGGAGACATTTCAAATAGCAACCGCCTGAACGGCGCAGATGGGAGAATATGGCTCGGAATGTGGCTGTTAGCAATAGCATTGCTAATGTTCTTGCTTAGAGAAGCATTACAGCACACTCAAATAGTTAGACAATGTTTAATATATATATTAAACATTAAACAGTCACTTAAAACTCATTCAGTAGCAGCCAATTCTAAACCAAGTCTGAAAAGACGTATAAAGACGTCTTTGGGAGTGAATGAGTTAACTCCACATTTGACATTCTTACAGCTCCTGGAAATGTATTTCTGTTTTACGAAATTATATCCAGGAAACCATTACTCAATGTTTGAGTGGTAGAGCTGCCACGTTGGAGTTCATCCTAATCTTATTTCCCTTCAAATGAAGGATAGCATGGCCGCATTCCCTCTCCAGATGAAGACGTTTTGATGACAACATCTTTCTGTATCGTGGATGTAGCCAAGAAGTTTGGATGGACATAGGACGGATTTTTGGATTTTACCTCCGGGTGATGTCATCGCGCCCGAAGTTTGCACACACAGTTTGCCGACACGTGCAAGCGTCTCTGTTCCATTGCTGTTTGTCATTATCCACAGCACTGGAACAGACCCGCTTCAATAGCCAGCGGCGCATATTGCCGAGAATACACTTTGGAGCCGGTCAGGTATCGCTATGGCGAAGGACTAGCGGATGTTAGAGACAAGAAGAGTGCAGAAAGACGGATGAGATGTACTAGGAGGGGGCGATGATAGGTAATCAGTGTGTGTGTGTGCGTGTGGTTCTCGCTTTGTAGGCCTTTTTTTTTACTTGGTCCTCACTGTGCCACAAGTACAGGAATGTGTGTGTGCGCGTGTGTGTGTGTTCTTGTACTTCTGACATTGTGAGGACCGGCATGAGTTTTTAATCAACAGTGAGGACATTTTGATGCGTGTGTGTGTGTGATTGTGTGTTTGCGTGTGAATGTGTGCGTGTGTGTGTGATTGCACTCATGAACTAGAATGAGACTGTCAGTCAAAGGGTGAGCGATGAGATGTCAGGATGACTTATTGCAATTGGTGTCACCTCTATTCCATGCCCCCGCTCTTCCTCACCCCTCATTCCGTTGTTGCCTATGGGAGGAATGTTTACAGTGTGGTTTTAGAGAGGCTTTCTAGTTTGATCACACATTGATCTATTTTGGTTCGAATTTGTATTTACAGCAATGTAACCATGCTATGTTTGGTCACGGCGCAGGAGTCATCTGGAACATTACACTTTCAGAAATCAGTTGAGATGAAGGGGGTCAATGTTGAACATTTGGATTATTATTGCGGATACTATTGAGCCTTAAAACGCAGATGACTGCAGATGTACAATGCAGAACTGCCGAGAGTTGGCTCTGGAAACTGACACAAAGGATTTTATAATACCAACAAGCCACCAAGATCATTATGATGGCAACATTGGAGTTAGAAAGGATTTTAAAAACTGACATTAGGTTTGGGGCCAACTACTTCAATAATTTGCAGTCTTCCTCCCCTGTCTAAAACTGATGATCCCAAACTATTTTCTAGGTGTGTCTATTGATAAAGGACAGTTTACTAAAAATAGCTACTACAGCTAATAAAAGTAACCCTTTTGAACCCTTTCCACAGTATTTTTCTTAAGGTGTTTGCATTTAAATACAATTTAAACAATTCCCCTACATTGCCCCCCCCCCAACCCCCAGAAAAAAAACCCTGTGAATATTAAGAGTACAACAATGCACAAAATTAGTTTTGATATAGTGTCACGATTTGACATTTGTTCGATACATTTTTTTTTCCACTGCAAAATGTTCATGCATTTTTGTTTTTAACTTTAATACCTCAAATGTTCATGATAAAAGTCTTTCACAAATGCATACAAAAAGGTAAAAAAGAAGAATATTACAAAAGCCAAGAGCAATGCTTCCAACTACCGTGATTTCCGCACTATAAGGCGCACCTAAAAGCATTCAATCTTCTCAAAAGCCGACAGTGCGCCTTATAATCCGATGTACCTTACATGTTGATCAATATTCTGATTTCTTTGACGTATTATTCGAAATGCTCTGTCAAGCGCTTTGTTACAGCTGCAGCGGTTCTGAAAGCTCTATATAAATAAAGCTGTATTGTCATGTATTTCCTGTCGCTAAGCTCCATCTAGTGGATGCATAATGCAACTGCAGTCACTAATGTAGCATCTATACTATGCAGCTTTTTATAGCATAGCTATGCTATGCTATACGGTGCCTATTTATGAAAGCAATTTCAAAATAGGCCATTCATGGAAAGTGCGCCTCATAGTGCGGAAAATACCGTAATAGAAATCCAGTTTTTACGATCGTCAGGAACATTTAAGGATGACTGGTATTTCAGGGCTCAGAGCAGCCCACTGTAGTTCACAACATTTTCATGATCCTCATATCACTGAACATTCCTCCAACATCCAAAATAAACCTGATTTTTAGAAGTCTTGTAGATTTTGCAGATGCGCTGGGGGCCGAGGCAGAAATGCGCCCGTAGTGCCTCAACCAAATTCATACACAGACCAAGACCTTTGCCCCGGCAGGGAAATGACCAAGTGCCCGTTTTTACGCTGAGCCCGAACTACTTTCAGCTCCTAAATTGTCGAAGGACTCGGGTCGAGGAAACGACGTGCACCGAAACGCCCAAATGGGGGCGACACGGTCTCATAGACTAAGACTTGCGCTGGCACGAAAATGCCCGGATTTACGCTGAGCGCACGGCCACCAGTCCATAGGGCCCTCAGCATTAATTTCATGAACGCAAAATGTTTGTTGGTTAGCCATCCACGTTTCCTCCAAGTGCCCTGCAATCGACTGCCGACCAGTCCTCGGTATGCACCGCCTGTCGCCAGGCGACAGGCCACCTTTGACTCTCCCTGAGGAAGCGATACAGAAAACTGAGGTTTCCTTGTGGGAATGCGTTTGAGGTGAATGCTCAGTCAGGTTTTTAAATGAGCTTTTACACACCTCATTTGGAAGTCAGCTACTCGCCATGATTCTGCCGGGTGAACGTCACTTGAGGCCAAGGCAATCATTTCCCAGCCCGCACATGAAATAAACTGGAACATTAAACACTTATCCGGGCTGTTGTGACAGTGTTGCCCATGACTGAGGTGCTTTTGAAAACCAATTTTTAAAAAAATGCTGCAGGGCAGCATTTATGGGAACCAAGCACCCTTGTTACGGTAACCGATGCAAAGGACAACAAAAGCACGAGTAGAAAGAGTTGTTCTTGGAATTTTTGGAACATTCATAGGCACTATTCGATAAATCCGATGTCATTCTTATCGGAAAGCACGAAAGCACAAGCACAACACCACAATAAATCATCCGTTTCCCGAAACACAATTCCATTCAATCCCTTCATTAGTTCACATAACAAGCATGCGCATAAATATTTCATAGATGCTCATTTGAATATATTAATATGCGGTAGCCAGCATAGCTTGTTTGAAGTCCCGTGCTATGTACAGAACGCAGAAGCAGTTACCGTAATTTCCGCACTATAGAGCGCACCTGATTATAAGCCGCACCCACTAAATTTTTCGAGGAAAACCAATTTTGTACACACACAAGCCATACCTGTATATAAGCCGCATGTGCCCACGTTAAAACATGTCAACATATTTACAAAGAAAGAGAGTTTTCAAAGTTTGAATCATATAACTTAATAATAATAATAATCATATAACTTTCTTCCCAAACGGTGCCTGTGACGCGGCAGTAAAACGGTAGCAACATGCTAACAACACAGTATAACAGGTCTGGTAAAAGAACATAGCGGTACTTGTAAAAATCACGGTGAGCCGTCTTCATCTTCCTCCCGTGAACTGAAGCCTTCGAAGTCACCGTCCTCAGTGTCGGAATTCAACAGTGTCATAAAGACCACTCGTAATCTGACCTTTTCTACTCGAGCGCCCCCTGGCGGATGTTAGAAAAATGACATAAATTGGCCGCATCACTGAATAAGCCGCAGGGTTGAAAGTTTGGGAAAAAAGTAGCGGCTTATAGTCCAGAATTTACAGTATTTGATTGTCATCAATTAGGGATTGCCAACGCGGTCATCAAGTTAAGCCACGCATTTAAGGATTTTCTAAGCGCCAAGCCACCGTCGGATTATTGACCTTGTTGCTGCTCTTACTCAAATGTTACTTTCCAGACCTCTCGATCTTGTCATTGTCATTTTTCGCTCTCTAGTCTCTCGCTCGTATTGATATTATTTTGTCATTTGATCATCCTCTCGTTTTTGTTTCATGAAATTGGACTCTAAGTGATTTCATTTATATTCTCGGATGCACTGTTAGCTTGCTTTTGCAAGCGCTTTTTGTGAATGTATTATGTTTTTCCTGCTTCCTTTTGACCAGCGATTTGTGTTTATACTTTGTCGGTGCGCTTTTGTTTGTAATTGTTTTTCGTGCGTTTTTTGTTGTTGTTGTTTGCGTTACGTTTGTGGAATCCGATCGCCATTCAGTTCGTCCCCGAACTGTGTCAAAAAGTTGAGCATCAGAAAATTCCAAATATCCGCAGAGACATTTTTTCCAATCTTTCCCTACGCCACAGTGATGTGAACTTGGTTGAGGATATGAATTAACACGGTAACAGAAAAGGACACGCCCACTGTCTGACCGCGCCCGTCCCAGCTAACCTCATGTTAAATTCTCAATTGAGCAACCTTGAGCCGAAATGAGAAATCAATCCGATGACGCACTCTTTTCAAAGCGACTGCTTTTCCTCAAGGAGTTGGCGCATTTGTTAAGATCCGGGTCGATCACTGACATGATCGCAAGCACTCGTTTCACTTGAAGTCAGGGCCGAGGTCATGTGTAAGAAATGCATCTGGATGCAAGTGGTGATATAATACATCGGATGAGTCTTTGGTCATGTTCAACTTCCATCCATCCATCCGCGACAACATTCACCTCCACAAAGACATCCCCGAGGTGTCAAGGTACCCCATCTGCTCAGTGTTCTGCAATTAGCCCGCAAGGGGAGGAGGATTTGGTGCAGAAACAAAGGGTCACCTCCCCCATTTTCCATTCCGATCTGTTTTTAGATGGCCTTTCTTTGACATCACAAGCATTTAAGTGTATATGGATCGGAATTCCAAGCGTAACGTGAAGCGTGCATTGTTTAATTTTGTATGCCTTCGTCTTTTCTTCCTGCCGTGGAGAAATTAAAGAGAGAGAGAGATTAAAGAGAGGCATCCATTTCGACTCAGTCTGTTTTAAGCTTTGTTTTGGTTTTGGTTTGGTTGAACATGAATGCGGACGAGGTTGAAGCCATGTTGCTTGTTCAGGATCACGACAGGAAGGAACATTTTGTTATTCGCGCGATCTTCATCAATCTTACTGCGGAGTAAATTTACTGTTTTGAGTGGGGGGAACATAAAGGGCTAATGATTTTTGCCATGTGGCTCATGACGGGTTCTACAAAATGGAATCTTATCCCTTAAAATGTAGTCACATGATCGTTTTTTTTTTGTTTTTTTAAAATTGCTTTTACCAACAAGGGGCCTAACTTGCCCCTGTGTCTCAGGAAGAAGCTCGGACGAAATTCATTTTAGCCGCTTGTGTTACTACTCAAAGCATGTGGAGGGCATGATTGCAAGAGTTTGCAAACAAGTGGGAAATACATTCATTCATTCATTCATTCATTCATTCCGATCGGAATGTGGGAGGAAACTGGAGTACCCGGAGAAAACCCACGCAGGCCCAGGGAGAACATGCAAACTCCACACAGGGAGGCCGGAGCTGGGATCGAACCCGGTACCTCTGCACTGTGAGGTCGACTCGCTAACCACTGGCCCACCGGGCCGCCTGTGGGAAATACAAAGACGGGTTTACTAACTCCTTCACTCCCAAAGACGTTTTGAAACGTCTTTTCAGACTTGGTCTAGAATTGGCTGCTACTGAATGAGTTAAGTGCCCCGCCCCCAAAGTGTCAATGATGAATCCGTCAAAACTTCTCACCTTTCATTTGATTTCTCTCATAATAATAATCATAATCATAACAAAGAACACTTGTGTCTCCGTGTATTTTGTGTCCACCCCCCCCATTTCACATTGGCTTCTATTGAAGAACACGGACCGGAGATGACAGTTGGTTACAAAGACAGTGACGCATCGTCTCTTGAAATGTTTCTTTTTGCTCTCTCCGGATCTATTTAGCTTGAATGATCGCCTAATAGAGTAATCAATAAGCACGCAACCTCTCTTCCACACCAGGCTGTCTTGAGTGAAATGATTGACAACCATATCTTGGGTGATTAGCAACGCCACGTGACATGTAGCGTTTCATTGCTTGCTCCGTCCAGGAACAACACAAGTCTGATCCCGGGCTTTGAATAATTGATCAGATCCAGTGTGCCGCCAGACATTGATTGGAGCAGGGAGACCATTTCGAGCAGGCCCTGTTCAGGAAATGCTAGAAATTCTCCGGCAATAATGTTTTCATTTCTGTTTCACATTCAAGCGTCAGTGGTGCTCTCCAGCGTGAGCGATATCATCAGCGACATTGAGTCGCAGCGAAAAACACCCTCCTCATCCCTTTTCATCGCTGCTGCTCACATTTTCAAGAACAGAGTTGTGGACAGGAAGCCATCATCTTGCGTCAAGGGTTGAGATGTACCGTCGTGATTGGAAATGTACGCATGATATGATGAAAATGACATCTTTGCCCAAGAATATGCACGAAGCTATTATCTCCACCAGAAAACGATTAAGATATGGCAACTGCATGCAGGGCCCCGCGATCCGCCGAGCTAAAGCTTTGAGGCATGAATTTGAGCGCGTGTGCTAGCAAAATAATCAAATACAACTCATAAAACACGGACAGTCATGCAATCGTAACCACTTTTCCTGCATACGCTTAATTGTTTGAAGCAGTTCTAGATGAAAGGGGGGATCAAAGTGTTCTTTTCACCAGTGGATCAGAGAAGTTCGAAAGTACCGTATTTTCACGACCATAAGGCGCTGCATTTAAATGGAATGAGGGGAGCCGCTTGGATTGGCTGGGAATCAAGTTGGCCGAGTTCACTCCCACAACGGCGCAAAAGGCCATTTTCCAAATGCGGGCGTCTACGAAAATGGCAAACGAAAGAAAACGACCCACATGCACACAATTAGACTGGATGAAAATAGGGCCGGATACCTTTTTTCTTTCACCCTGAAATGGGCTGATCATGGGCAAATCCTGATCAAATACCAACAAAAAAACAAAACAAAACAAAACAAAAAAAAACCTTGAAAATGATGAATTAAATAATTATGGGAAGACAAAACATCGTTAGAGGTTGGAAGAGGTGTTCGGTCATTATAATTCCTTGTTCCTTATTTTAGCTAATAGCGGTGATGGCCTGAAGTTGCAAATATTTGGTCGTCTTAAAATGTGACAAGAAGAAATCAAGAAAATTGTATCGAGGAAGAGATCGGGCGATTAATATTTATTTCCAAGATCGGCATTGGAGCCGGCATTCCAACGATCTGTTCAATCCCAGGTAATGGCTGATCCTGTTCTTATCTTGTCGAAAGCTTTAATGAGATCTGCACGATACCACTTGCTGTGAGAAAACAGTCACGACTAAGGAGTACGACAAACCTTCTGCAAAATGCCGATCACACTCCTCTTCAGCATGTGAATAGTCAGATCGGAATAGTCATTGGATCCCACAAACGTAGACACAAACAAAATCCGTAACGAAAACGTTTTTTTTAACAAACAAAAGCACATCGAACAGAAATCGCTGCTGGTCACAAGGGTCATGCTGGAGCCTAACCCAGACATCTTCGGGCAGGAGCCGGAGGACACCCTGAACCGTTTGCCAGCCAATCGCAGGGCACACAGAGACCAACAACCATCCGCGCTCACAATCGCACCAAATCATGTTTAATCAGCCTGCCATGCGTGTTTTTGGAATGTGGGAGGAAACCGGAGAACCCGGAGAAAACCCACGGAGGCATATCTATCGATAGATAGAAAGATAGACAAATAGATGATAGAGACTGATGATCACCCAATACAGTGAAACTCCTCTACAACGAAATCATGTTTGCAGCAAGAAATTTTTCACAACAGGGGGTTTTCCACTGTAGCAAATTTGATTTCAGATGCAAACACACACACACGCACGCACGCACGCACGCACACACACACACACACACACACACTCTACTTACAGACTGTAATCCTTTGGAAATAGTGACAGTATTTTTAGTCCTACGCGATGCTGACAGTCTCTGCGAAAGCGCTCCATTTGAGATGGCAGCCGTGTCTCCTGTCCAGCGCAGTTTCTGGCGCCTTCTATTGATCTGGATTCATTCAGCCCGCTAGTCCGGTTGACATTTTCACTGTAACTCAGTTTTATTGAGTGAAAGCATTGAAGTCCAATATACCGTAACCAACCCCCATTCCCCCTCCCGACTTCTTACCCCCGAACACAATGAATTGCTCATCTGTTTGCATGTCCGTGACTATTCTTGTAAATGTCATTCACACAAGTGAATTGTCTCGGCGATGCAGCGAGCGTATTCGGGTCATGAATCTATGTGGAGATGCCTGGGAGAATGCTTCAATAAAAAAAATGAGAAAAGTGTGGCAAACAGAAGACCATGCAACCTTAATTACAAAAAAATTTTATTACAGGATATTTATGTTTTGTGTTATTTCGTCAAAAACCAAATGACAAGAAATGAAATCTGAACATTTCATCAGTGCGCCTTGCTACAAAGGCTGCCGGCATTGCAACAGCTAATTATTCTGTACGTATGCAATGCCACACGTCATTAGCTTCCTTGCTGCGATCGCGCTGATTGATTGATTCATCTGTGCGGTTGCGACGCTTCCTAACAACAAAGGCTTGGTGCTGAAACGTTCGGCTGATGTTTGTCATTAGCATCAAGAGTAGTCTCATAAAACTGGGGAAAGGCAATACAATGTTGAAAGGGACTCATTTGGGAGTCATGGTGCAAGAGCATCATTCGTGTACTCCGACGCATGATATTTGTTGTAAAAAGACCTTTATGAAACGCCGTCAAAACTTTTACCGTGGGCAGAACAAATACTGTTCATTGAAACGATCCATTCCGTGCTCAAACTGCTGCCATTGATTGCCCTAATATTCTCCCATGAGAGCCCACCGCCTCGTTTCTGACATTTTCTGTCCTCACTTCAGGTCCGTGGGGTCGATGCATGGGCAGTGAGTGCGGTCCAGGAGGTAGCCAGAGCAGAGCGGTATGGTGCGCCCACTCCGAAGGTTGGACCACTCTTCAAACGAACTGTGACCAGGCGGAACGGCCCAACAACCAACAGAGCTGCTTTCGAGTGTGTGACTGGCACAAAGACCAATATGACTGGCAACTAGGAGCGTGGAACCAATGCGTCCCTGTGTCCATGCGCAGTGCCGGGGTGCAACGGCCCACTGTGTGCACCCGGGGCGAGGAGGGGATACAGACCCGTGAGGTAGGATGTGTCCAGAAAGTGAATGGTGAGCCGGCAGAGGATGCAATCTGTGAATACTTTGAACCCAAACCCCGTCTGGAGCAGGCCTGTCTCATCCCCTGTCCTCGGGATTGCGTGTTGTCTGAGTTCAGTCCGTGGACACAGTGTTCTAAGACTTGTGGGATGGGCCTGCAGAACAGAATTCGCATTGTCCTCGCTCCGCCGTTATTTGACGGGGCAGCCTGTTTAAACTTGACAGAGTTTCAGACATGCCAACCAGGACCGTGCGAGGGAGAGGAGAGCCTATACAGTCTTCGGGTCGGATCTTGGGGTCCCTGCTCTGTGCCGATCTCGAGACAGGCCAGGCAAGCCAACGAGGGAGACACGACATCCAAAGGAAATGAGAAACCGCCCAAAAAGGAGGGGAAAAAGCAGTCCAGAAGAGTGAACAAACAGAGCCAAGAGGGCGGCAAACAGGCCAACCAGGAGGACACGACGTCCATCCAGGGTGACGAACTTTCCAAAGAGGGAGACAAACCACACAAGACCAGCAGGAAATCAGGCAAGGCAAACCGAAAACACGACAGACCATCCCATCAGGCAGACCGGCCCAAACGGCAGAGAAAGGCTAAAAACAAAGAGAAACGAGAGAAAATCAGAGAGAAAGCCCGAGAGAGGTTGAGAGAAAGGGCAAGGGTCAAGGATCCAGAGACCCGAGAGCTCATCAAAAAGAAACGCAACAGGAACCGGAAGAACCGCCCTGGAGGAAAATTCTGGGATTTGCAAATTGGCTACCAGACAAGAGAAGTCACCTGTGTGCACAAGAGCGGCAGTGTTGAAGCTCTGAGGTAAGAAGAGAGTTATATTCTACCGTATCACTTTCTTCTCCAATGGCATAATGTCATGCTGACTCTTTCAGGACTTGTGATATAGCAATAGGCATTTTTCCCCTCATTTGTATCATAATCCTTTGTCGCCTTTTATCTTTACCTGCCATCCATCTCTGCTGTCGCTATCTTACCCTAGTCCAATAGAGACTGATGATCACCCTATACAGTGAAACTCCTCTACAACGAAATCATGTTTGCAGCAAGAAATTGTTCACAACAGGGGGGTTTTCACTGTAGCAAATTTGATCTCAGATGCAAACACACACACACACACAACCATATGTGTACACGCACACACAAACGTATGCAATAGTGCATAAGTATGAGCATGCACTTATTTGACACTCCATATAGTCTGTGTAGAAAGAAAAAAAGGGAAAGAAATTGTGACATTTACGATCAGCATTCACTTTCACTTCCATCAATTTCTTGGATAATGTCTTTTATTTTGTTTCTTCCGTCTTTCATTTTGATCACTTTGACCCTCTCTTCCAGCGTCAGAGCTCTTCTTGTCTGAGCTGCTTGACATCCAAAGGTCCGTTTTGTCGCCATTTTAGCAATGCAATGTTCCTGCTGTGTCTGAAACTAACAATAGCAAATACTTCCTGGACTACTGCGCATGTGTCAACCAGTGTGGTTGGTTGCTGTTGCCGTTTCCGAGCGAAGCAGTAGAGGTCGCTCTTGGATTAGACTTCGTTGTAGTGAATCTCGTCGCGAGGCAAGAGCAGAGAAAAAGAGTTCGGATAACGAAACAGGGTTATTTTTCCTTGTCTGGGGGGCAGGAAAGTCGGAATGGTGTGAATGCATGAAGATTTTTTTCACACAAGGGGGTATTTTCGCCCATGTAGGTTTCATTGTAGAGGAGTTTCACTGTATGGATCGCGGAGGGATCAGTTATTATGCTAAAATTCAGTTATGCCATATAAATTTATAACATTAAAAATTAAATATCGATATTAAATATATATATTAAATATGAGCATGACAGCCGTGAGGATAAGCGGTTCGGATTAAATGTAATGTTAAAATGACAGTTTGCCTTTTTTTATTTTACAACCCTTAAATACTGGTCAAAGTCTGTACAATGTGAAAAAAAATCAGTTGGAACCTTGTATAATAGCCTCTCTTGACTTTTTTTCCCCCTTGGGAAATGATGGCATTGATATTTTATTTAACGAAACAATGAAATGAAATAAATGAATATAAAACAAATAAATACAATGAATACAAAAAATTAAAATCAGGAATGCATAACAGTGTTCAACTCATCCACTTTGCTGTCCTGAGCCTGAAATGATAAAAGGTGCAACTCGCCTTGGTTGATTCCAATGCAAAATGTGCAGATTGTAAAAATGGCATAGCTATACGGTTCATCGGCTATAAAATGTCCTATACCTGTCAAAAATATTCATTTAGTCAGCGGTCATAGAACCCAAAGGTATAAAGGTTTTCTTTCTATCTCAAACCTTCTCTGTAATCTGCAGCCATTGCTCAAGGAGCTTGTCACAACTACTAATGACGTTTTATGGATCATATTAAAAATGAATGGATAGCCTTCATGGCGTGCTATCGTATTTTCATTCTTGTCAAATATAACTCCCGCATTTCTTATGTGACGGTTTCATTTCCGTCTGACAGGTCTCCTGAATTTAAACAGCAGTATTTCTGATCTTATATTTCTGGATACACTGGACATTCTTCAATGTCCATTCAAAGACAAAACATACACGTTGTATTTTTTTTTCTCTCTCTCTCTCTCCAGTGAGTTCAATATTCACGCGGTCTTTGCTCGGAGGTGAAATGGCCTCGTTCTGTCTGACAAGACTCGCTCAGCTTTAATGGAGGCCACTGAGCAATGACAATTACCCCCTCAGAAAAATCAAGACGTACACAATGCGTTTCCTTATTAACGTCAAAGACCAGGGCAAATTTCAAGCTACGAACGCTTGTCATAAATCCAGTGTCAAAACGATGACGCTTTCAAGTTACAGACGCAGATTGTGTTATATTCGTCCCAAAAATCAGACACGATTCAAAGCTGGGAAGAGCCTTGCTTAATGATGACTGCATTCAAGTTGGCCAGAGAAGTTGTTGAACCGTCTCCTCTTTGGAGACGGATGGATCGCGACCTTTTATAGTCTATAAAGTAGCACTAACTACGAACCAGGAGTTACTTGGCAGTCAATAGGCGTCACCATATTCCACAGACGTGCTGTGACATATCAATCATCCAGGCACCTGCGGGGTCCAATCAGATTTAAGGAAGTTCGAGTGCTACCAGGGGTTCCATTCTAGGTCTGCCTCTGGCAGTCAGAGTCCTCCCAGGGTGAAGCAGGAATAATTTACACATGAAGAAAACGCTCGAGTTCACAAAAAGTCCTCGGGCTCATGTATCCAATTTGAATGTATGGATCAGTGCAGAGACTCTGATTAAATTAACTCAACTAGACTGTGATTAAATTAACTCAACTAGACTGATTAAATTAACTCAACTCAACTGTATTTATAGAGCACTTTAAAACTGTATATTATTACTGTATACAAAGTGCTGTGCATGGAGCAAAAATAACTCATACAACAACAAACAATAAATGAAACAAACAAATGAATAAGAGAGACAGTAAGAAGCCCCAAAAGAGTGAAACTAAAAATCAAGTCTCATGCTGAGTCAGAAACAAAAGAATAAAAATGAGTTACAAGACGAGTTTTAACGATGGGCACAGAGGAGGGACCAGCAACGGAAAAAGCTCGATCCCCTTTGAGCCTGGTACTTCTAACAGTGTCTAGTCTGCTGACCTGAGGCGCTGGGCAGGTTCGTAGGGGCGGATGAGCTCAGAGAGGCAAGGTGAGGCGAGGCCGTTTCAAGATTCGAAAACAAATAATAGAATCTTAAAAAGAACTCTAAAATGAATTGGGAGCCAGTGAAAAGATGCCAGTGTTGGAGTTATGTGCTGCCTCTTACGAGTGCCAGTCAAGAGGCAAGCAGCAGCATTCTGGACCAACTGGAAACGCTTCATGGAGGATTGGCTGACCCCAAAGTAAAGTGCATTACAGGAATCCGGCCGAGATGTGCCGAAAGCATTAATTACAGTTTCAAAGTGCTGTTGAGAATGACTTTAGCCAGCTACCTAAAATGTAAGAAGCTGAATTTAACAAAGACACCAATTTCCCGGTCCAAATAAAAATCACTTACCAGTTCTAGACCCAATTTTGAGACTGTTGGCTTTGCAACATCTGCAGTTGGACTATGGAGAATCATTCCCTCCCAAAGTCAGACTTTGGCAAAATATGATTTGGGTATTTGCGTTGTTGACGTGATGATTCTCCCGTAAGTCTGGCTTGGCCTTTCACTGACACGCCTTGGACACACCCACCAGGAGTAACCTGGGAATCTATGCGCGACCTGAAGAGATGTGACTCCCTGAAGTCTGGCTATAAATCATGCAGCATATATTTTACCCGAGACACTTTCGATACTTTGTCCAGGCATCTGATGAGACAATTGATCAGGAAGCAAGTGTGAAAACTCAATGGAGAACTCCAACCTCCGTAGTATGTTCTGAAAAATGTTCACATTCAAAAAATACCAGACTGCGCTATTGACCTAGGACAGAGTATATTTGATTAGCATCGTTACCCTACCTTGCCAAGTTGGATATGTTCAGGTTCCCGTCAAAATCAACGTATTTGAATTCCATTCAAACTTTAAATGTCTTGAAAGCAAAATAACCGATGTCTAACAAGAGGGCTTTTTGCCTCTGTCATTTCCAGCCTGTGCTCTCACGAGTCGCTGCCAGTGACCTACCAAGCGTGTGTTGTAACGAAAGACTGCGATGTGACCGACTGGTCTGAATGGTCGGCTTGCTCCAAGGAGTGCTACGACCCCAACGGGCCCAAGGGTGAGCAGACCCGCACGCGAAAAGTGAGTCAGTTCCCCGTTGGAGGAGGGGCCGAGTGTCCGGAACTGGAGGAGAACCAGGCATGCAGTCCTGAAGGAGAAACGGTGCCACCCTGTGTTGTGTAAGTTGCCAGATTTGTTTTGAAGCACTTTAGAATCCCCCACCCCAACCCAACATCTGTTGACAGTTCTGTCTTGTTGGACAACTTTGCTTTACTGAGTGACATTTGAGGGGGGGGGGTTCCTATAGCAACAGCATACCATCTACCTCTACCAGTCCTTTTACTGCAACGTTTTTGATTTGAAATGTATTTCTTTTTCTTCATTTCTGTCACAAGTGCGAGGTGGTGGTGGACCCCAAGAAGCAGGAGCAGGGTGTACTTGATGAATTGTATTAAAACAGAAAACTAAATCACAAACAAACAAAGTCCAAAGAACAAAACGAATCCAAAGTAGCAAAACAAAACCATGACTGTGGCAAAAGCTAACAGGAACAGAACCATGACAGAAACAAACATGACAGTTGCAAGCAGCAACAACAATGACCCGACCCCGAGTGGTCGGGAGGGAGGGAGTCCTTTTATAGCACTAATTGCCAAACGACCAACAGGTGTGCAGCTGCAGGGGGAGCCCGGCAGTGCCACCTGGTGGTCCCAAACCGAATCATGACAATTTCTAATGTAAAATACGCCATTTGCAAGACATTGATGTTCAGCTTTGACCAATGCCTTTGCTTTGAGTGCCAACGTAGTCTTTTATTTATTCTCCACGTCTGTTTGCCGAGATGATAACAAAAATCCATCGCGGAGTTCCAAAGGCATTTCAGCAGTGATACATCCTCAAAAATGGAAAAAAAAACATGCCAGATATTTACTATTAATCTATTTAACCCGTGCATATGAATACTTTTTGGGTGAAATGTATATTTGTACATGAAGCATGACTACTGTATAGCAACTTTAGCTTGCTAGAAATCCGGTCACTAAACACATTGATGCAATTAAAGATCTGGTTAAGAAAAGAATGACTTGACTGCGTCTGTTTCAATAAATATGGCGACACATTCGGTAATGCATTGAATGGCGATCGGACCCCACAAACGTAGACACAAACAAAAGTCCCGGAAAAAAAATATTGATTTAAAGCGCAACAACAAAGTATGAACAGAAATTGCTGGTCAAAAGAACCGGGAAAACAATAAATGAACAGAAAGCACTTGCAAAGGCAAGGAAAAAGAAACTCTGAGGTATCAACGAAATGACTAAAGTCCATTTGAATAAAAACAAAGACATAAGTCAGATCAACGACAGAAAAAAGACACAAATACTGACAATGCAAGAGGCCAGAGCGCAAATACGACAAATGACAAGATCGAGAGGTCTAGAAAACAACACTTGAGCAAGAGCAGCAACAAGGTCAATAATCCGACGCAGACTTGGTGCTTGGGAGGTCCTTAAATACGTGGTTTAACATGATGATCAAATTGACAGCAGGTGTGCACGCCGGAGGACAAGCCCTCCACTGCCACCTGCTGGAGACACCACACGAGAACACGATCATGACAAAGGTATCCTTCTCATAGAACTGACCATAACGCCTGCAGCCATATCAGCCGTCAACTAATTCTGCGACCTAATTTTTGATAGACACTAGGTGGGCAGATATGTGCTTTGACATTGGTGCTATATTTTCTGTATTTCACCATCCATGCAACTTAAAGGTTCCAAACCCCATCCCCCATTACTATCCCCTCCCCCCGAGGGCTTTTGTAAGACAGCACTTGTGAGAAGGGGGGGGGAAGCCCATTCATAAATATGGCCCCTTTTATAGGCGACCTCAAAGGAATTCCTTGATCAGAAGAAATGGTAGCAGGATTTACAATTTTCTGACCTAAGGGTTGGAGTAGCCATGTGTTATTGTTGATTCAAACTTCCGTAAACTGATTGAACCGAACGCAGCAAGCTTCAATGAATAGCCACGTCAATGACCTCGTTTCCGTTTAACGCAATGCAGTCTTTTTGCTCGATCGACATTGAGTCACTCCAGTGGAAGTCCGAAGGCTTTATGTAAACACAACTCAAGTTCAATAACAAAGAAGCCTCACGAGCCACTAGACAGTCTAGCTTAACGAAAACAACAAGTACAGTGGGACCTCTACTTATGAAATTAATTGGTTCTGGAAGAAATTTCTTAAATTGTAAGTCAAGACGCGTTTTCCATGTAAATGCCCTAATCCGTTCCAAGCCGCCCCCCAGAACCCCAAAATTTAGACATAAATGTTTTCTAAAGCATAAAAATGCATCAGGATATGTAACAAACACATGTTACAATTAGGTTATTGACCAATAAATGAGAGTTGTGCATCATTTAAAAAGAAAGAACAGAGTCAAGAGTAAAAATGATGGTCATTTAACTTTTAACTGTGCCCTCATCGGTTTTTGCCCTCTTTAGTTCTCTCTCACAAGTGTTTTATTGCCTGGCGTTTTGTAAAGGACTGATCCAAGGACATTTGCTGTTGTCGGCTGTGAACAATCCTTCGAAAAAACAAAGATCAGTGTAGTGAGCGATCGCCCGACTGGTGAACACTTTTTCTGGGTGATTCACATTTACGTCATTCGAGGGGCGGATGACGAGGACGCTGTATAGACACATATCGATCTATCTACACCAGGCATGTCCAGCTTCGGGCCTGGAGGGCCACCGTCCTGCCTGTTTTCCAGCTCTTCCGGCTGTAACACACCTGATTCAGATGATCAGCTCATCATCCAGCTCTGAAGCAGCAATAGAACGATCTTGATGACTTGAATCAGGTGTGTTGCTCCTGGGAGAGCAGGAATAGAGGCAAGGACAGTGGCCCTTGAGGACCGAGTTTGGACACCCCTGATCTACACACATAGACACGTTCGGGAGAGGTTGCTCTTAGCCAATGGGATGCCAGGATGATGCTTGGGAAATAGCCAATGGCAGATCAGTTATAAGTACAGTCAAACCTCAGTTTTCGAACATCTCTGTTCTCGACCAAATCGGTTTTCGACCAAAAATTTAGAGTTTTTTATGCCTCGGATTATGACTGAAAATCGTTTCTGAGCGCACTTGAATGCGCCACTTGACTCCTCTCGCCTTGCTTACACGAGGAAGTGACGCTTCCTCGTGTAGCGTTCCATTGTGAGCAGACGTGTTCAATAAAGATGTTTTTGCGTGGTTTCGGTTTTCAAACAGCCTTCTGGAACGGATTATGGCAGAAAACCGAGGTATGACTGTATGTTGCGTTCAGGAAACTCGGGGCCCATACTGTATTTTTACCTTTCGTATCTTGAAATTTCTTTCGTAACATGACGCAATATTTTCCCGTTGAGGCGTTTCGTAACTTGAAACTTTCATATGAAGAGACATTAGTCAGTAAAGTTGCTCCATATTTGCTTTTGATCTTTTACTTGATCTGACTTGATCACCGAAATTGACACACTGCAAATATGCGTTCAGATTTAGCGATCACGGTAAACCATTTCCGATCAACGTCTTTCCACAGTTACAACTGGAAGACCACCGAGTGGACGGAATGCAGGGTGGACATGTTGCTGAGCCAACAGGACCGTCGCAGAGGAAACCAGACTGGCTTGTGTGGAGGTGGCATTCAGTCCCGGGAGGTTTACTGTGTCCTGGCCGGTGAAGATACGCCATCCGATCTCAGTTCTCTCAAAAGCAAAGAAGGTAATCGACAAGCAACATAAAATATCAACTTCAGTCCACTAGTATATTTGCTCTTTTTCGATGTTGCTTCGTCCGTCCAGAAAGGGTGCAGTGAATTTTTAAATTGTTCCTTGAGTTTACGGTGTTTCAATTCATATTCTGTCCAGTAATTCTACTGTGACGTATCACGGTAACCGGGAAAACTATTTTGCCTTGAAAAAGATTATAAGGTTCAGCTTTGATCAGTTTTTCAGTCAAGTGCTCATCAAGGTGTGGCTGTTTGGTATTCTTCATTAGGTACCATATCGGGATGTAAATACTGTACCTTGTGAGAATAAATGCAACTCTGCATTACAACAAAAAAAATATGAATTGCCCACAAGAAAAACGGAAAAATAAGCCCCCCTTTGCAGCTGTATTAGCTTTATCTCTTCAGAAAAGACTGTACAAATATTTGGGAATGTGTTCATGGAAATGTATCCAGAAGAACTTTAAAAGGTCAAGGTCGTGCAGAAGGAGATTACTGCATATGCTCACATACCCGTTTATATTCCATTTTCTTATTTTATTATTCCTGTTGACTGAGAAACATGCTGGGTTGGCCTATGTTGGAATAAGATCATCGAGCTCTATGGTTTGTCATCACACTTTTCCTCTTTGCGACCAACTGTACCCTTCTCTGACGGCATCACACAAAAAAAAACATGCTTAGAATACACAGTCAAAGAAAAAACGATGCATGATTGTGGAGTTCAAATGGTGTCATGAAAAACGGATTTCTTTATCATCGAATTGTTTCACTTTAAAATATTTAGATACCGATCAAAACGTCTTCTATTGGAGAGATGGACACCCCTTGTATGTGTGTGTGTGTGTGTATATATATATATATATATATATATATATATATATATATATATATATATATATATTAGAGCTGTCAAACGATTAAAATATTTAATCTAATTAAAAACTCAACTGTCATAATTAACTCAAATTAACTAAAAATTAATCGTGATTACTCACGCATTAACATCCGCCGTGACGTGTGCCGCGTTCATCTCGCGAGAACATTTGTAATCCCGTTAAACTTCATTTAAATTAATGCCGATAAAATCGCGCTAAACTGACAGCTCGAATATATATATATATATATATATAAAACTACATCAAAACTCTACATCTGCCACGGTCAGCGGCAGCCAAAATAAACACTGGGGAAGCTAAGCGTCTGTTTGGCGACGGCATGCAAAAGGTAGGAGTGAAAAGCGCTTTCATCAGCACACATGTTTTCAAACAAGATGATGGGAGAACATCTGTGAAAGCTGTCAGATGGTCAAAATAGTTGTTTGTGGGCTTTTACATCATCTGTTCAGTGTTGCGGGTGACACACACACACACGCACACACACGTATCTGAGCTATAACATCTGGTACGTCGCTTTCCCATCCATGTGTGGACCAGAGATGAGAATTGAATTGGTTTCCCCCTCATATTAATTCCGAGACGTCCCCACTTTAATATATGCAAATATGCATGCAAAAGCCACGCTGAGTCGACAGCAGCTGAAAAATGAGCTTTCACCTAAATTGGTGGCATCGCCGCTCGTACGGAGGCTGGAAGTGGCTTGCTGGGATGCCTGCGCTTATTCATTGACACGATAAGTCTCAGTCCATCTGGCCAAGGAAGCCGAACTGGCGTCCTCGACTGGAAAATTCTTCAGATCATCTGCTTCCTACCAGCCACCCACTTTTATCCTGTAGTGTTACATTTCACGCTGCCAATTCGGATAACGGCATCGAGTTTCACACTTTCGATCATTTGCCGCTATAAATACTGCCGGGATGAAATGGGACACTGTCAGCTCCACCTACAAAGCCAACCTGCTCAAGTGTATGGAATGTGTTTCTGAGTGGTCTTGAGTAGCATTAGAAGATTTCACTGGAGATATTAGCAGGGTGCAAAAGACGAGGAATAAAAAACACAAAATATCGAAAGTTTGCGGAAATCGGACGCTGCGGTGAATGCGGATTTCAGTCGCATTGGAACTGTCATGTTGTGAGAATTGGGTGATCATTGGATATTGTTGAGAAGATTTAGTAGCTTGTATGTGATTGCATTTCGTTTAACAGTTTACATCCATCTACATCAAATGGTTATCTCTACGACTGAGACATTCCCTGCAAGATGAAGAGAAATGAAATCGCTTTCAAAAATAATACTAAAAGACCGTGAAAAGGAATTAGGAATGCTAAAAGCCAACAAGCAAAAAAAAAAAAACACACTTTGGGTGTAACATACACCAGGTGGAGCAGGTTGACTGCAAATAGGTGCGTGTCATGATAGGTACCGTATTTTCTGCACAATAAGGCGTTTCGGAGTATCAGGCGCACCTTCAATGAAAAGCCTAATTTAAAACTGTTTTCATGTATAGGGTGCACCGCATAAGGCGCACAGAATAGAAGCTACAATAGTGGTTGCGAGTGCGTTGATGGAACTACGCTAAAGGGAATACAATACAATACAATACAATACAGCTTTATTTATACGAAGCTTTCACAACTACTGCAGCTGTTACAAAGCGCTTTACAGAACATTTAATATGCTACATCCAAGAAATCAGAATATTGATCCCTATATTAGGCGCATCGGATTATAAGGCGCACTTTTAAGAAAATGTAATGCTTTTAGGTGCGCCTTATAGTGCGGAAAATACGGTACATTGTTTTAGAACTCATGGGTCCTTCCGGCCGTTATTAGTGCAAAGTTCAAAAGTTAGTATCTGTAACTTGCTCATCTGTGAAAGTACCATTGAAGTTTAAAGGTACACACATATTCTGCCAATCCAAGTCATTTTCAAGGATGTCCCAGCTCATTTCATAAGACAGTGCCAAACTACCTTCAGTATTTGTTACAAGTTTGGCTTTGTGGTAAGAGTGTGAGTGGCTGCCAGTAGTCCAGACCCGTTTCCCGTTAAAAATGCGTGTAGCACATTATAAAATGCAAAGTATGACAACGGAGACCACAGACTGTTGAGCAACTGAAGCTATACATGTCGAGAATCATCTGTCAGTACAAGGTCTTTGCAAATGTCCCTAATTAATAATTGTCATAATAGATATACCTTTTGGCGGCCCGGTAGTCCAGTGGTTAGCACGTCGACTTCACAGTGCAGAGGTGCCTGGTTCAATTCCAGCTCCGGCCTCCCTGTGTGGAGTTTGCATGTTCTCCCCGGGCCTGCGTGGGTTTTCTCCGGGCACTCCGGTTTCCTCCCACATTCCAAAAACATGCATGGCAGGCTGATTGAACACTCTGAATTGTCCCTAGGTGTGAATGTGTGCGTGGTTGGTTGTTGGTCTCTGTGTGCCCTGCGATTGGCTGGCAACCGATTCAGGGTGTCCCCCGCCTACTGCCCGAAGACAGCTGGGATAGGCTCCAGCACCCCCCGCGACCCTAGTGAGGATCAAGCGGTTCGGAAAATGGATGGATGGATGGATATACCTTTCAATTTTTCATGGCAAATAATTAATAAAGCACACTATTCATGGGTGAATGTAGGTGTTATTTCAACAGTTCACCAATCTCTTTTCCTTCAAAGAAACGACCTCACCACTGGGAGAGCAAACCCTGAAAAGGGGGTTGGCACAGTTGTGCTACTCTGATGCCACAGAGCCGAACATCCTAACATGGAAAGAAAATGAATGTTTGTTCGGCCACCGGTCTCAGGGGATCCTAATTTGGCAGCTGGAAGTAGAGCACAATGAAACCAAGACCATCTGGTACACTGGCACAGTGTTACCTGGTCAAGGTTAGCACGTGCTGAGTTTTCCATTCATCAAGCGTTGTTGTGGTTGTGTGCAGCTGTTTGACTGAACAAGGAGGAGAACAAAGGAAATGTTGTCTTCCGAACACTAGTTATGAGCCATGTCACCGCATCTGAGGAAAATCGACCACTCAGAGAAAGAAAGGTGTGACGCACAAGGCGTCAACAATTTGAGATGTAATTACTACAGTGAAACTCCTCTACAACGAAATCATGTTTGCAGCCAGACATTTTTCACAACAGGGGACTTTTCACTGTAGCAAATTTGATCTCAGATGTAAACACGAACACACACAAAAAATGTAGGTGTACTTTTTATTGTATTCCAATAGTGCATAAATATGAGCATACACTTATTTGACACTTCATATAGCCAGCGTAGAAATAAAAAAAGGGGAAAGAAATTGCAAAAATTACGATCAGCATTTACTTTCACTTACATCAATTTCGTGCATGATGTCTTATTTTGCTTCCTTCATCTTTCGTTTTTATTACCTTTATCCTGTGTTCAAGCTTTAAAGCTTTTCTCTTCTTAACTCCTTGGCATGCAAAGGTCCGTTTTGTTGCCGTTTTAGCTATGCAGTGTTCGTGCTGCATCTGAAACAAATACTTCCTGTACTACTGCGCATGTGTAAACCAGTGTGGTGGTTGCTGTTGCCGTTTCCGAACGAAGCGGTAGAGGTCGCTGTGGCATGCTGAGGTTGGATTCGCCTTTTGCGGAAGGCTTGTTTTCATTGTAGTGAATCTCGTTGCGAGGCAAGAGCAGAGAAAAAGATTTCGTATAACGGAAAAGGGGGACTTTTCGTTGTAGGGGAAGCAGAAAAGTGGGACTGGCTTTCATGCATTAATTTTTTTCACACTTGGAGGTATTTTCGCCCATGTAGGTTTCGTTGTAGAGGAGTATCACTGTATCAGTCAATCTGAACATTTGGGAAATAACTGAATTAAATGGGTTTTTTTTAGAGACCTATCACTTGTTCCCGTTAAATGGGCAATGAAGGGCATGTCAGAAGTGCACACATTTAAGTGATACCATTAAAAGATGCGCTTTGAGCCAAGAAGAAGGTAAATTACATCTGAATGAGTCCGAGTCCTGTTGTGGCACAGCAATAATGATTCATCAGCCTGGTGACCTTGCAGAGAGTCACCTAACGTTGTTCTGAGCCCCCGAGAAACCCGCCAACATGAAATTGATGATCATTTAAGAAAATAAGAAATCTTCATGAATCGTCAGTGGAAATCTGGCTATTGTGGGTTTGGGAAATTCAAGTGTGGTGTACACTAAAAAATAGTGGGGCATGTGGTTTGTCCTGATGAACAAAGAGAATTTTAAGTAAGTGGAAACTGAAGTACAGCAGTAATATCAGTTTCAGATTTCCAGCCGACTGTGCCAATTTTAAAGAAAGTTCGTTTGAGTCTTCATGCAGAGGAAACCATGAATCTTGAATCCAGAATGTTTTTACTACAGGTTACAAAAGATGATGTCCAGCTATCTATCTCTCTGTGTTGCGAGTGATCTAGCTAGCCAGGTTGCTAGCTAGCTAGCTAGCCAACTATCTGGCTAGCTAGCTAGCCAACTATCTGGCTAGCTAGCTAGCCAACTATCTGGCTAGCTAGCTAGCTAGCCATCTCTCTCTCGCTCTCTCTCATATTATTCTCAAAATGTTTGATTCACTAACCGATGAAGTGTATTTTCCCTGCCATGATGTGTCAACGTTTTTTTTTTTGCGTTCCATTTAGCACTACGGCCAGTGAACAGTGATCTGTGTGTTGGGATTCCTCCCAACACCACCCAGCTCTGCCATATAAACTGTCCGGTCGAGTGTGAGGTATCATCCTGGAGTGCCTGGGGACCCTGCACCTTTGAAAACTGCCAGGATCAAACGGCAAAGAAAGGTACTGCTAGTTGTACTGTGCATCTGTGATAGGTGTTCATGTCAGTCATATTGGCAAGCATCTGCTTCTTAAGAGTTTCATTTCCTGGGCCACAATTAGAATGGTCAAGCGACTTGAGTCCGTTTATGCAGATATAGCAATGCTAACGATACAAATAAACAAAATCTAAAAATAAAACGGGTCTGAAATTCCTCTGTGCAACCAAACAAAGATCGTAAAGGTCAATTAATACATTTCACAGAGTGCAGCCTTGAAAAAGCAAAACTAGAGTATTCAAGAGGTACTGTAATATTTCATTGTAGGGTGGACTATAGATCTACAATTCTAATATTAAAAGGAACAAAAGAAATCTCAGTTGCATGCAAAACTCTCAATTGAGAGCTGGTGCAAGCCACCGTTGCATTATCGACACTTTTATCGTTTTACACAACAAATCAAGCGAATGACTGACAACATCAACAATACCATGAATGGTGGAGTCAAGTTGAGTTGATGGGACTTACTGATAAAACGCCTTTCATGATCAGCATGTCTTCTACTCTGGTGTTGACTCATTGTTCCAGAAGGGGCTTTCGGTAGGCCCCTTCCTTCCTCAGTGTATTTTTGATAAGCCCATGACACCTCCAGAAGGGCTCAACAGTCGCACCTGCCACTCCAGGTATGCCACATTCCACTTTGATCCCTCGCAGCTCAGTTGGAATCCTTCATCTTAATCCGCAGCAATTTCAAATGTATTAGCCACGTGGCGGCAAGAGATACAACGCAGCTTGTGACAGCGTGGAGATTTGAAACCATATTTTTTTTTGCAGATCATGATGCCAGCTGCAAACAGACACGCGGTCTTCCTTGATTTTTTTTCTTCAGCATCCTTGTTTCCCCCCTACTTCAAAGCTAGCTTGGTTACTACGGCTAAAAACTAGCATTTATGCTAAGTCCGGCGCATTTACCCTGTTTCTTCTTGCGTTGATTAACGTGCACTGTCCCAATTAAATAAATAAATAACATCGATAAAATAAATAAATAAAACCATTTCTAAGATGATGGAATCGACAAGATAGGTCATCACATCCCGATCCAATATTCTTTCCATGATGTTTGCGTCGTCCATTAATATGAAGCACTTAGCTCAGCCAACTCACAACCGCGCAAGTCTGAATACACGTACAGTAGTTGACCGTATTCCTTTCTTCTCCCTGGCTTTGAGATCAATCCTCCATCAGTGGGTTTCTGGACACAAGGCAAGACTGTACATGTAAAGCTGCAGCAACTGGTTCAATAAAGGTTTTTAAAGGGGAGCAGAAAGACAAATTCTATATATCAAAAGTCCGATTCTGCCGCCTCTACCTGAGCTCCGCAGGCAGTCCCGAGCTCCGCTGTGTTATCGGGTTTGAGCAGAAGTATGGATTAGCGGGTGAGTGACCTTGGCTACTTAACGCCTCCCTCATCCCAGGACCTGGATCGTGGAATCTCATGCCCTTGAGCAAGGGAAATGACCAACACATGGGTAGTAAAAACTAAAACTATCAGGAAAAACTAGACCCAAGTCTAGTACTGTATGTCCAATAAATATTTTGGAAAGACGGGTGCTTCTGAGCGTTAATTTCACTCTCATGTTACTGCTGTTTCTTAACAGGGTTCAAAATGAGGAAACGGAAGATCATCAACGATCCAACGGGTGGGACAGGAAATTGCCCACACTTGGTGGAAGCAATACCATGCGAAGACCCCAGATGCTACGACTGGCTCGTGGTTAAGCTGGAGGACTGCATCCCTGATAACGAGAGGGAATGTGGACCAGGAACAAGAAATCCTCAAGTTCAGTGTGTCAACAGTGATGGTTTGTTGACATTTACTAGGATTCTCCTTCATCATGGTCAAAGATCCCGATTGCTATGTTGGGATGTTCTGGTACTCGAGTGGTCGTTAACAGTAGACGGACTGCAACAAAGCACTGCAAAAGTCCCACAAATTAGCAGCCATTTTCCATCCATCCATTTTCCAATCCACTTTATCCTTACATGGGTCACGGGGGGTGCTGCAGCCTATCCCAGCTGTCTTCAGGCAGTAGGCAGGGGACACCCTGAACTGGTTGCCAGCCAATCGCAGGGCACACAGAGACGAACAACCATCCATGCTCACCCTGTAGACAACTTGAAGTGTGGCGCTCGGCAACTCACCAACCCCGCAATCTTTCAGTGTGTGCGGTAAAGTCTGCAACAAGTATTCGAAAGCTCGAAGATAAGAGCGAAAAGAAGTGATAATTGAGACAAGAGGGACAGAGCATATGTGAAAATGAGGACTAGATTCTCGAGTCGTAACGCCACAGGCTATGCAAGGCTCTTGGGAGCGAGGGGGAGGGAACACGCACAGAACGAGGATCTCATTCACAAGCACAATTGTGGGATTAGCGTTTTCTACATCCCCTGTAGACTCGTTCTCGACCATGAACTCATTCACTCCCAAAGACGTTTTTATACGTCTTTTCAGACTTGGTTTAGAATTGGCTGCTACTGAATGAGTTAATTAGCCACATTCTTTTTGCCTTGATCGTGCCACAAAAATACCGCTTTGAATAATCATCGCGTATACCCATGGCGGGCAGTGGCATGCATTATATCGGTTTTGATCGGAAAACTGTCACATACTGCGTAGAAGCATATTTGGGGGTTCGAATTTACTCCAAACTGTGGCACAAACGTGTGCCAGTCAGTTGATACCTGCTTGCAGCAGCACTTTTCAGTTGCTCCTGACAGCCAATCGGCAGGCTGGCGCTTCAGCGCCCTTCAAACTCGCCAAGTTAGACTTCAAATATGCTGCTGCGCGTGAATGGACGGATGTGTTCCGAATAAAATAAATCACCTGGCTCACTTTACGAGCCTTGGCGGTTTATGGCGGCGTTAAAAGGTCAAAAGGTCGGCTGCGGGCAAAGTGTTCTATTTTTAACATTGATCGTGTAATCTCTTTATGCATTTTTGTATTAAGGGTGGTGTAGTTGAGGTCCGTATTGGTGTGAATGTGAGTTCAAAAGTTTTTATCGATATGTGCACTGTGATTGGCTGCTGACCAGTCCAGGGTTTAGTCCGCCCATTGCTCAAAGTCAGCGGGGTACACTGCAGTTCCCCACGATCTGAGTTATGGAAAACAGCAACAGGCCATCGTCAGTATTGTAAATCTTTGTCTCTCCGGCAATTTCATGGTGAAGATAAAGGAAATAATATTGAAATAGCAGCATCTCACGCGGCGTTCAAAGTCATCTGAAATCTAATAAGCCATGCCAGATGGCCGTTAACCCTTTCATGTACAAATAATGATAACCTATCGCCAGATACATTTTTTTTCTGAAGTGTATTTATTAGTCTTTAGGCATGAAAAATATATACAATGGCAGTGAATGGCAACACACATAAGGGTCCATTGTAGTGGTTGATGCACAACTGGGACATAAAGATGATTTACCGTCATTTCCGCACTATAGAGCGCACCGGATTATAAGCCGCACCCACTCCATTTTTAGAGGAAAACCAATTTTGGACATACACAAGCCGCACCTGTATATAAGCCGCATGTGCCCACATTAAAACATGTCAACATATTTACAAAGAAAGACGGTAGAAAAGAGAGAGTTTTCAAAGTTTTCATCATATAATTTAACAATAATAATATATATATATTCCACCGGTCTTAATCTTACCTTTTCTACTCGAGCGCCCCTGGCGGCCGTTAGAAAAATTATACAAATTGGCCGCATCACTGAATAAGCCGCAGGGTTGAAAGTTTGGGGAAAAAAGGTAGCGGCTTAGAGTCCGGAATTGACGGTCATTTTTATATCGTGTATGTACATTTCTGGCGTCAACTACGTTTCAATCAAGCAAGTCCTAAAATTGACAACTTATATTTTGCCTTGACTCATGTCTATCATCTCTCTATGGTACACAAAATATTCCCTGCATAGAAACAACCGTCATCGGCTTATAGTCCGGAATTGACGGTAATATACGAGAAAACAACATCTGAACTCTAGCAACCATGACCTCAGAACTGAAAATAATTTGCCGGTCAACTGAAGCAGTTCCCCAATATAAAAAATACATCTTGAATTACATAAACATCCGGCAGCCATTGGAACGAGCAGCCATGATCTATCACAGGGGAAAGCTTCGCTAACAGATTTGCGCTGCTCTCTCGTCGAGCATCATCACCAAGGACACCCCTCAGTTTGCCCTCACAGCCACCTTATTGATCTCTTGTTGTCCCCTCCTGATGAAAATGGATCTGTTATTTCCCCCCTGAGGTCCGTGTGTGGGTGTGCGTCATCCACAACACAGCATGACATTCTTGCTAGCCTTTACAATGAGATGTTCATGGTGCTTCAGTGATGGGATGAAATGAAAGCTTGCACATCTCACTCAGTCCAAGTCTGGCATTAGGCGTGGTCTAAAACTGCACAGGGGTGAGCTAGACTAAGTTTGGGTGTTTCTAGAGTCCAATAATAAAAATGCTTCATGAAGCAAATTTGAAGCTTCATTTTCCCATCCCACTACGAATACTTGTTCTGTCACTTCAAATGTCATGTTGCGCTTGCAGGGCTATTAGAAATGTTCCAAAATAAAAAAAAAAACACTCAGAGTCTCAAGTATCAATCCAAAAGCCTATTGATTTCTTGACAAACACACGAACATGATGCCGTCCTTAACGTGAGCCTTTTTGTCACCAGGTGAATATGTGGAGAGGCAACTGTGCCGTGACGCCATCCTGCCTATGCCAATAATCTGTCAAGTGCCTTGCCCGAAGGACTGCGCCCTCAGTACTTGGACCCGGTGGTCCCTCTGCTCCCACACCTGCTCTGGAAAAAATACAGAAGGCAAGCAGACCAGAGCTCGGTCCGTTTTGGCCTACAATACAGGAGAGGGTAAGAGGAGAACGCTTGGAATGTAACTGTTGGAGTAACTTTTTTGAAATCAAGTCATCAGAAAAGTAACTAAGTTACTTTTTAAAGCAAGCCTTTTTTCCGTAGTTTATGAAAATACATGAACGATGTGTTTCAATTTCAGTTTCCAAATGAGTTTGACTCACCGCCATTAGCATATCGCTAGCTATGACTTCTGCTAGTCAAACTCCAATCTTGCTCACGCTGGGGCTAGTGACTCGAGTACTACCCTCACCCCAAATTCTATGTTCTGTGTGGAAACTTGGTATGCTTAAGTACTCTTGTGAAAAAAATTGTAATATATATACATGTAACCTTTTAGTAGCTGTCCGCGACCCACCCACTTTGGGTCTCGACCCATCAGTTGGGGATCACTGATGTCAATCATGCTGAAATTATGCACATAGCAGCGTGTTTTACAGGCCAACCTGCTAATGCTAATAACAGGATAGAACATGTTCTCACCTTCGTGGTTTGAAGGCGAAGGGGGTGTGGTAGTGGTGGTGGTGGGGGGGAGCGAACAGATGGTTTGCGCCTGGCACGGCAGTGCTCCCAAATTGATTTTTTTTTTTTTTGGGGCCCCACAATGATGATGATAACAGCTATTTTCTCACTTCTGGAACAAGTTGCGCAACCTGCTGTTTCTGGCATGTTCGCACCAACAAAGCCGATGTTGGACTAAGGAAGCGTTTCATCCACGAGAATTGACACATTTGGCTTCACCACTTCCTGAACAATTTTGGCACATTCGGAAACAGCTCGAGCGTTTATGGTCAATTATAGAAAGATCTGTCTTTGGAAATATACCGTTGAACATTTTTCGTCAGTTACTGACTGCATCAATAATGATAACCTGGAACATGATAAACTGTCCACTGTAGCAACCGCTGTCCCTGAAAGGGTTAAATCGATTTGATTTCTTTGTTTTTTTTACTTTTAGTTCATGGCTAACCTGGCTCAATAGTGGATTGAAACTCAGCATTCCCCGTATCTGCTGCGAGCTGATCCTATTGGCTTATTGGTTGATGTAAATTGGGTCAATTCTTCGTATTGATCTTTTTTTTTAGATTAAACCAACAAAAAAGAGAATACTGTACCTGAAACAAATCTTATTACCGTCATTTCCGCACTATAGAGCGCGCCTGATTATAAGCCGCACCCACGACATTTTTAGAGGAAAACCAATCTTGTACATACACAAGCCGCACCTGTATATAAGCCACACGTGCCCGCATTAAAACACGTCAACATATTGCGTCATCTGCCTTTCTTTGTGCATTTTCCACGATGAGGGTACGTTGACGCTAATTTAATTGATGCACAAGACAAGAAGTTGCAGTCTTCCTCCACGCATATATTCCACCGGTCTTAATCTGACCTTTTCTACTCGAGCGCCCCCTGGCGGCCGTTAGAAAAACGACACAAATTGGCCGCATCACTGAATAAGCCGCAGGGTTGAAAGTTTGGGGAAAAAAGTAGCGGCTTAGAGTCCGGAATTGACGGTAATAAGAGGACTGACAAGTCAAACGTGCAGCTTATTGACCATCCATCCATCAATCCGTCTTGCTGGGATTGTCGAGTAGATTGTATCTTGGCTTGAACCCACGTGGTGCCTATGAGAGGGAATTTTAGATTTGTCTTTTTTAATTAGCATGTATTACCACAGCGGTGTGAGTGGGCCACGTATTAATGAGCTCCCCAGCTGATATATTTCGGCTGTGGTGAATGTCATTATCTCTCTGTTTTTTTTTTCCTTTTTCCTGTGAAGGACATTACAGAGAGGTCAGCCATCCTTTTGCTCAGGCTTTCTCCTGTCTGTCAGTGATTGACTGGAAGATGTCATTCAGTTACTTCGGGATGGGGGGATGGGGGGGTAATGGCTGACCATCTCCCGTAGGGTTTATCTGGTCCAAAGGTAACCGTGGCCACTAATGACATGCCTTTTGTCGTGGGAGAAGGTCACATCAAATGCACTCCCCCACCTGGGACCATATTAGGCTTCCAGGTTTGTGTTGACATTCTGCTCCCGGGGAGGTGGAGGGGGCATCTTATCTCTATCAATTTTTCCCTAGGGCCAATATAAAACCCCCATTGTCAGTTTCTCGTGCCTAAGAGGTCAACATCAACGAAGAGTTCATCTATCCCTCTCTTCAGACACACACACACATCACATCACTTGTGCTTTAAAGGTTTCCAGCCATTATCGTGTTCGTTACGATTCAGGCCCGCATGCTTCCATGATTGCTCACAGGTGCTGTGAAGTCCATGATTTGTCAAGTTGTACTGGTTATGTAATAATGTCATGATACTGTTCGTAAAAAGAATAGCGACATCATCACAACAGTTGAGAGCTCAAATAAACAATTTTCCATTCTAATCAGCATACAAGTATTGTAAATTCCGGACTCTAAGCCGCTACTTTTTTCCCCAAACTTTCAACCCTGCGGCTTATTCAGTGATGCGGCCAATTGGTGTAATTTTTCTAACGGCCGCCAGGGGGCGCTCGAGTAGAAAAGGTCAGATTAAGAGCGGTGGAATATATGCGTGGAGGAAGACTGCAACTTCTTGTCTTGTGCATCAATTCAATGAGCGTGAACATATCCTCATCATGGAAAATGCAAAAAGAAAGGCATATGACGCAGCTTTCAGACTAAAAGCAATCCAGCTGTCCGATAAAGAAGGAAACAGAGCTGCTGCACGTAAACTTGGCATAAACAACGGCTCACCGTGATTTTGACAAGTAGCGGTATGTTCTTTTAGCAGACCTGTTATACCGTATTGCTATTCTGTTGCTAGCGTGTTGTTAGCATGTTGCTAGTGTTTTACTGCCGCGTCACAGGCGCCGTTTGGGAAGAAAGTTAGATTATTATTATTATTGTTAAGTTATATTATTAAAACTCTCTCTGTGTACCGTCTTTCTTTGTAAATATGTTGACATGTTTTAATGCGGCTTATATACAGGTGCGGCTTGTGTATGTCCAAAATTGGTTTTCCTCTAAAAATGTCGTGGGTGCGGCTTATAATCAGGTGCGCCCTATAGTGCGGAAATGACGGTCCAAACATAAAACTGATGCTTGAACCAATACGTGTCCTTCCATAGGTGGAATCCCATGTCCCAATATCAGCGCCCTCCAGGAGGTGAGGGGCTGCAACGACCACCCTTGCACGGTGTACCATTGGCAGACAGGCCCATGGGGACAGTGCATAGAGGACTCCTCAATCCCGGTCACCAACACGTCTACGGGCCACGCACGCCGAGATGATTCCTCGTGCTCAGTCGGAATGCAGACTCGTAAAGTCATCTGCGTCCGGGTCAATGTGGGCCAGGTTCCTCCGAAAAAGTAAGATAACGCAGTACATTTGTTTGTGTGTGTCTTTTCATTTTGTGTCTGGACGTTATTTTGTGTTATTCACGTGATGTCATAGTGTGTTGAAGGGACTTGATTTGTGATGCTCATCATTCTCTTGATACAAATGTTCAAATGTAGGTTACCGTATTTTCCGCACTATAAGGCGCTTCGGGATATAAGGCGCACCTTCAATGAATGACCGATTTTAAAACTGTTTTCCTATACAGGGCACACCGCATTATAGAACATTTAAAATACTACGTGCAAGAAATCCGAATATTTTTCTATCTTGAAAGTGCATCGGATTATAAGGCACAGTGTCGGCTTTTGAGAAAATGGAATGCTTTTAGGTGCGCCTTATAGTGCGGAAAATACGGTAAAATGCACATGGATTATTGAGTTGTTTGTGTCAGTGAAACACAGCCGCTCTTAATGCCCGTCCTTAATTTGATGTCACACAATCATTCTCCCTTTCTGGTTAGTCACCGTCACATTGTTGTGGCAGAGATAATTAGCTCCTCGCCAACTGTGTTTAAACATCCGCTGCTAGTTCTTCCCCGAAACTCCCTCCTGTGACCGTGGATGATGTATTTATTTATTCATCAGAAGGTATTATTTTGGCAGGAGAGCAGTTCCGCTTGAGCAATCCCACCAGCCCCCCCCCGTGCGGTGTATGGAAATGACTCGATTTTGTTACTCTGGCACAATTTTCCGGATTACAACGACATGCTGCTGCACGGTGAATTTGTATCAGTGGAGGCAAGGGTGCCGGGGGTTAACCAGCTGTGACCGCGATTGCAAGACAGTCACCAAAGAACATGGAATTAGACAGTATATATTATAATAATAAGCATGTCATTGCTTCAAATCGGATACGTGGGCCACATATCAGATTCTCAAACCCTTTGGCTGAGACAGAGGCCCAGTGATTTTTAAAAATTGAAATATGCCCCTGGAGACTTTTTAGCAGACTACGGAATTTAGTTTTAACCAACAATGGTTGCGATACATCGAACAGACTTCCGAGGACACTGCAGTCGATTTGGTGAGTGACACGTCAATGTTGTTGTTGCCGTTCTTTCAGGTGTCCAGAGAGCTTGCGTCCAGATACGGTCAGACCCTGCTTATTACCTTGCAAAAGAGACTGTTTGGTCACCCCATACAGTGACTGGAGCACGTACCCATCAACATGTCAGAAAGGTTAGCTTCTCTTTTTGACATTCTGCAATGTGACTGCCGTATGTGAAACACATGTTTGATTAGTTTTTTGCGTGGAGTGGCATGCTATCGTGAGAACTGAAAACTCTCTATGAGAAATAAGTACCGTAAATTCCGGACTATAAGCCGCTACTTTTTTCCCAAACTTTCAACCCTGCGGCTTATATACAGGTGCGGCTTGTGTATGTACAAAATTGCTTTTCCTCTAAAAATGGAGTGGGTGCGGCTTATGATCAGGTGCGCTCTATAGTGCGGAAATTACGGTAATCACGATTAATTTTTAGTTAATTATGACAGTTGAGTTTTTAATTAGATTAAATATTTTAATCGTTTGACAGCTCTAATTATTATTGTTAAGTTATATTAATAAAACTTTGAAAACTCTCTCTGTGTACCATCTTTCTTTGTAAATATGTTGACATGTTTTAATGTGGGCACATGCGGCTTATATACGGGTGCGGCTTGTGTATGTACAAAATTGGTTTTCCTCTAAAAAATGGAGTGGGTGCGACTTATAATCAGGTGCGCCCTACAGTGCGGAAATGACGGTACATACGTTCTTTTGGTCAAGGCAAACTGGTAGTCATGCTTTAAAAGTGCCCAGCGGTCGTTCAATAAGCGGAGTCGTCAAAGACAATGATTCTTCACTCGCGTGCGCCGGCTCGTGGGCCACAAAATAATTTCAATTTTGCAATCGTGCAGCGTACTTATAACCAATTACGCAAATGCTCATGCCGAAGAGATACTCGGATACACTTCAGCTTCCTGCCACTATGTGACAATAAGACGTCAAACTGTGACTTACTAGCTAACAGAAAAAAATCACAAATATTCATCAAAGAAAATCGAATATCTTGTCATTTGGTTGCCCACAGGTGGTAAAAACAAAAGAAGCAATTCCGAAAACGCATCATCATCCAGTTACCAGCCAACGGAGGGCAAGATTGTCCAGAAGTGCTGACCCAAGACAGAGAAAGTGATGCTCCGCTGTGTGTCCAGGATTCAGGTAAATGTCCTTTTTCGCAGATACATCAGCAATCAGACTGCTTTGTGGAAATGTTTGCACACCCAAAATGAGACGTAGTATTCTGTAGTATTCTGTCTCTGATGCTGTACTCGTCAGCCAGTGCTTGTATCCACCTCTTTCTTTAGATGGAAAACACACAAATGGCGAAGATGCCAAATGGTTCCATGGTCAGTTCGTCAGGACAGCCCTGGAGCTCAGGAAAGCTGTGGAGCAGGCCTCCAGGTTCGAGGTGAGGACGCCTGATTGGACGTACGCTGGCGTGCGGACGCACCACGGTTATCAGAGCTTGGGATTTTTTATTAGGTTTACATCCTGTTTTGTTTTGACTTGGGTTTTGTTGATTAGGTTTGTTTTGATTAGCTTTTACATCAGGGTTGTTAGTTTTTATTGTTTGGGAAAATGCTTAGTTTTAATGTAGTTTTTATTATTTATAGTATTACTATTTTTTTTAATGTATACGATTTAGTGTATTTGTCAAGTTTAAGGTTGAAAGAAAAAGAGTCACTTAGCATTGCGTAATTAAGTAAACTACAATTCTCAAATGTTTTTCTATACGGACGTACGGCAAAACCAAAATACATTTCAAATGACCCCCAAAAGTTAGAAAAAAGATAAAAACAAAGGACGTTTTCACTATAATTGTAGTTAGTTGTATAAGATGTAATTTGTTAATTTTCTTTTTTTTCCTTCATAAACAAAGGTCCTTCTTTTCAATTTTAGTTTCAAATTTTCATGAACTAGAACAGGGTTTCAATCACATTTTTTGTCATGGGCCCCATTTTAGTGACCGTTTCTCTTGGAGGGCCATTATGACTGAAATCATATCAAGAAGTCAAGAATTGATTCAACCATTGTTTAAGTTACTGTCATGGGGTGTTTGGCAACAAGAACATATTTACAATATATTTCTTATTTATTACTTATGAGAATTTGACATGTTGGTCCATATGGAATTTGTCATGTTTGATTTGCTTTCGCGGGCCACATAAAATGGTGTGGCGGGCCAGGTCTTGGCCCCCGGGCCTCGACTTTGACACCTGTGAACTGGAACAACCTTGCTACGCACACATTCCCGCACACATTATAAGGGCAATCATTATACGGTCGCTCCTATGTGTTGTGAGTTCACATCCACCATCTGCTCCTTTGCGACGACTTGCCGAGGATAACGCGAATGGCCGCGAGCATCCTGGAGGACAGTTCACATTCCAAAGCTTCTCATATTCGTCTCATTGACTCCGACATATCAAATCCATTATTTAATTCAACGCTAGGCTTCCCGCTCCACCACTTTGACGCCTGTTATCGGGACCTCTGTCTTTCCCATAGCCGTCTCGTGTCGGAGGCAGGACGGCGGACAGGCCGATGTTGAAGCTTGTCTCAAGTTCTCCAGCGCCATGCCGCCTCTCACGCAGCTCTGCCAGCTGCCCTGCCAAGAGGACTGCCAACTGAGCGGCTGGTCCAAATTTTCGCCCTGTACGGCCGATTGCGTGGGCGTGAGGGTTCGCAAACGGATGCTCGTGGGTAAGTGGCAAGCGGGTGATGAAAATGAGAAGAGAGGGCATTTACAGTAGCTGTACAGTCCATACTGATGTCTTGAAAAACAGTGACTACAAGTTGGACTTTGGGACCCCTTGCTCAAAAAAAGGTCCTTCAAGACCTGAACACAAACATAGAAATGTGGTTGTTTTCTAGTGGTGACAAGAGCAAAAACACAGTGAGTTCTGGGCATATTCAAGACATGTTATGCGGGGAAAACGATGAAACTTCACCAATACCGCCTTTTCTGCACTATAAGGCGCTTTGGAGTATAAGGCGCACCTGCAATCAACGGTCAATTTTAAAAACGGATCTTATATATAGGACGCACCGCATTATAAGGCGGATAGAATAGAAGTGACAATAGTGGCTGCGGCCACGTTAGGCATCCACTGGATGGAGATACGCTAAAGGGAATACAATACAATACAATACGCTTTACGGAACATTTAAAATACTACATCCAAGAAATCAGAACATTGATCCATATATAAGGCGCTTCGGAGTATAAGGCGCACCTGCAATATACGGTCTATTTAAAAACGGATCCTATATATAGGACGCACCGCATTATAAGGCGCATAGAATAGAAGTGACAATAGTGGCTGCGGCCACGTTAGGCATCCACTGGATGGAGATACGCTAAAGGGAATATAATACAATACAATACAAAACTCTTTACGGAACATTTAAAATACTACATCCAAGAAATCCGAATATTGATCCATATATGAGGTGCATCGGATTATAAGGCGCACTGTCGGCTTTTGGGAAAATGGAATGGTTTTTGGTGCGCCTTATATTGCGGAAAATACGGTACCTTATTTGCGAAAATTTGATGCCCACCGATAATTTCTTACAAATTCATGTCCAGGAAGAGTATTTTTTTTTCCAAATACTGTATGAACATAGCGGCCGATGATCTACAGGTCTTTTTTTTTTCTGCAGGTAAGAGCAAGAAGCGAGACCAGTGTAAGAACCACCAGTTGTATCCACTGAGTGAGACTCAGTACTGCCCGTGCAACAAATACAACGCCCAGCCTGTGGGCAACTGGTCCGACTGCGTACTTTCCGAGACCAGCCGCATGGAAGGTCAACTGGGCATGAAGGTGCAGGGCGACATCAAGGAATGCGGTCAGGGGTATCGATACCAATCTATGGTTTGCTATGACCAGGACAACCGCATCGTCGAGACTTCACGCTGCAACAGTCATGGTGAGTTTAAGATGGAAAAGTCAATTGTTTGGTTCACATCGAACCGAATAATGTGTCCAGTTAGTTCCGTTTTTTTCACGGCCCTCTGAATAGGGAACGTCGGTCAGCATGGGAGGATTACTCTTTCTGTACTTTTTGGACACATTTATTGCAGCACTTTGCAGCAGCAGTAGTAGTAGTAGATGTAGATGTAGCAGAAGCAGTAGCAGGTAATAACCTAAAGCACACATAAATGCAGTAAAAAATAAATCTATCTTTCTGCATCACAATGTAAATATGTATATAATTGACATTAATACCTTTAACAATACGTTTAATACATTATTTAATCAACCATCATTTCACTATGTATCATTATTTTAAACGCAATAAACCATACAACACAAACATCAAGCCGAACCGAAGTAAAGAACTACAAGTCCCAAGAGTACAACCCGGAAGTGGAGCGCCGGCATGTTTAACCCCATCGTATTTAACAATACTGTACGTTTAATACATTATTTAATCAACCATGATTTCACTATGTATCATTATTCATTATTTTAAATGCAAGAAATCATACAACACAAACGTCAAGCCGAACCGAAGTAAAGAACTACAAGTCCCAAGAGTCAAACCCGGAAGTGGAGCGCCGGCATGATTAAGCCCATCTGCTACGCAATGGACTTCGTTTAAACATCAATTTGCAGCCAGACAAACATGACAACGATGCAAAAATGAGCTAAATAAAGACACCACTGTTCTAACAACACTTTAGCCCACTTTAGCTGTTTGAATTGCCGATTGCGAACGGTAACTGTGACAGCCTAGCAAAACGCGATGCTGCAAACACAAAGCACAGCGGACAAAATGCCAAGCAGACAACCAAAGCAACCGATCATGATCGAATCTAAAGCTAACTAAAGAAGAGCACACGCGTGGCTTACCATTGGGCCATGCCGACGACGAAGCGAGTGTCTTCACTAACTCATCCAAACGCGATGCTGCGTTTAGACTTGGCGAGATCGCTCAGCTGTCAGTGGCAAAGCCCCGCCCCTCTTAAAGCGCCAGGTCAATCCAACAGAATCCAACAATATGCAGGCTCACACAAAGTGCGATCACAAAAAATGCTAATTAAAGAAAATCGCACCGACAAAGTATCAATTGAAATCGCTGGTCGCAAGGAGCCAAGAATAAACAAGGCATGAAAGCAAAAGCGCTTGCAAAGGCAAGGTAAAGTACGTAGTCCACGGAGTAGTTGTAAAACGATACACGTATCAAAAATCCAATAACACGAAAACAATCAAGAGCAATAGTAAAATAAGAAAATATTTACAAAGAAGAACCGATTAACGAACAAGAGCAAGTATGAACCGTATCGAGGGGTCTACAAAATAACACTCGAAGCGCAACAGCGAGAGAGGTCAATAATCCGACAAGGCATAGCAGAAGTAGACTATAATAATAATTATTATTGTTATTATCCATCCATGTTTTGATCATCTTATCCTCACAAGGGTCGCGGGGCATGCTGGAGCCTATCCCAGCTGTCTTCGGGCAGTAGGCGGGGCACACCCTGAACTGGTTGCCAGCCAATCCCAGGGCACACACAGATACGAAAAACCACCCGTGCTTACACTCACACCTCGGTACAATTTAATACCCGAAGAAAACCCACGGGGAGAACACACAAACTCCACACAGGCAGGCTGGAACCAGAATCGAACCCTGCACCTCTGCACCGTGAGGCCGACGTGCTAGCCAGTCGACTACCGGGACGCCCTTATTAGTTTTTATTATTATTATTATTATCGTGATTATTATTTTTGTTTCTTTTTCAAGACGATATTTTGCATGCAGCATTCAATCGTTAAACTGACCCTAATGAGGAAACTACTGGACAATACACCGAAACTAATAAAAAGGGGCGGGGCAAAAATCATGTTAGTTGGCCTAGCTCAGAGGCGATCTTTTGAGTCAGTCGCGGGGGTGGCGTTTCAGGGTTGTATTAGCCAAAATCCCAAATCTGTCCAGCCACCTGGATTCTGTTTGAACTCAGCTTGGCATTTGCCAGCAAGAGGACGAAAGGGCATTATGAATTACAGAGAAGTTATACCCTTGCGGGAAAAGACATCAAAAGCACTCTGGGGAATGGGCGCATCTGTGCTTGTTCAATGAAAAAAGCTATCGAGTTGTCAGTCGGAGAGCTTTCCTCACAGTCTGATGACTGCTGTCAGCTTTCAGTCTGATTTCCGCATCCTTCGATTGTTGCTTCCACGCCACAAATATTGTGTGGATGAATCGTCGTCATCCCGTCTGGTCTTCCGGCCAGGGCAAGACCACAATCTTCGAGGAACAACTTGGGGATAAGGGTTGAACGAATACAGATTTGTCAAAATGTTTTTGTAGTATACTAGAAAGTATTATAAAGGCGGCCTGAGAGATAACGGGGGTATCGATGCCTTGCTCAAGAGTATGAATCAAAATCCTATCTTCATTGGCTAAGTAGGTTCCAAAACTTACTGACTCAAGTCATGTCATGCGATTCAAGTCCTGCAGCTTTTATATAGAAGTACTGCATTTAAACAGACGCTGTATCATTCTGTCGTGGTTAAGAAGGAGCTGAGCCAAAGGGCGAAGCTCTCAATTTAGCGCTCGATCTACGTCCCGACCCTCGTCTATGGTCACGAGCTATGGGTCGTGACCCAAAGAACGAGATCCCGGCCGGGTACAAGCGTCCGAAATGAGTTTTCTCCGCAGGATGTCCGTCCGGGCTCTCCCTTAGAGATAAGGTGAGAAACTCGGTCATCCGGGAGGGGCTCGGAGTAGAGCCGCTTCTCCTCCACATCGAGAGGAGCCAGATGAGGTGGCTCGGGCATCTAATTAGGATGCCTCCTGGACGCCTCCCTGGTGAGGTGTTCCGGGCACTGGCAGGAGACGCTGGAGAGACTATGTCACCCAGCTGGGCTGGGAACGCCTCGGGATCCGCCAGGAAGAGCTCGAAGAAGTGGCTGGGGGAGAGGGAAGTCTGGGCTTCTGCCCCCGCGACCCGACCCCGGATAAGCGGCGGAAAATGGATGGATGGATGGATGCGTTTCAACATGTATTGTCATGTGGTTGATAGGGTACATTGAGGAGGCTTGCATCATTCCTTGTCCGTCCGACTGCAAACTCAGCGAATGGTCCAACTGGTCCCGATGTAGCAAGTCGTGCGGCAGCGGTGTCAAAGTTCGCTCAAAATGGCTCCGAGAAAAACCATACAACGGTGGAAGGCCTTGCCCCAAACTTGACCACGTCAACCAGGTGATTTATTGTTAGATTGTACTTTCATAAGGTTCAGTGACGTAAAGTTCGTTTTTACGACTACTGCATACAGTTTTCTGTCCACGTTTTAAATATGCTAGGCTAATCTCACTGACTTCTGTTTTTCTTCTCTTTTCTTCATTGAATGCAATTCAATCTCAGGCACAAGTAAGTACTTTCATGTTTGTCTTAATTGGAGTTTGCTGCCCCCCCTCTGCACACTTGTATACTGTCCTGTATAAATGTCCAATCAGGTAATTTTGACATTGACTTGAAACAGGTATATGAGGTGGTGCCTTGTCTCAGTGACTGCGGGCAATATATTTGGGTGGTCGAAGCATGGAGTGTCTGGAAGGTTAGCAGCGTGGACCCCAAGAACAACTGTGGCCAAGGCGTTCAAACCAGAAAAGTCAGGTAAAGATTTGGCAAAACAACATCAGATTAGCCATCCATCCATTTTCCCATCCGCTTTATCCTCACAAGAGTAGCGGGGCGTGCTGGAGCCTATCTGGCAGCAGTCGCTTAAAATAACGCGAGTATTTTGCATACCAGGTGTATGCTGAACACCATAGACGGCCCCTCGGAGCAGGTGGAGGACTACCTGTGCGACCCGGAGGAGATGCCCCTGGGGGCTCGCAACAGCCGGCTGCCCTGTCCGGAAGACTGTGTGCTGTCGGACTGGGGGGCCTGGAGTCCGTGTCCGCTGGTGAGAAAGATAAGGCACCGTATACTGAACGACACTCTTTACGGGATGGGCCGATATGCCGGACTGCGATTGCCGTGGGTGCCCATTGAAAAGTGTACACCACGGCGGCAGTCACGGTGAGGATGAAAAACCTAGTCGGGCCGTAGGAAAACAAGGAGAGTACTCTCGACAATATGTAATAGACGGGAAGCATATATATATATGTGTATACATGTATATGTGTATACATGTATATGTGTATATATCTGTGTGTGTGTGTGCGTTCTTGTACTTCTGACATTGTGAGGACCGGCATGAGTTTTTAACCAACAGAGTGAGGACATTTTGACGTGTGTGTGTGTGTGTGTGTGTGTGTGTGTGATTGTGTGTTTGCGTGTGTGTGTGTGTGTGTTTGTGTGTGTGTGTGTGTTCTTGTACTTCTGACGTTGTGAGGACCGGCATGCATTTTTAACCAACAGAGTGAGGACATTTTGATGTGTGTGTGTGTGGATGTGTGTGTGTGTGTGTGATTGTGTGTTTGCGTGTGCATGTGCGTGTGTGTGTGTGAGAAAGAAAAGGGCAAGAGAGAGGTTCGGCCTCTTCATGGAACCCTTCATTTGTCTGAGCTACAATTTAATATTTGCTTTTTTTGATTTGATTGATTGGGAGGAAAAAAAATGGTCTTGGTGAGAGATACTTTGATTGAAATCCATCAATGGACGTTGAGGTTGGAGGGGGGAGGGGTTGATTTCAGTACTTTTCTTAAAAACAAAAAACAAAATGGCGCACTGTGATGAAAATACCGAGGTTCAACTGTATCAATCGATATATCTATCGATACAGTATCCGCTATTTCTTTCCTCCTTAGCCATGTAATGGGAACAGTACACGAGAGAGGAAGGCCTCACCCATCAGGCAGCCCGGAGAGGCGAAGGAGTGTCCTCCAACCACTGAAGCGGAGCTTTGCAAACTCAACAACAATTGCTTCCACCATTCCTACAACATCACCGGTGAGACGGGAAGAAGCTTGGTCAACCGTGTCGTCTTTCTAAGGAAACTCCGGATTAAGATCGAACATCTTGACCAAATGAAGAATCTCGGCGGGTGTGCCTGAACATCAGGAAACCTTGTTTCTTTGTGGATGTCTGGTCGGTGCAGATTGGAGTACTTGTCAACTGAGTGATCGAGCGGTGTGCGGAAATGGCATCAAAACCCGCATGCTGGACTGCGTGCGCAGCGACGGCAAATCTGTTGACCTGAGATTCTGTAAAGAGGTGCGTTTGAGTTGAACTCTTTAACTCATTCACTCCCAAAGACGTTTTTATACGTCTTTTCAGACTTGGTTTAGAATTGGCTGCTACTTAATCAAGTCAGAGTTCATTCAAATAATTGTCTTTCAGCTCGGCCTTGAGAGGAAGTGGCAGATGAACGCTTCCTGCGTTGTGGAATGCCCCGTCAACTGCCAGCTGTCGGAGTGGTCGGCGTGGTCCGACTGTTCACATAAATGCGGACTCCAAGGTAGGCGCAATGGAGCTCCTGGCATCGTTTTTGATGTTGTGGACTCGTATTTGGACCAAAAGGTTGCAGGTCAAACTTGATACAGATAATGCTTCCTTCTGTATGCTTTCGTGGACATTATCAGAAAGCAAAACCCTATTTTCTCCTTCACATTTATAAATGTAATTTGCTGTTTTGTATACGTTGCCCCCAAAATAAGGTTATGAATAAATGCCCGCCAACATTTCATTTGTATCTGCAGGGGTGTATCCTGAATGTCAAATTAATGCATTAATCTTGATCTTCATTAATCTTAATTAATTCAGATGTTTCAAGATGTACTTTTTTATGAAGGTATTTGAAACAAAATACACACAAACCCAATTCCAATGGGGAATTGTGTTAAGCCTACATAAAAACAGAATATATATATACATATAGATATAACTGTATATGTACCTGTCACAATTCGGGGACTAACTGAATGGCGATCGGATCCCACAAACGTAGACACAAACAACATCCGTACAAGAAAAGATTTATTGAATAAGAAAAGAGCACTGACAAACAAAAATCGCTGGTCAACAAGTACCAGGAAAAACAATGCCTTGACACCGAGCGCTTGCAAAAGGCAAGGAAATGGTTCATCCGAGAAAACAAACGAAATGACTTGGAGTCCAAATGGACGAAAACAAAAAGAAGAGCAAAATCAAAAACAAAATAATAAAAATACTTTCGAGCAGGAGCAGCAACAAGGTCAATAATCCGACAAGTGACGTGGGATCTTGACAGTCCTGAAATACATGGATTAATCATGGATGAATCATGGATTAATCATGATGATCAAATTGGCAGCAGGTGGGCATGCTGGAAGAGAATCCTTCCAATGCCACCGGCAGAAACACAAGAACAGGCGATAGAGAGAGAGAGTTATTTAAGCAGCAGACAGAAACCTTGGTCAATTTGAAGACATTCATCTGGGTGTGTAATGACATTGTAATTGACGACATCCGCCCTAAATGGAATTTTAACAGAGCTTTTTCATAACAGCGGTAGACTTTGTTGACTGTGATGAGCTGCCCCTGCTATTGACTCGGTTTTCTCATGATGATCAGAAGTGTTTCATGGTGTGAGAAACAATTTTCACATCTCCCAACCAACTGAAAGGGGGGTGGGGATCAAGCATCCTCACAGATACTTAAGATATAGGATCGGATCACTGAACCACGGTCAATAGCGAGTGCTGTGGGGCTCAGGGAGCACTTTGCACTCCAGCAGATTGCGAGAAGAGCCAGCACCCTGAAGCAAATACACAAGATAGACGATATGAAACTACAGCGGGCTTTAGCTGCTGTGCTAACCTAATCTGACCCCAGGCAAATTGGTTTATTTTCTTTGTGTGGAAGGAAGAACACCGGGTCTGGATAACATGGTTATGTATATGAGAGATTGGGCACTCCAAATTGTTCCCAAGTGTGATTGTGAGAGTGAATGGTTGTACCCCGCCTACTGCCCAAAGATGGCTGGGATAGGGTCCAGTGCACACGGGACCCTTGTGAGGGTGTATTGGTTCAGATAATGGATGGATGAACTTCACATTCCTATCATGCAGTGATCTGTAAAATTATAATGATTAAAAAAATAATCCTAGAAATCCGGGAAAATGATCATCCAGCTGGTGCCTCTTCCATCTGATTGGTCACCAGCTCATCACAAGGGAAAATGATTCTTGCTTCATGTCAATGTCCAACTAAACTTTGCCAAAAACCTTTACGCCATCCATCTGAACTCTTCATGCTTCTGTCCTGACCCCTCCTGATTTAAAAACAAAAACCCTACAGTGGTACCTCTACTTTGAATGTCTCTTCATACGAAATGTTCAAGTTACGAAACGCCTCAACAGGAAAATATTGCCTCTTGTTACGAAAGAAATTACAAGATTCGAAAAGTAAAAATACAGTATGGGCTGCTACTCACAGTTCCGAGTTTCCTGAACGCAACATCCTTATAGCTGCTCTGCCACTGGCTACTCCCGAGCATCATCCTGGCATCCCATTGGCTAAGAGGGACCTCTACCGAATGTGTCTATGTATGTAGATAGATTCATAGGTGTCGATGCAGCATCCTCGTCATTTCTCCAGGAGGTGTTCCAATAGTTTGACGTAAATGTGAATCACCCAGAAAAAATGTTCAACAGTCCGCCGATCGCTCACTATGCTAACATTTGCCTTTTCGAATGACTGTTAAAAGCCGACAAAAGCAAACATCCTTGGATCCGTTGTTTTCAAAACGGCAGGCAAAAGACACTTCAAAGAGAGAACTGAAGAGGGCAAAAAGCAGTGAGGATGCAGTTCACAGATAAATGACCATTTTTATTCTTTACTCTATTCGTAGTTTTTTAAATTATGCACAACTCTCATTTATTGTGCAATAATCTAATTGTAACATGTATTTGTTACATATTTGGATGCAATTTATGCCTTATAATACATTTATGTCTGAATTTTGGGTGGGCTTGGAACGGATTAGGGCATTGACATGGAAAACCCGTCTTGACTTACAAACTTTTCTAGTTCAGAACATTCTTCCAGAACCAATTTATTTTGTAAGTAGAGGTACTACTACTCTCTGTTAAATGTCAGCTTCAACATCCCAAGGTGTCTTTTCTGCTTCTTTTCTCGTGTGTTCAGGAAAGCTGTGGAGAACACGGGCAGTCATCCAGGCTCCCCAGGGTGATGGGAGGCCATGCCCAACACAGATGCAGCAGTGGAAGCCATGCCTTGTGAAGCCCTGCTACAGCTGGAGATACAGTTTGTGGTCTGAATGCAAGTCTGAGGTCAGCTTCATACTTTACACTTGCACCTGGAATGAAAATAGCACCCTTTTGTATTGACTTCCTTTCAGCAAAACACACACATGCGTTTTAACACATTTTCTTGGATTCCAGGGCGCGAGATGTGGTGAAGGCTTACGGTTCCGGAACATTTCATGCTTCGTGTCAGATGGATCGGATCTACAGGGAAGTCTGGTGGACGATGAACTGTGTGGTGAACAAGAACCTGTGGTGGACGGAGATACGGAGATCTTACTACGGGAGTCCTGCACGGTACCGTGTCCAGGTAAAAATGAATTATGAGCAACCGCTGAGTGAACAGCAATAGGTGCCATTTTAATTGTAAACCTAACAATACTAAAATTAATCAAATGAGCATGTTTTTAATTCGAATTTGTTTTAGGGGAATGCTACCTGACGGACTGGACAATTTGGAGTCCGTGCCAGCTAAGCTGTGTTAGCGGAGATGATCTGGGTTTCGGCTCAGTGCAAGTCCGCTCTCGAGCCGTTGTGGCCCAAGACCCTGAGAATCTGCTTCAGTGTCCAGAACAGGAGTTGGAGGCCCGGCCGTGTACAGGTCCAAATTGACATTGTCATATCATGAGAAACAACTGACACGTTTTTTCAAAGTAAATAAACAGAACGTTCTACCTTCAGAGGGGCAGTGTTTTGAATACACCTGGCGAACTGGAGCATGGCGAAGCTCATCGCGGCATGTCTGGTGCCAGCGTTCAGATGGACGAAATGTCACAGGTGACTTCTCCATATTACACACACACTACAATAAACAGTGAACCACTATTGGTCGCGGCAGAAACATTCCGGACCCACCTGCCATAGGTTGAAATCTGCGATATAGAGAGACAATGTCATTTTTTAAAAAAAGGTTTATCCATCTTATGTTCTTTAAACACATTTAAAATGATGAAACGACTTTTAAATGCATGGTGTTTGAGGACGTATTGGACCACCGGCCATTCCGGCGCACGGAGTTGCCCTCGCTCCCGACTCATCTGACAATTTGGGAACAGAAAGTAGACTCTGCTCGGTGTAAAAATGGGCTTATTGTCATTTTTGTGCTGGACAATAGTCTAGTTCAGTATGGATTTGGTAGACGTGCTACACCTCACTGGGTGTTACTTGCGCGGCGGCCCCCAGTGCATCTGCAAATTTGGTGACAAAAAATAGACTCATCCTGCACAGACTCTTATCGATTTCATTTCTGTTTGTGCAATGTGAAGCGCGTTGTACTCAGCCGTACAGCACATCCTGATTTGAAAGCAAATGAGGGATGCCGCCACAATTGGCTGGAAAAAAAATATTTCTGTAGCTGCGGCTGACAGCAGTTCCTGCCTGGGATGTGCTCGTTGCGTTGATGTCACATTTTGGGTGAGACGTTTGGCGTGGTGGCATGCAGGCGAATGAGGCAGGAGGACCCAAGTGCAAGGTGCAGGTGGAGAGAAAAAGCAAAAAATCAATATTTAGTGGCAACAGGCTCAAAAGTACGACAATAATAGTCCAAAAAGCAACATAAAAGCTACTCAAGCCTGTGACAAAATCATGTTAATTACAGGCGGCTGCCCAGCGACAGCGAAACCAATGGCTGACCGATCCTGTAACCCGCCGTGCACCAAGCCACGTTCCTTTTGTACAGAGGTGAGTTTAACGACAAATGAGAAAGAAGTCACATGATACCGAAGTGATGTAGAATTCATTGAAATGTAGCAAATGGAAAATTATTTTTCCATTGTTTATCCCGAGTTTCATAGAAAACTGCTGTGGATACCGTAATTTCCGCACTATAGAGCGCACCTGATTATGAGCCGCACCCACTATATTTTTAGAGGAAAACCAATTTTGTACATACACAAGCCGCACCCGTATATAAGCCGCATGTGCCCACATTAAAACATGTCAACATATTTACAAAGAAAGACAGTACACAGAGAGAGTTTTCAAAGTTTTAATCATATAACTTAACAATAATCATAATATAACGTTCTTGCCAAACGGTGCCTGTGACGCGGCAGTAAAACGCTAGCAACATGGTAACAACACGCTAGCAACAGAATAGCAACACAGTATAACAGGTCTGCTAAAAGAACAAAAATGACGGTGAGCCGTCTTCATCTTCCTCCCGTGAACTGAAGCCATCGAAGTCACCGTCCTCAGTGTCGGAATTAAACAGTGTCATAAACGCCGCTCTTAATCTGACCTTTTCTACTCGAGCGCCCCCTGGCGGCCGTTTGAAAAATGACACAAATTGGCCGCATCACTGAATAAGCCGCAGGGTTGAAAGTTTGGGAAAAAAGTAGCGGCTTATAGTCCGGAATTGATGGTATTTATATAGTCATGTGTACCGTATTTTCCCGTCGATCAGCCACAGTTTTTTCCCAAGTTTGGCCTGGGGTGCGACATACTCTAGAGCGACTTATCTGTGAAATGACGAAAAATCATTTCGCATGTTATTTTCACATTGAACCACAAGAGGGCGCTGTGTTGCTACTTTCCACATTGGCGGTAACTGATTCAAAACAACCGACGATGAGTCTGACGTAAGCGACCTAGAAGAGGAAGCAACACATCTTCTATCTCCGGAGTTAGCGGAGTTCTTTACACCGAGTATGAATATTTCATGGGATTTAGTCATTTGGAGTGACACTGATGGTTTGCTAAACTTGTTAGCATGTTCTTTATGCCATAGTTATCTAAATAACTCTTAATATGTTGCATGAACATACCAGGCACGTTTTCAATTCGTTGTTTATGCGTCATGTGACGTTAGGATATCGTACACTTATTCGTCCTGTTGTTCTCGATTTTATTTTCATTATAAATTGCCTTTCAACATGACATGTCTGTTATTGGTGTTAGATTTGATCCAATAAATGTCCCCCAAAAATGCGACTTATACTCCAGTTTTATGACTGGTGCAATTTATACTCCGGAGCGATTTATAATCCGTAAAATGCGACAACTGCACCTTCTCTTTTCGTCAGTCGGGTGTTTGTGGATGTGAGGAGGGCTACACAGAAGTGATGACCTCTGACGGCCTGCTAGACCAGTGCACCGTGATCCCGGTGCTGGAGATCCCCACTGCCGGTGACAACAAGGCAGATGTCAAGACCATCCGAGCCTTCAACCCCACCCAGCCGGCGGTCAGCCCCCCCGGCAGGGTGGGACGCACTTGGTTTCTGCAGCCATTTGGTCCAGGTAGACAGACACCCTTGCGCAGATCTTTCTTGAAACGTGCTATTAATGATACATTAAATGAGGATTCTTTTTTTATTTGATTTTATTCAAAAGAAGTTGAGACCTGTTCAAAATGATGGCCCACGTACTTTCGGGTAGCAACGGCAGGACAACTAAAGAAATCCATACGTGTCATTTGATGAGGGCAGAGCGATTTGGAAAACATGGTCAATGGTGTTTTGAGCTGTCTTCTCTACCGTCATTTAAATATATGAAATATCAGTCAGACAGAAGATATGTGAGGCAAATTGCTTGGAAGATGCACAGAAAGACGGCCATAATTTAAAGTTCAACAGTTAAACTGATTCGGAAATGGTGGAAATTTGGATTTAGTAATTTGGTCATGGCGGCCGACTGGTTAGTTAGCCCATCCAGCTCACAGTGCAGAAGACCAGAGTTCCATGCCGGCTCCGGCCTTCCTGTATGGAGTACCGTATTTTCCGCACTATAGGCGCACCTACAAGCATATTAAAAATAAATAAATAAATATATATATATATATATATATATATATATATACTTATATATACATATATATATATATATTTTATATATATTGACTATATATATATATTATATATATATATATATACACACACATATATATATATATATATATATGTTTTTTTAAATTTATTTATTTAGATATATTTTTAAAATATCTATTTATGAGTCAACATTCGGATTTATTGGACGTAGTAGTTTAAATGTTCTGTAAATTACTGTTAGAGCCGCAGCGATCGTGAAAGCTCCATATAAATAAAGCTGCATTGTATTGTATTCCCTTTAGCATAGCTCCTTCTAGTGGATGCATAACACAACTGCAGCCACTATCGTAGCTTCTTTTCTGTGCTCCCAATATATGAAAACAGTTTGAAAGTAGGCCATTCAACGAAGGTGCACGTTCTACCCCGAAGCGCCTTATCGTGCAGAAAATACAGTAATTGTCCCCAAAGGTTGCTTTTGCTTTTCAGGATATAAAAACAAGCTTTTGCTTGTTAATCCGGTGGCGCAATGCAATCTGTTTTTGTCATTGTTTCAGTTCTGGCGATTGGTCGTCCCCTTGTTGTCGTTTATTATGTAGTAACAGAAGAGCAATGTTCCTTTTCTCTAGAGATCGAATTTGAAAAAGAAAAATCAATATTTCAGAAGTTGCTGCCTTAAAAAGAAACAAAAAGCAGTCGGGAACAACTATGCTATTGTCACGACAGCGTTAGCGCAGCAGGCAGCAGGCCGATGAGCCATTGTGGAGAGCTCTACTGCCCCCTTGTGATCAAAGAAGGAAGTCTTCTAAGCCCCAAATAAACGGACCTACCGTCCAAGACGACGACACGTTCTCACTCACTATGTTCCCTTCCAGACGGAAAGCTGAAGACGTGGGTGTACGGAGTAGGAGCCGGGGTGTTTGTTCTTCTCGTCTTTATCATTTCGATGACTTACTTAGCATGGTAAGGTCGCAAACACTTGTCTGATAAAATGTTCCTTCGGTCACATTTCCATTCACATCATCAGCGGTGATTTCATGGAGATCGGAATTCAAATTGTGTTCTGGAAATTGGCTGTGTGGTTTTTGCAAGATCCTGTGAAGGAAATCAACCCAAAAAAATGGGGGTCAAAATGATTCCTCTCACTTTCAGTTGGCGGACGTAACCGACGTTGAAAATAACGATGAAAATAAGCAGCACACAAAAAAGGTGCTACCGTAATTTCCGCACTATAGAGCGCACCTGATTATAAGCCGCACCCACGACCTTTTTAGAGGAAAACCAATTTTGTACATACACAAGCCGCACCCGTATATAAGCCGCATGTGCCCACATTAAAACATGTCAACATATTTACAAAGAAAGAGAGAGTTTGCAAAGTTTTAATCATATAACTTAACAATAATAACAATAATATAACTTTCTTCCCAAACGGTGCCTGTGACGCGACAGTAAAACGCTAGCAACATGCTAACAACACGCTAGCAACAGAATAGCAACACAGTATAACAGGTCTGGTAAAAGAACATACTGGTACTTGTAAAAATCACGGTGAGCCGTCTTCATCATCAATTAAACAGTGTCATAAAGACCGGTCTTAATCTTACCTTTCCTACTCGAGCGCCCCTGGCGGCCGTTAGAAGAATTACACAAATTGACCGCATCACCGAATAAGCTGCAGGGTTGAAAGTTTGGGGAAAAAAGTAGCGGCTTATAGTCCGGAATTTACGGTACTCATTTCAGTTTCATTGTCAAAATCATTCACAATTTCATTCTCACTCCCAAAAATTTATGCGAGGACTAAAACTTGCTAACCGGACGAAAACCTTCGCATAATTACTGATGGCTATACAACTTTGTGTACTGGCAAACATTTATGCAAACAATTTCCAAGCCGCAATTACATTGAAGTTGCGACATTGTGGTCAATCCTTTTCAACACGATCTTCAATGCAAGGCATGAAATGTTCAAACGGATTCATGGCACGGTTTGTTTATTTGTTTTTCGTTAATATTCTCTCGTTTTGAATTTGATCCCTGCAATATGTTCCAAAACAAACTGCAATAAAAGACGAACAAAGTTGAAGGAATGCTCCAGAAATGTTGAAAAGGTACAAAGCAGGCCGGTGTACCTTCCACATGCCTGCCAGCAGTCCAGACACGTCAGCCGTTTGACTTCATTGGAATCGATCTCCATGACCTCACTTTCCATTTTGACCTGAGTTCTTTTCATTTTATGTTCTTCATGTTTCCATGATCATTTCACCTTTCATTTTTTGTTCCCCCCCCCTCCACCTTGGCATTCTCCATTCAGTCGTTCTGGTTTTTGCCTTTGCCACGAGCCGAGCTCCAAGCCCCCTGCAGATGGGGCGTACTGGATGGACCCAAACGGCTACACAATGCCTTACATCTGCCCTACCTGCCAGAACCTAGAACAGCAAGAGCTCTGCCAACTCCAGATACAGCAGCAATATGCAGTCCACCACCAGCAGCCTCCTCAACCGCCACGGCGGTGTTCACTCCAACACTCCGCACCTCGCTTTGAAACTCTAATCACTTAAATCAGGGGGCCATCTCTTGTTTTTACTCACCTGGCCGACTTTCATTCGTGCCCTCATTCCCCCCCCGTGGCGCATCTTTCATCATTTCATACTCATCACGTCCTGGAGGTGAGCGACTAGCTAGCATCAACGTTATTTTGACTCATGTTAGTTGCAGATTTATCGTAAGAAATCGCACTCATTCAGTCTTTTCAGAATCAGAATCAGAATCCGAATCATCTTGATTGGCCAAGTATGTAGAACACACAAGGAATTTGTCTCTGACATTAGTATCATTGAATAAAAAGTTAGCTTCTGAGCTAATTCACTCAGTGACTGCCGTTTTCTGACCCAACCATATGGAAACAAATTGTAAAAATAAAATAAAATACATGAAGGCGGAACTGGGATTGAATGCTTGGATTCTTAAAAAAAAACAACAACAAAAATCGAATTTCGTTACCGTTTCGTAAACAAATTGTAATGTAACACAAAATGTCCGGATGGCTCGATGATGCGACAAGCTGCTCTATTAGCAGTTAGTTGGCTCGCAAAGTCTAGCCCAACCGTTGGCCAACCTGTGGCTCGCGGGCTTTCAAATGACAAGCGTCGAAAACTGCCTCGGCCGGTGGCGCTGCTATTCAAACAACGGCGTTAAATACATACACACAACTTCATACGTCAGCCTATCATCAATCCCGTTACTTGATTGACATACAGGGCAACCATTCAGACGACAATTGAATCACCGCTCATGCGCAAACAACGGCGCTAAGCGCTAAGCTAGTCGGTGAATTACAGTACCTACGAGTTTAAGGCAGTGGTGAAAAAAAAATTGTAAAAAAAATGACAAAAAAAAGACATGAAGGCGGAACTGGGATTGAATGCTTGGATTCTTAAAAACAACAACAAAAAAAATCGAATTTTGTTACCGTTTCGTAAAAGTACACCAAATGCCATCACGATTACCTACAGTGATTTGACATATTTCTAGTAATTATAATCCTGGAGGGTTTATTTTTTTCCAGAGAGTTGTTGAAAATCAGGAAAGATGTGCTCAGACCCCCCCCCCATAAAAAAAACAGCGAATCACGCCATTTAACTCCTTCACTCCCAAAGACGTTTTTAGACGTCTTTTCAGACTTGGTTTAGAATTGGCTGCTACTGAATGAGTTATTAATCTTTTCCATCACTAAATCCAAATTTTCCCTCTTAAAGCTGGTTGTCGCCGTCAAAAACGATTTTCGAGCTGGTTGGCGCTCGTCGAGTCACGTGATTGTTGTTTTTGTTGTCTTGCAGCAAGAAGCCAAAGAAACCACAGCGGCGGCAGATGAACAACAGGCTGAAGCCGCTGACGCTGGCCTATGACGGAGACGCCGACATGTAGGGGAGGAGTCTTGACGTTGACCGTGCTGAGCTACATGACATTTGCTCCCCAGCCCCCCCACTCCCGCATGGAAAGCTTTGAAAGAAACCCCTGCCAAAATATCGCAAATCTTCAAATCCAGCTTTTTCTCTCCTCCATGGTGTTCTTGGGTTTTTTCTGGTTTCACAAAAGCCTTTTCTGACTTGATTTCACTTCCTATGTCGGGAAGTTTGCCTTTCTCTGCTGGATTTTCATTTCAAGTTGCCCGCAGACAACTTTTTTTTTTTCTGGTGAGCACACATTTTTGGATGTTCATTTTGTAACAGCTGAGGGGACTCTGGATTGTTTTTTTCCTTTGAAACTTTTTTTTCCGGGCATCATTTTTGCACTATATTAGTGCAGCAAGTTCTACTCATCTCTCTCAATACAAGCTGGTGTGTGTGTTTTTTTTTTCTTTTGGGGGTGGGGGGGGACCTCAAAATTGTTTTTGTTTTTACTGCATATGATGGGATTCTGTAAATAATTGTTTTTTTTTTCTCTACCTTTCTAACATGTACAGGTATTCTTCCCATGCTCTGTATGCGAAGTGAATTTCAAACGGTTCGGACTTGTGGCTTATAGCAGCGGTCCCCAACCCCGGGTCGCGGATCATTTGGTACACCTGGCTGCACAGAAAGGATAAATAACTTACATTGCTTCCGTTTTATTCAATTCGGAATCTGGTTTTGTCATTTCGTAATCTGAAAAATCTTTTATTTTGAAAAAATTACCAGAATCTCCGTGACATCGTCATTTCGTAATCTGAAAAGTCTTTTATTTTGAAAACATTACCGGAATCTCCGTGTCATCGTCATTTCGTAATCTGAAAAATCTTTTATTTAGAAAAAATTACCGGAATCTCCGTGACATCGTCATTTCGTAGTCTGAAAAATCTTTTATTTTGAACAATTACCAGAATCTCTGACATCGTCATTTCGTAATCTGACAAATCTCTTATTTTGAAAAATTACCGGAATCTCTGTGACATCTTCATTTCGTAATCTGACAAATCTTTTATTTAGAAAAATTACCGGAATCTCCGTGACATCGTCATTTCGTAATCTGAAAAATCTTTTATTTTGAAAAATTACCGGATTCTCTGTGACATCCGTCTACAGCATGTCACTCTTGACGCTTCTCGGTCACATGATCGGTTACCCCTAAAATGAAACCCAGGAGCTGCATAATATGCGGCGATGGTGAGTCGTATTTTTCATGCACTTTGTATTTGCCGGGTATATCTTATTTTGAAAGCACATTAAAATGTTACCATAGCTCCCAGAGAGTGTCGCGGCCAGATAGGACGATTCGTTTTTTTATTCTGTTTTTTCGAAAATACTACAGTTTTCATGCGGGTCGTATCATATTATTGTGTTGTTTTTATCCGTCACACCTTATAGGCCGGTCCCTGAAAATATTGTCTGACATTAAACCGGTCCGTGGAGCAAAAAAGGTTGGGGACTGCTGGCTTATAGGGCCGAGTTTAACTTTGGGGTATTGATCCAATAAAAGTCTCTGATTCAAGCCGCTGGATAGAGAGACATCATCAAGCATACTGCTTATGAAATGGGAAGTTGAAAGGGGGACCGAAAGAGGAGGGCCTTCAATAAATGGGGGCAGATCAATTTCGCTCTGGAGGTTCCACTTCTCGCAAAGTCATGACACAATCCACATCCGGGAAGATTCGTTCATCAGTAAACGTGTCCACGTAGCCTCATTTCAAAGCGCTTTGTTGAAGGTAAGCTTCAAGACGGAAGTCGCAGACGCGCCGCCGTTCACGGGAAATCCCACAAATCAACACTCAGAGCGTCGCCATTATGCCGAGACATTTTTATCGTTGCCTGACCGTCCAAATATTACGTGACGTTATTTGCCAGTAAGTTAAATGGAATGTTTTCATTTATATTTCGTTGAATATGAGTTGTAAATAAACGGAAAAAGACTTTTTAAATGATCCATGTACCATATTTTTCTTTCACTTTTGTACTGAAAAGTTGAAAAAAAAAAAGAGCGGAGTGAATGTGCGTAGACGACAGATGCAGATGAACTTTGTCCTTTCCTACTGTTTGTATTTATTTGACTAATTGCTGATAATAAACAAAAGAGAAATACGACGAATTGGGGTTTGATGTTATGGGCGTCTGGACGGCTCGATAACGCGACGTACAAGCTGCTCTATTAGCAGTTCGTCGGCGCGCAAAAGCGGCACCGAGTCTAGCCGATGCTCCACAATCAAATCATATTTTATTTATATGGCACTTTTAACACATTAAAAATGCAACACGCAGTGCTGTGCAGAGACCAAAAACAATCAACAGAAATCCACCCCTCCCATCCCGATGGGAGCGCATACACGCCCAACCACGTGTACACCGACACCACCGCAGAATCCGACAACATGAAACGACTGGGTTTTTTTTATATTTCGAATATTTGAAAGCCATATAGGCTAATTGTAAACGGTTACATTTACCATCGTGACAGTACCATCAATTCCGGACTCTAAGCCGCTACTTTTTTCCCAAACTTTCAACCCTGCGGCTTATTCAGTGATGCGGCCAATTTGTGTCATTTTTCTAACGGCCGCTAGGGGGCGCTCGAGTAGAAAAGGTAAGATTAAGAGCGGTGGAATATATGCGTCGAAGAAGACTGCAACTTCTTGTCTTGTGCATCAATTCAATTAGCGTGAACATCCCCTCATCATGGAAAATGCACAACGAAAGGCATTCTGCAAGCAACAGGCTATTCTGTTGCTAGCGTGTTGTTACCATGTTGCTACCGTTTTACTGCCACGTCACAGGCACCGTTTGGGAAGAAAGTTATATTATTATGATTGTTAAGTGATATTAATCAAACTTTGAAAACTCTCTCTGTGTCTTTCTTTGTCAATATGTTGACATGTTTTAACCCTCGTGCAGTATCTGTCCCAAATTTGGTCATATGCGGCTTATATACAGGTGCGGCTTGTGTATGTACAAAATTGGTTTTCCTGTAAAAATGTCGTGGGTGCGGCTTATAATCAGGTGCGCTCTATAGTGCGGAAGTTACGGTATTTTGTTTACATTTTTGATGGGAAAAAAAAAGATTAAAAAAAACAAAACAAAAAATCGTTGTCCGACCTACCGACCCTATGCTGAAATTTCATGTTTCTCCAGTAACATGAAAACAAAACAACATCGTCAAAAACAAAACAAAAATCTTTTTTTTGTTTGGCCTAAATATGAAAGATGAGAAAATACCGTTTTCTTTGTGTTCATTTGATTCCAATTCAAGCCGTTATGACGTCATTCTTCAATGTTAAAAACGGTTATCGTAACAATATAACACGTGAATTGTTCAAATAAGCGGGGGGGGGGGGGGGGTTCACACACCTGTGCAGAATTCATTATTGATAGGGCACACCGACTGATGGCGTCATCAATTGCCCGAGTGGTGGTTTTGCCACATTGCATTACTCAACACCCCCCACCCACACACACACACACACACGTACACACACCACACACACCACACACACACACACACACACACACACACACACACACACACACACACACACACACACACACACACACACACACACACACACACACACACACACACACACATACAGAGCAATAAATTCATATGAATTAAAATCTATTAGTGAAAATGATGTCCAAAAATCCATGTTAAAAGAAAAAAAGGCATTTTTACTACGAAGCGAAACAGCAATTGGCAGCCAGCCGAGTTGCAAATCTGTGGTGGTTCCTTTCTGAGAAATGAACTGGCTCCTTTTCACCAGCAGGTGGCGGTATTTTACCACAAATCAACACTTTTCATTCGGACGAGATGGTTCAATGGTTTTCAACTAATAATAATAATAGTAATAATACATTTTAATCCACGATCTTTTGGCCTTGTGTCTTTCTATTTTTGTCCAACTTTCCTCTATTTTTTAATGTGGATACATATAAATTGGAGCCGAGGTTGACTGTGAAACGTACACATCATTGTTTGTATTGTTCTTGTAATGTTCTTGATTGTCATGTCTCTTAACTTCCATCCAATTTTCCCTCAGGAATCTTTTACGGGAAAAATGATTTTTTTCGGGTATCTTTCAGAGAGCCATTATGACAACTGAACTCAAACAAGGATGATGGCCTCATGTTACATCCCCATCCATTTTCAAAACCGCGGATCCTTTTCAGCAAAGTGATTCATTTTGAAGTCTAGTCAAATATGTTTGTTCACAAAAAAAAAAGAGAAGACAATTTGCAAATTGCATCCTGCTGCGTTTTCTCCCCCCTCCCAAAAATAATCGCGGAATTGGTCTGCTGGATTCTCGACTCAATCTTGCCTCGAAGAAGTACAGTCATTGATCATTTGGCTAACCGATGCCCTACTGAGAGTCACGTGCTAAAAATTCAAGTTGGACCACATTGTTGTGAGCCTGCTGCCAAAAGATTTGTGATCTGGACGTTTCATTTGGATGACAATGGGTGCTTTCAACAGCTGCTTTTGAATGCTCGTGTCCTCTTATCTCCTACCCCATTCTTCCGGCGTCCTGGCCTGAAATAGCCAAGGATGTCTCCATGGCAACGCGACGATATACCGAGGACGCTCTGAGCCTCTGACACACACACACACACACACACACACACACACACACACACACACACACACACACACACACTTGCACACACAATGACAATAATGTCCTCTCAAAAACATCCATCGTTATTTATTTTATTATATATATATCGCATAATAGCTTGCTGTTTGGAGTCCTTATGTTCGTGTCATTCACCAAAGGCCCTGAAAGGACCATGCTTTTATTTTGGAGGGGAAACTACCGGTATACTCAAATGTGAACGGATAGATTCTGTAATATTTTATTCCGTCACTAGATGTCAGTAAAAGAGCGATTATGAAAATACACGCCTCCTCTCGCAATGCAATGCAAGTGAATTTCACATTTCTCAATTGGTGGTGCTGTTAAACCGCAAACACGTGACAATGTAAAAGATGATCGACGTACATGATCATTAAAAACAAATAAAAAAAAAAAGATTACTATCGACAGCTCTCTTAAGAATAAATGCAATTGGCCTGAACACACACACATATATATATATATATATATATATATATATATATATATATATATATATATATATATATATATATATGTGTGTGTGGTCACAGCACAGTACTGCTTTTATTGTCCATAAAGGGCAAAAATACAAAGAAAAAAAATAAGAACTATATGTGTATTATAGCGCTGATGCCACTGAATATCTCGAGTGGTTGAAAGTAAAATAAATATTCAGGAATAATACTTTTGCAATTTTGGTAAAATTGTATGTTGCATTATATAAACTTATTTACATCGACCGCAGCACGAGAGATGATTAAAGCAGCTGTTTTGTGACAAAATATTTTTTTCACTGTTGTTGATGATGGACAGTAATATTGTGTGAGAGATTATGTGTGAATAACTGCTCCAAGTGAAAAATGTTCATGTCAAATTGAAAATCGAAATTGCTATTTCAGTAAATATTTGCATTTTGCACGTAGAAAACTGTTTCATGATTCCATGTTGATGAGAGCATTAAAATGGGGAAAAATAGGACAAAAAAAATATAAAAGGACATTTAGAAACGATAAAAAAATGCGTGAGTAATCTCGATTAATTTTTAGTTAATTTGAGTTAATTATGACAGTTGCATTTTTAATTAGATTAAATATTTTATATAAAATTTCCAGGCCACCGGCGTTCCTGTGTGGAGTTTGCATATTCTCCCCGTGCCTGTGTAGGTATTCTCCAGGTACTGCGGTTTCTTTCCACATTCCAAAAAACATGCACGGTAGGTAAATTGAACACTTTAAACTGTCCCGAAGTGTGAATGGTTGTTTGTCTATGCGTGCTCCGTGATTGGCTGGCAACCCGTTCAGCCGATAGCCCGAAGACAGCTGGGATGGGCTCCGGCATATATAGCCTATCCAGCCTCGTGAGGCTGACGGATGGATATATTGCCGTTTTCCGAGCCACTCCACACATCTCTACAAACCCAATTCCAAAGAAGTTGGGACGTTATGTTAAACATGACTAAAATGAGCAGGCAGTGATTTGTAAATCTTGTTTAGCCAGATCAAACTGATAAATGTGTAAAATGTTTTTAGCAAATCCTCATTTACTTAGAATGTTATATCTCCAAACTGAGAAAGTTGAAGAATGCTCATCAAACACCTTTTTGGAACGTCCCACAGGTGAACAGGCTATCTCGGAACAGGTGCGTGTCATGGTTGGGTATCGAAGGAGCTTTCCTGAATTACGCAGATATTAACAAGCAAAGATGGGGTGAGGTTTAACCACTTTGTGAACAAATGTGAGAGAAAATATTTCGACAGTTAAAGGACCATGTTCCTCAACGTACAATCGCAAGGGATGTAGGGAATTTGATCATCTACGATCAATCATTTTAAAAGTTTCAGGGAATCTGGAGAAATCACTGCATGTGAGCGGCAAGGCCAACAATGAATGCCCGTGACCTTCGTTCCTTCAGGCGGCATTGCATCAAAAACCGATATCAATGTCTAAAGGACATCAGCACATTGGCACAGAAACACTTCGGAGAACCACTGTCAATAAATACAGTTTGGCACTACATCCCTCACGGCAGCTCGAATATGCAAAGCAAAAGCGATTTATCAGCAACACCCAGAAGGGCGCCGACTTCTCTGGGCCCAAGCTCATTTAAGGCGGACGGACTCATGCAAAGTAGGAAAAGTCTTCCGTGGTCTGACGAGTCCACATTTCAAATAGCTTTGGAAAAATGTGACATTGTGTCTTCTGGGGCAAAGAAGAAAAGAACCATCCGGAGTGTTATACATGCAAAGGTCAAAAGCCAGTGTCGCTGATGGTATGGGGCCTGTGTTAGTGCCAATGGCATGGGTAACTATCAAATCTGTGATGGCACCATTAATGCTCAAAGGTCCACACAGGGTTGGAGAAACATCTGCTGCCATCCAAGCAACGTCTTTTTCATGGATGCCCCATCTTCTTTTAGTCAGGCAATGCTGAAACCCATTCTGCACGTTACAACAAGCATGGCTTCGTAGTAAAAGAGTGCAGGGACTAGAATAGACCGCCTGCAGTCCAGACCTGTCTCCCATTCAAAACAGTGCAAACATGTAGTGCATTGAACACACACAGCGAAAATATACGGTAAATTACATAGGACATAAATATATAAATATGTCAAATAAAAAGAAAATAAATTAGATATAAATAAATAAATATCTATCTATCTATCTATCTATCTATCTATATATATATATATATATATATATATATATATATATATAGATATATATGTCAAATAAAAATAAAATAAATTATATATATCTATATATAGATATATATATCTATATATGTCAAAATAAAATAAATTATATATATACATATAATTTATTTTATTTTTATTTGATATATATATCTATATATATATATATATATATGTCTATATACATATAATGTATTTGATATATATATATATATATATGTCCCCCAAAAAACATATATACACATAATTTATTTTATTTTTGACATATTTATATATTTATGTCCTATGTAATTTAACATACATTTTCGCTATATATATATATATATATATATATATATATATACTGTGTGTATTAGTATATATATATATATATATATATATATATATATATATATATATATATATATATATATATATATATATATATATATACTGTATATGCCTTTTGTACTTTTGCAAGCATGTGGCCACGTAATCATCTCCGAATTTTGTTTTCGTCCAGCCGTTAAATTGTCGTCCTCTAGCTTGTTGAAGAAGTCATGTAATTGCCTTCATCATCAATGCGTCTAATTTGGATCGGATGGAAACCGAGATTGTGTTTTTCGGTCCTCTCATTTAAGCAGCACTTCACCTAATCATGTCTCAGTCCCCAGTTAACTCCCCGCTGCCAAGAGAAGGAAGTCCTGCGGGCTGTTCTAATCAATTAAGGCATGCTGTAAAGCCCACCTTCAATTGAGTGAATTTGCCGCGACCTCAGAGAAAGAACACAAAATGTCACAAAAGATGCTCTGCCAAAATAATCGTTCACAATTTGCAACCCTTTTTCTATTTTGTATTCATTCTACCTATTGAAGTTCCTGAATGGGCAAATGCAGCACACATTTTGATGTATACTTTGCGTTGCACACCACGCACACAGTACACAGACAACACATGTTGACAAGGAGAAATGGTGGTCTCTGGATTCGTCGACAGCGTAGTCGCACTCAAGCGTCATAAGTCTAGTATTCGGATTTTTGTTCTGACGGTTGGGAATTTTGTGTGTGTGTGCCTTATGGCGCACTTGAGAGTTTGGTGGGTAAAAGCAGGCTTTATGCCTGCGGTCACCACGTCTCCGTCTTGGCGCAGGTCATATCATGTGATTTTGGTGAAATTGACTCGGCTGCAGGGGCAAAATAAAATACGTTTCCGTTTCAAGGACTGTCGACCTCTCACGTGGCGATTTTGAAAGGGGGGAGGAGCCCCTTTCTGTTGTTAGCGAATCACATCGACTGTGCTCACTCCCACGCCGACATAAAACACCCGTTCACAACTATGCCAAGCTGTTTGCGTCTGCAAAAATGCCCAAATCAATGTCTTAAGATTTGAACTATCTCGCCAGCCTTGTGATGGTAAAAAAAAACCCATTAAAAAGTGTTGCACCACTTGACTCGTGTAGCAGTGACCTCGACTGTAGCTAGGAAGCAAACTAGCGGCAAACTAGCGCAGTTGCCATTTAAAAAAAAATGTCCGCAGTAGAACTCCCAAAATAAAGTCCCATTACGGTGAGATACTGCCCTCTCCACAAGATCCAGAAACTGTAATTTCCGCACTATAGAGCGCACCTGATTATAAGCCACACCCACGACATTTTTAGAGGGAAAGCAATTTTGTACCCACACAAGCCACACCCGTATATAAGCCGCATGTGCCCACGTTAAAACATGTCAACATATTTACAAAGAAAGAGAGAGTTTTCAAAGTTTTAATAATCTAACTTTCTTCCCAAACGGTGCCTGTGACGCGGCAGTAAAATGGTAGCAGCATGCTAACAACACGCTAGCAACAGAATAGCAATGCGTCACATGCCTTTCTTTGTGCATTTTCCACGATGAGGGTATGTTGACGCTAATTGAATTGATGTGCAAGACAAGAAGTTGCAGTCTTCCTCGACGCATATATTCCACCGGTCTTAATCTTATCTTTTCTACTCGGGCGCCCCCTGGCGGCCGTTAGAAAAATGACACAAATTGGCCGCATCACTGAATAAGCCGCAGGGTTGAAAGTTTGGGGGAAAAAGTAGTGGCTTATAGTCCGCAATTGACGCTATATAACAGTAACACTGACGTGTCCCATTATTATTTGAAAAGCCAAAAGAAAAGATTGGTCTACATACAGGCTCCAAATAATGAATTTATACGTGTGCAGCTAAATATACGGTTTGTCCAAAACGCAGGGCAATACGGTACAGGTGTCATTTCAATGCACTGCAACAATAATAGCAGCAATGCCACTGTGCTAAGGAATTAGGACAGCTTCTTCACCATATCTTTGCAAACAAGGGCTTGCATTTGAAATGTTTTACAAACAATGTTGAGATGTGAGTGCAAAGTGATTAACTCATTCACTCCCAAAGACGTTTTGAAACGTCTTTTCAGACTTGGTCCAGAATTGGCTGCTACTGAATGAGTTAATAGGCCGGACTGATATTGGTGTGGGACCCACTGGAAAACATTCCAAAATCCCCTTTTAATGCCCTTGTCATGAGAAATGGAGCAGAGTTCATTTTTAAACCCTTTCAGGGACAACGGTTACTACAGTGGACAACTTGGGGATAAGAATTGGTATTGTCACGTATGCGAGGTGGTGTTGGACCCCAAAAAGCAGGCAGGAGGAGGGAGCAGGGTGAACTTGACGAATTGTATTTAATAAAACACAGAAAACGAAATCCAAAACAAACAAAGTCCAAAGTAGCAAACCAAAAATCACAACTGAAGCGAAAACAGAACCTTGATTGAAATAAACCCGACATTGACAGCAGCTAAGAAACAGTAACAAACAAACATGGCAGTGGCAAACAACAGCAACAATGACCCGACACTGAGTGCTCGCTCAGCTGGGAGTCCTTTTAAAGCCACTGATTACCTAACGACCAACAGGTGTGCAGCTGCAGGGGAAAAGCCCCACAGTGCCACCTGTTGGTCACAAACCCAAACATGACAGGTATCATTTAATATTTCCACTCTGAAATTGGTGAAAGCAGCACAGATTTGGCTAAAAGAAATTATTTCAGTATTTTTTTATTCTTTTTTGAACTGAACTGAGCACATCAATTGTGACAATGCAGTTTAAAAATATGTTTTGGGGGCTTGGTGGTAGGGAGCCAAAAAAAAAAAAACCTCTCTTTGGGTACTTCATTATGATGTGGTTAAAAAAAAAAAAACAGCTTTTAGGATGATGACAAAAAACAGAACGTCAATAAAAAATAAATAATAATAAGGAAGTAAAAATTCAAAAATCACATCAGAAAAGTTGTCTTGAGAAGTTTCGACCACAAAATAAAGAAATAAACAACCTAATGTGCATCTTCATCTCCTCATCAGGCTCAAACGGAAACTCGAGTTTCGGTAAATGCTTTTTTTGTTTTGGACGCCCACGCCGGCAGTCGTGCTAATTGTGACGAGGGAAGCAATTGATAGCCAGCAGCAGCAGCAGCAGCAGCAGCTGCATCCTTTTGGCCATTCATCTCTGTCAGCCCTCCCACCTTCCGCATCCTCCCTGAAAAGAAAAATACAAAAAATGCTGGCTGCCTTGACCGTCAAGCCTAGTTTGACTTCCGTGCAGGCGGCGCGATCGGCGAGTGCCACTTGACATGGCAGCTGGTTGGGCCACGGCCACTCTTGCGTCACCGCCTCGCCGCCTGAGGGCTCGCAGGCAACATCTGCCCTCACAATCGGAAATGGAGCCAAGCCAAGCCGAAAATTTCCATGCCACCGGACAACTCACTCCGCTCGGCTCCGCAATCATCCTCTTTCTTTGGGCTTGATCTTGTCTTCATGCCATTCGGAAGAGGCTACGCTGTCATTTTCTCGCCCCGAAAGGCTACGCCGGAGAAATTCGTCAATTGGCCCGCTGATTACACGTTGTGGTTGACGACGTGGTGGCGAAAAGAGGAAGCGAAGCAGGTGTTTGATTGAGCATTAAAATATGTTCTTTCTTTCTTTGCGGCGTATTGATTGGTAAGCCTCAGCTGCGGCCCTCTCGCTCTTGTAAATGGGCCGCTATTAGAACGACGGCGGTCCAACTCGGTTGTTCGTAACTGCGCTTCACACACTTTCCATAGTACCGTAAATTGCGAACTATAAGCCACTACTTTTTCCCCAAACCTTCAACCCTGCGGCTTATACAGTGATGCGGCCAATTTATGTCATTTTTCTAATGGCCGCCAGGGGGCGCTCGAGTAGAAAAGGTAAGAATAAGAGCGGTCTTTACGACACTGTTGAATTCCGACACTGAGGACGGTGACTTGGATGGCTTCAGTTCACAGGAGGGAGATGAAGACGGCTCACCGTGATTTTTACAAGTACCGCTACGTTCTTTTACCAGACCCGTTATACTGTGTTGCTATTCTGTTGCTAGCGTGTTGTTAGCATGTTGCTAGCGTTTTACTGCCGCGTCACAGGCACTGTTTGGGAAGAAAGTTATATTATTATTATTGTTAAGTTATATTATTAAAACTTTGAAAACTCTCTCTGTGTACCGTTTTTCTATGTAAATATGTTGACATGTTTTAACCCTCGTGCAGTATCTGTCCCAAATTTGGTCACATGCGGCTTATATACGGGTGCGGCCTTGTGTATGTACAAAATTGGTTTTCCTCGAAAAATGGAGTGGGTGCGGCTTATAATCAGGTGCGGATATAATCTATAGTGCGGAAATTACGGTAGTTCAAACTGTGGACACTGGCAATGGGGAACAGGTTCCACTTCGCAGATGAAGATCTATTAGAGTCTCGAAGGCACACTATTTTTGGTCCGACTCACTTCAAGAAAGTGAGATGCGTTGAGTTTCCTGGACTACTGCGCATGTGTCAACCAGTGCGGTGGTTGCTGTTGCCGTTTCCCAAGGAAGCAGTGGAAACCGCTGTTGGATTAGACTTTGTCGTAGTGAATCTCGTCGCGAGGCAAGAGCAGAAAAAAAGATTTCGTATAACGCAACAGGTTTTTTTTCGTTGTAGGGGGGCAGGAAAGTGGGAATGGTGTTAATGCAGGAAGATTTTTTTTCCACACTAGGGGGTATTTTCACCCATGTAGGTTTCGTTGTAGAGGAGTAAATTCATGCTGGAGCATCCGGCCCCTAAAAGGAGCCTATATTGTCCTTCCATGCCGGCACAATGGAATGACGCCACCCCCTTGTGATTTATCCCCCTTGCTCAGGCTCAACCTGTCATGCTGGGCCCATGAAGGCTATCTGGACCATCCAGCGCAGGATCCCATCAGCCAGGCCGGCTGAGTTATGGGCAACATACAAGAGCACACCGGTGTTGTAGCAATAAGGCTGCGTGGTCGGATTTATTCAAGGGGGGCAAAAGCGGACACCAGCAGTGAAGCCCGTGTTAGAAGCGCAGTTCTTACATGATGCACCTCCAGTGACGGATCACAAATAGTGGCGGCTAATCCTGCAAAGGGGTACCGCGGTGTGTCTTTTTCTGAGGAGTAGTGTACAATCTTCTTGGGTCACCTCTTACAAATGTAAATGAAAGAAAGACATTATATCATTCAGGTAATCATCTTCATTATCGCATAATAATTCTGGTTGTGTGGAATGATATCGGCAATCTGTCATTGAATACTCTTCATGGGGACTGCGTTTCTTTTTGAATTAAGTTCCAGTAAAGGATCATATAAGTTACAGAAAAGGGCATGCATAGTATAATCTGTCCCTTATAGTCAAAACTTGTGTTTTACTGTAATTACGAAAGATTTGAACTTTATTCACTTACGTCCTGTAGAACGCGGCGCTAGCTTAAAAGCAACACCAACTCGACGCGACCGAAGAAACGTGTTCGCTTCGCCGTTTTCATTCATCAGAATCAAGAATCACCAGACGTCGGTGATCAACGGGACAGTTACTTGCAACGAGCAAGAAAACTGGATGACACGCAGGCAAACATCGTCAGACACCAAAGATGCAACCAACAAAACAATCCAAAATACACACTTTTTTCCCCAAGACAGAAAAAAAAATCAACATTAAAATACTGTACGTATTTTACTGTTGTGATTTTTGGGGGATACACCTGTATTGCAGTTTGGGTTACCGCCATTTCCGCACTATAGAGCGCACCTGATTATAAGCCGCACCCACTCCATTTTTAGAGGAAAACCAATTTTGTACATACACAAGCCGCACCCGTATATAGGCCGCATATGACCAAATTTGGGACAGATACTGCACGAGGGTTAAAACATGTCAACATATTTACATAGAAAAACGGTACACAGAGAGAGTTTTCAAAGTTTGAATCATATAACTTAACAATAATAATAATCATATAACTTTCTTCCCAAACGGTGTCTGTGACGCGGCAGTAAAACGCGAGCAACATGCTAACAACACGCTAGCAACAGAATAGCAACACAGTATAACAGGTCTGCTAAAAGAACAAAAATGACGGTGAGCCGTCGTCATCTTCCTCCTGTGAACTGAAGCAATCGAAGTCACTGTCCGTCCTCAGTGTCGAAATTAAACAGTGTCGTAAAGACCGCTCCTAATCTTACCTTTTCTACTCGAGCGCCCCCTGGCGACCGTTAGAAAAATGACACAAATTGGCCGCATCAGGGTTGGGAAAAGAGTAGCGGCTTATAGTCCGGAATTGACGGCATATAAACCGATTTTGGACAGTATATTTTTGTACGTATTTTATGGATTGTGTTGTTCCACGTGCATTTTGTCAACACACTTGCAGGTTCATAAAGGACGTGTGCCATGCTCATTTCCCAAATAAGGAATTTCTCTTATCAGGACAAATTGGACAGCGCAAACACGAGTTCGTACTAGAGAATATTTACTGCACTGTATTTGCTTTTGAAATGTCTTTGCCTGCCCCCTTTCCCCACCCCTCACATCACAACTCGCCCCCTTGAGTGAGAACCTCTCGGCTTGTGTCGGGGAGGCGCGCGATATAAAGCGCCAAGCTCCCTCGTGTCGCCTCCACAGCGGAGCTTTCCGACACCACCAGCAGCCGGACAATCACCACCAGCCGACCCCGCAGCCCACCGACCATGACCGCCGCGCTCTTTTCCCACACCTGGATTAACTCTCAAGTAACCCCTTAAATCTTTCAAACCCACCACCCGCTCCTTTTTTTATTCTCCCCAAACCACAGCCGGCGGTCATGGGTTGCGCCGTGTTCTTTTCACCCCGATTCCCGAAGGACTCGAGCGCGCAGTGAGCTGGACGGACGGACGGACGGACGGACGGACGGACGCCGGCTGGATTTATGGTCCCGGGAGTCGCAAAGAGCATCCGAAGGAAATTGCCGGCACTTTGAGCAGCTTGGAGGATGCAGGGGACGTGTCGGCGCGCCGTGTTCCTGCTTGCGCCTGTGCTTTATCTGGTGAGTTGAATGAGCAACTTGCGTACGCCGCCGCCGCCGTCTGGACACAACTTTTACGCTCCACCTTATATTTTTTGTTTTTTGTGGAAGTATCATTCAAGATATAACTTTCATGTCACGTCAATGTGAGGCAAGGAGATTTGAAGTCGTCTGTCTCTGCTCATTCGTTAAAATCCGGCGCTGTCCCCAAAATAAGAAACGTTTACCGTTTTATCTTATCTCCGTGAATAAATGCTTATTCGCACCCTTTTTTTTAAAAATCGTTCTTATTATTATATATATATATTAATTTGATACTATTTTGGATACTTTTGGAAAGTGTGTGATTATATGCGTCGAGCGGAAGTGCCCGTTCGCATCCGATGCAAAGCGGAAGTTGGATAAAATGTCGTCTTTTTCAAGCACCCAAACTTTTGTGTGTGTGGGGGGCAATACACTCTCAGTAAGAACCTGAGGACAGAAGCGATGTCAGACCGTCTCACGGGGGCACCACAACAAACCAAATGGCCATATCGCCCCCCCCCCCACCCCCCTCCGCCTCAACAGACACAGGAAACGCCGGAGCAAATTCGATCAAAATCGTCCTTTAGTGTTGCTATTTTATTTCATTTTATTTGATTTTTGGGCGGAGCTCAAATGGCCTGCTAGGAACTTGGAGAATATTTTGGGCTTTAATTCACCGACAATACCATTTTTAAAATCCCTAAATGTAATTGTGTGGGTGTTTTTTTGGGTGTGAATTGTGTGGGTGTTTTTCTGTATTTTTCTTATTAATATTCAGATTGAAACAAATACAATAACATGCTGTGTGTTTCGTGCATGCATACAACATGCGGTACATATTTACACATTACGGTTATTTTTTTTTCTATACCCCTATTTTTAAACAGCCTAAAAAAACATTTATTATTATTATATATATTATAATATATTATTATAATTAAATATAATGTCCTAAAGGGTTTTTTTTTTTGCTTTCCAGTGTTCAAAAGCGTATTGCCTTTTCACACACCCGCATATCTTCGTCTTCTTAAATAAAAAAAAATCATTTTGGAAAAACAAGTTTAGATTTGTTTCTGAGGTTGACAGCACGGCATTTCAAATCAGACTAAGACGGACAAAAAAAAAAAACATGCTTAACAACCCTGAAATAAGTGCCGTTAAATAACTAGACACTCGTGTTTAGAAGCGCACACACACACACACACACACACTCTCTCGCACAACTCAACTGTACTTAGAGAGCACTTTCAAGCACCTTCAAGCACTTTCAAGCACTTTCAAGCACCTTCAAGCACTTTCAAGGACACGCACACGCACAGAAGGAACCCGGCGTGGAGTCAAAGGAGCCTCTTGGGCCGCACGGGAACATAACAGCCTTGCCTTTTATCGCAGCAGTGAGGATTAATCCTGAACTCTGATGGGTTTGAATTCATGTTAAAGACGCTCGTCTCGCCTTAAGCCGCTTGTCTGAGATACGCACCTTGACCCCCCCCCCCCCGATAGCAGCTCCAAAGCGGCAGGTAGTGTACAGCCAGAGCAGTCTGGCAGTCAGAGTGCTTGACTAATGAAATAAAGAAGGCTCGTTATTCCTGGACGGCAAAATCCTTGCGTGGTCTTGCCGGGATTTGGTTCCACGTGACGATTTATTTGCTAATTAACACACAAACTTAAGAGCAGTTCCGATTGCAGACTTGATCATTTCTATTTTTTTATTCTTTGGTCTAATTTCCAATTACGAATTGCATCTGCAAGTGGATGAAATTTCAGAGTCAAACCTTTTTTTCTGGTATAGTTGAGGAAATTATTCAAAAGGGAAATCATTTGAAGCCTTTCGGGACGGCGGTTACGAGAGTGGACAGCTCTCTCGTGTTGTTTTAATTCATCTTAATGTCACAGTTGCGCATCAACCACTGCAATGGACTCTTAGGCGTCCATTGCCATTTTTTTAAAAATAAAGAATCCTAATGTAGGTTATTATTATTTATGCATGAAAAGGAGAGTGTATTTATTAGGAAGCCATTATTTATTATTTTTTTCTTTCAACATTTCAAATATACCGTATCACAAAAACTACTCGTGAATCGAATTTTAGGCAGGCCAATATTTTGCCATCATCTCATGATTGTCACGCAGAAAGTCAAGATTTAAACACAGCGTCTGTCATCCAGATGAGGAACAAGAATCAACTCAAGCACCGGGAGGGGGTCTTTATTTGCCACTGTCATTGGGCCCCGGGGGGCGGGGGGGCAGTGACAGAAACTCACATTCAATTGTTCTTATCAAACTGTGCAACAAATGTGGCCTGCGGAACCAAGCGGCCAGCGCAACATATGCCGGCGGGGCGCTCACGCATACAGTACTTGGAAAGCAACGTTCAGATGACAGGACCCCCCCCCCCCACCCCCCTCCCACCACCTCTTTCCACTCCATTTCAGATCAAACGACACAAAGAGTTTTGTGCTTTAGTGATGCTATTCATTAACTCTTTTACTGGCTTACATATAAATAAGTCAATGACATGCCACTTAATAATATTCATTGGCTCACGTGTACACATAAGTGGATTGTGTCAATGGCAAGTTAGAGACCATATGTGTATATGTATATATGCATATATGTGTGTGTGTGTGTGTGTGAATGTGCACATGTATACATTAACCTTGTTAGAGGTACTGTACCCAACCAGTTCATATGTACGTTCACCCTGAACGCTTCATTTGTGAAAAAAATAAATAAATAAAAAAATTCCAAATTCAAGACATTAAACAAAAAAAAAGAAAGAAAATTACATGACCAAAGTATATATATAAAAAAAAACACACAAATATATATATATATATATATTAAATATATATAAAAAAATACATAAAAAAATATATGTATATATGTATATTATTTATTTTATTTATTTATTTTTTTTAAATGTACGATGTACTATCACGACAGTCACACGGTGACGACTGAGTGATCTAAATTTCCCGCAGCACTGATTGGACAAGCGATGTCATGTGATCATCGGCAGCCAGCGATGCCCAAGCGGGCGTGTCATTATTAATTGACATGTTGAGTCGGGGGGTGTGTCTTACCCTCCATGGCGGAGGCTCCGTCGAAGCTCTGAGACCGATTCACCGAACCCTGAGGGTTCCATCGAACCCAGGTTAAGAACCATTGATATATATAGAGAAATACACACACACACACACACACAAAATTTTCCGCCTGCATCGAGGTGCTAATTTGCTGCAGCATGAGTGTGTCACTGTACATCCAAAAAAAAAAAAAAAATCTGGAAAGAATTTCCACATCATGAAATGGTTTCCTTGAAGCAATCGGATTGGTTTACCCGAATGTGTCAACTTTCATTGATCATTTGGTTCATTTAACCGAATTATGAGGATTCGATCCAATTCGATTGACTTGTGTTTGATGAACCGAATTTCATCAGGGGAGTACAGTTTATAGATTCAGGTTTGGTTCCAGGTACAATTTACCCCGAGAGAGTCTACTCGGAGCAAATCCAAAACGAGCACAGGCGGAAATTCTGTCTCCACACAACAAGGCCGCCGGATTTGCACCCACAACCTCAGCCCTGCGAGGCAGTCGTCGTTCATTGGTCATCCGCGGTGCCGCAAGAAACATTGTCACGGCAAACGGTACATTGGTCCAGTTTTCCCACCACTGTCACATTGATTTGATTTAACGTCAATATGAAGACAATAAAACACCGAGTTTTAAGGATGCGTGATAAAGGTAGAAATCCAATTTCATTTCAAAGCGCTCCCGGATTAAGCTGACAAACAATGACGTGACACGCAAGCGTATCAAGAAGATCATCTTCACTTTGATCACAAGTAACAACGTGCGGGGGTGAATATTACACTAAGTCGGCTGGCTTTAGACACACACAAAAATGTACAATCTTAATTTTCCTGGCAGTATTATTTAGCTGTTTAGATCGTATCAGTCCACACATCTATACATTTACCATCCACAATATCTGAACAATACACATTCTTAATGTCTGCAGCCTACAATATTATTCACCGAGAAATGAAATAAATACAACCCAACAAAATAACATGAAGCGGTAATGAAAACCAAAAAAAACCCTTTGTGGCAAATTCGTCCCATTTTTGGACTGTTGACAAACAGTCCCAAAATCGATCAAAGGCAACGTTATGAAAACGTCATTGAAATGGCTCAAACTTGTCCGAAAACAGGTGAAAATGAGTCGTCAAGTTTAAAAAAAAAGTCCAAATATGTTTTTCAGAATGATTTCTTGATTTCCATTTGAAAATGGCCAGGAGGAAAAACAGTCCCATAACGGGCCGTGTTTTCCCCACACACACACCCCCGTTCGAAAGGCCACTTTTCCACGTCTTCTTGATGCACTGTACCCCGGATGTTTGACCGTGCATTTTTCGCAATTTGGCGCTGAATCTCTTCACAAGCGCTCGAAATACATGTGAAAACCATTTTTGGGGACTTGAGAGTAATCATGCAATAATACAGCAGATGGCGCTATATTTCTTCATGATTTATTAACACGTTGAAGGCTCTAACTTGTCCAGACTGAATATTCCAAATGGAATGTTTTATATATATATATATATATATATATATATATATATATATATATATATATATATGCAGATGATAGTTACTTTTAGCCAAAGCACAACACTGCTTTTTATTGCTTTTATTGTCCAAAGAGGGCGTCTAAAAGAAATCAATATATCAAAACTAGATATGAATGGCTAGGCCTGACGCCACTGAACAGTTTGAGTGGTCGAGAGAAAATAAATATTCCGAAATGACTTTGATATTCCACTTTAAAGCCAAGATGCCATCATTGAACGTTTTTTTCCCTCTGTGCTCGAAATATGGGATGACGCACAAGGCTTAAGTTTGCATGTTCCCTCTTTCAGGGACAGCGGTTACGACAGTGGACAGCTTCTCGTGTTATCACGTTACAGGTTGTCATTATTGGAGCATAAATGGGTTCAACTTGCAGCCCAAGTGCTTCTTCTTCTCTTTATCAAAAATCTACGGGAAAGCATTTGGAATCGGCGCATCAAGGTGACTCCGGCTTGTTAAGTGCTTTACACCACGTGAACCCGTCCGTAACCCGCGCGATCTGGTCTGCGAGTCCGGCCGGGTCCGTCTGATCTGAGGGCTGCCTCCCCAGGGGCATTCACACCCACCCAGCCGCAAGCTAGCCAGAAACAGCACTTGACCTTGGTTGGCTGGCTATTAAGTCAATGATAATAGTAGTCGACCTACTGTGGAGAAAGAAATCAGCACTCGAAAGCTCCCTCCCGTCTTTGTTGTTGTTGTCCCCCCCCCCCCTCCGCCGCATGCATCATTGCGAGGACAATATTTCACATCCAGATGGGGGGCAAATGAGGAAAAATCTGGCTGAGATTTGGATCTGTGAGGGTTGAATCTCCTTGTAAATAGAAGTCAACGCAACTGTCTGGCTGTTTTGGAGGGAGTGGCGGGGGGGGGTGGCGGGGGTCTGTGCGCGGAAGCAGCGCCCGGCGTCTATGATTAATGACGCTCGCCTCTATCCTCTCATCCGTTAGCTGGTCCAGATTTTCAATCGTGTTCACAGTTCAAAGGTCAGAGATGGAGCTCACCGTTAAAGGGCCATGTTATATAAAAAAAAATCTCAGTCCAACTACGACCCAGGTAGAGAGGCTCCAGGTCGCTCGCTCGCCCGCTTCCCCTCACCGCAATCCTTTTATGGCTAAAAAGCGTACAGCAGCTTTGATAACGCCACTTTGAAGCAGTCCTGAGAGAGAGGGAGCGTCTCTGAAGGCGGAAAACCACCAGATAACCTCCGCATACCTTCTTTGCATGCCCACGTATTCAAGTCTGCCTTCTTCTCGCTTCTTTGAAAGCTGAAGTGGCGCAGCATGTTTTTTTTTTTCCGACACTTAATTGATGTCTGTATTCAAATAAAAATAAATGTGTCATTTTTTTTAACCCTTGTGGCAAATTGGTCCCATTTTTGGACTGTTGACAAACAGTCCCAAAATAGATCAAAGACAACGTTATGAAAACGTCATTGAAATGGCTCAAATGGGTCTAACTTGTCCAAAAGCAGGTGAAAATTAGTTGTCAAGTTTTAAAAAAAAGTCCAAATATGTTTTTCAGAATGATTTATTGATTTACATTTGAAAATCGCCCTGAGGAAAAACAGTCCAATAACGGGCCGTGTTTCCCCCACACACACACCCATTCGAAATGCCACTTTTCCACGTCCACTGTGCTCGAGAAATGGGATGACGCACAAGGGTTTTAAAATAGCTTCCCATTCGCTCCAATGATATTCACATTGTATCTGATCAAAAGTCAAACTAACCATTCAATGTGCTTGCCAGCTCACAATCCGTGTTTATTTGAGCAAGTACGACCACATCAACAGCTGAAATGGACAACAACAAAAAAATGTTTCTCAAACACATTCCGAGCAAGGCAGATTTAGCAAATGCTGTTACGCTAGCAAACATTGACGCCGCTAACGTCCGATTTCCCGTTAGTGTCTCGTCCAGGGGAAACCGAGACAACCGGCGTCTTTGCGCACCAAGATACAAGAAACGCGGTTAAATGTCCAATTTGCACTACGTCAGCGCTCTTATTTGGAGCCCACTCACTCCACTTCCACGACACTACCTAGCGGGCCGACGCTAACGTTGCGATGGCACAGAAGGCTTTTAAAATGTTATGCGTTGCGAATGTGTTGTTTTTTTCGACACGGAGGGGGTATTATATTTACGCTGCTGTTCTTTCTGGTGGTGTATTAAACACTTTGTGACTTTGTGAGTAACAAAAGCGATGTGAAGTAATGAATGTCGAGTGAGTGAATGGAGATCGAAATGATGCCAACGCGCTGCCTTCGCTGATGTTAAAATGCGTCCGTGGGCCGGAGGATGTTAACGTGCGGGTTGGAGTGGCGGCCCCTGAGCAAGTGTGTATTTAGCAGATTGGCCCACCGGGAAATTGCCAGAACGTCCAGATTACCAAATCTGGGCCTGGAAACAGATCTTCGCAATTATGCTATGAGGCATCAAAACGTTTTTCTTGTGAATTACTGAAAAGTGTCACACTAATGCTCTCTCCGTATATATTTGTACCGGCATATGATAGCTGCTTCATTTAATAACCTCCATTCGGATCATTTGGGTCAGGCGAGACCAGCAAGATCAAAGTATCAAGAGCACAGCAAAAAATGATTTGGTCAAGAGCAGCGGAAAGACGCACGAAACGCAGCACGAGTTCTGGCACTGACTGAGTTCAGCAATCCAGGAAGTGGATTTGCAATGGCCTCCCCCCACCCCCCACCCACTCCCCGTGATGGATCACCCCGCTTTCTAACCTGATGACTGGCTCGGCTGACCAATGAAACAGAGCAGGTTGAGAGATTGCACTCCCGAGGGGGAGGATATGGAGGGCATCGGGGCAGGAGGAGAAAACGTTTCCTTCCAACCGCCTTGCCAGCGTTGCTTCTTCCAACGGAATGCTGCCTGCCGCTCAGCTCGACAGCCAGAGCACCCCACCGGTGGGAATTCCAGCCATGTACTGTGACGGTCGCCTCTTTTTGGTCTTCCTTCACCGTTCTGTTCCAGTGACTGGCCATGCGACGCTTGTCACCGCAACCGCACGGACAGATATGGATGACTTGAAGCAAACCGTAAAGAAAATATCAATGATTGACGAGCGCATTAAAGGGTAACCCGAAACTAAAGATGAGTGCCGTTCACTTCGGTGTGTACGTTCATGCCTTGGCTGACCAAAAAACGTACGTAATTTCATGGCACCGTAAATTTAGGACTCCCCTAAAAATGTCATTCCTGATTCAAAGCACATTTGCGTTATTAGTTTTATGACATAACGCTCATTCTTAATTGTTTCATTTTCGTTTCGCTGGCAAGGAGACAGCAAGCAATGTTTATTGGCATCTTTCTGCTAAATTGTTCGTAACTCAGACAGATGGACATTTTTAAATGCAATTGATATACCGTATTTTCCGCACTATAAGGCGCACCTAAAAGCTTTCCATTTTCTCAAAAGCCGACGGTTGCGCCTTACAATCCGATGCGCCTTCTTTATGGATCAATATTCTGATTTCTTGGATGTAGTATTTTAAAAGTTTTTGTCACCGCTGCAGCGGTTGTGAAAGCGCGATATAAATCAAGCTGGATTGCATTGTATTGTATTCCCTTTAGTGTAGCTCCATCTAGTGGCTGCACAGCGCAACCGTAGCCGCTATTGTAGCTTCCATTTTTTGCACCTTATAAAGCTGTGCGCCTTTGAATGAAAACAGTTTTAAAATAGGCCATTCATTGAACTTGCGCCTTATACTCCGAAGCGCCTTATAGTGCGGAAAATATGGTACGTAAATTTTAGGACTTAGCCTTAAATATTTCTGGGAGTGCTGCATAACTACCGAAAAGGCAAAAATAGGAAGACGTTTTTGTACCGTTGAATGTCTATCGTATATTTTCAGCAGAGACAAAAGATACCATGTCCCGAAAGTACTTCACAATTTGCCATAGCCTCAAACCAGAAGCGGTAAATCCTAAATGCCTCACATCAGTCTTAATCTATGAAGCATACCGATATCCCATCGTCCTTACTGGGCTCGGCTGTTGACCACACAGGTCAACACACTGATCTGTAGACCGAAGAACACAACACCCTGGCCCACAGTTGTCAGAAAAGAGACGTGTAGAAAAGACCAGATTTGATCATTTACCACCCCGACTAAACTTTTGAGCTCTTCAAGCGATGCTGTTGAAGTATCCTCGAGCAGACGTTGAGCACCTAATCGCTCCTGATGATCTCATTGTGCAGCGAGAAGAGTCTTACATCACACCATGAACACATGAAACATGACTTGAAAGCCAGTTGAGGTTCCTCGACGAGCCGCCGGACCTCCAGAAACACGACTGCCCCACATACAGCGGCTGACATATCAGTTCTAGAATAACGACATATTTTTTTTCCTTTGTAACATTTTAAGGGCGTGAAAGTATTTTTTTAACATTGCAGAAGTAAGATAGACGTGCCAGTCATGCTTTAGAAGTACGATAAAATGCGGGTACAAATGCATTTCAATAAAAAAATCATTTTATTAGTAAGGCGGCATGGTGATTGATTGGTTAGCACGCCCGCCTCACAGTGCAGAGGTGCAGGGTTCAATTCCGGTTCCGGGTTTCCTGTGTGGAGTTTGCATGTTCTCCCCATGCCTGCGCAGGTTTTCTCCGGATACTCTGGATTCCTCCCACTTTCCAAAAATGTGTATCAGAATCATCTTTATTGGCCATGTTTGTAGAACACACACGGAATTTGTCTCCGGTAGTACAGACCACACTAGTATCATCAAAAACAAGCAACTACGATCAACAAAGGACATGACAAATAAAGTATGGAAAGACATTCCGTAGTATAAGGGTGCAGTTGTGCGGTGGCACCACCCGATGCCAGCTGTGAGACAATGTGCAAAGTATCAAGCAGAGCTAAAGTGACCAGTGGTAGAATACAATAACACAGGGGTGTAAAACTCGTTTTTGTAGTGGGCCACATTGTAGGTACGGTTTACCCGACCGGGCCATTATAACTTATGACTTCTGAATTTTGCGAAACTGTATCAATCTTTGATCACCCCCACACATTACACATACAGTGCACAACAAATTGGTGGACAACTACTTTTGAAATCACAAGTCAAGAATAATGGTTAGTTCGGCCATTGTTTACATTGGTGTAATAAGGATGTACCGTATTTTCACGACTATAAGGCGCCATTAAAGGTCTTGAATTTTCTCCAAAATGGACAGGACGCCTTATAATGCGGAGCGTCTAGTGTATGAGCCCAGTTCCACAGCCTGACTGAGAGCCGACACGCTGTTTATATAGAGAAAAGGCGGGACGTGAGTGACGACAGGCATGCGGAAGTCCGCCAATGAGTGAAGGGTGGGCGTGTAAGAGGACGCTAAAGGCAGCCGCTAGCAGGTACCAGTCGCCAATGAGTGAAGGGTGTAAGAGGTGAAGAGAAAAACGTGTTTAAGCTGGCGTATGTTTTACCACATACCTGCGACCCTCTTTGTGATAAACGGACAGATTGACATATTATCGTGGCAGTGAGTGATTACAATGTTTATTCATTTATTTCTTTTAATGGATGACTTTCGATTTGTACTGGAAGGAGTTCTGACGTTTGAACGTACAGGCCTGTTTCGGGGAAAACAAAGCTCTTGAATGGTTTCGGCACATCGTCGATACAATGAATGAAACATTCGTTGCGGTGCAGTTTCTTTGCATTGCAAACGACAGCAATAAACGCACGAAACAATTATCGCTCATCACAAGTGACGATTATCTTTGTGTGGCAACATTTTTTTTTCTCTCACAGCTATTGTTGTGGGACTCATTCGTTCATCCATGTGTACCTAATATTGTGGCCATTTACTTAATGTGGGTTACTCGCAAGTCTTTTTTTTTAATGGAACTTAACAACTGATCAAATGCAATTTGCCACGTGTCAATAATTCGGAACTCGCCTCGCTTGGATGGGAAAAAAAAAAAAAAAAACGAAGCACAATTACATTTGATGTGAAAGAAACTCCCCAGGGATGAAGCATGTGAAGTACTTGATAAGAAATACAATATCTTTGCAAGGAGGTAGAGTTTTCTCCAATCAATAAATTAGAGTTGAGGTCAATGTCCCCCTTTTTTAACTAGATGAGGCCCACATTGATGATTGACTCGGCGTCTCTGAGTCATTATCAGTTTCTCATTGTGCGGCCGTATCGATTTGCAGAAGAACAATTCCATTTGGGGTCGAAGGACAGTTTCGCGTCTCAGGGGAGGGCCTGAAAAATAGCTCCGGGAAGCATGTTGGCGTGTGACAGCTGTCACTCAGGTCGGGCTGAGAGGCGCCCTTCAAGTGAGAGAAGGCGTCCCGTTTCTTGCTCTTTTCCCACTTGGCCCTTCTCGCTGGTTTTCATCTGCCGCCCACTTTCTGCTTTATTAATTTACTCCAATGATTATTTAAAAACGACGATTTGAACTCCCTTCTTAACCTGGGGATCGAAAGTCCTTTTCTCTTCACGTTTCTTTTAACCCTTTCATGCAACCTGCTAACATGCTAACATGCTAACCTGTCCACTGTAGCGACCGCTGTCAATCAAAGGCTTAAAATGACAATAACACCACAGGTAATAAATTCCACGAATGATGATTTTGTTAAAGTAGTATAAGAGCCAAAATTAAAACAAAAACAAATAAATAAAAATATTTTGGAAACAAAATAATCGACATGGGGTAATTTCCCGCGGCACACGTGATGATCTCTCACGGCAGATTTATGCGCCCCCAGCACGCTGCTTTCGGGTATTCATTGTGTAATTAAATAGACATTAGAAAACAAATAATTAGTAGTTTCATGCTGTTTTGTTTGTCAGGATAATTGTTTGTAGAATTACGTTAAAAACTGCGAAGAGCGAGTTAAGGAAAGACGAGGATATTGAGTGCACCGTCGTTTGCGCACGTTAGCGTAACTTGAATTGATGTTCAAAAGGTTTACCTTGATTAAAAATGTCTGCACATTAAAAGAACAATTATTTCAATAAACGACAACGTCGACATTTTGGAATATCAACATAAAGTAGGTGTACAAAGTCCCATTTCCAGAAATCATCACTCCCGTCCGTGCTCTCAGTGCTAGCGAAGCGTGTCAAAAGGCTGATTCAAGATTAAACCCTTGTGTTATGTTAGCAGAGTTTTCAACTGTTTATTTATTTAAGGTACCGTATTTTCATGACTATAAGGCGCCATTAAAAGTCTTAGATATTCTCCAAAATGGACAGGACGCCTTATAATGCGGAGCGTCTAGCGTATGAGCCCAGTTCCAAAGCCTGACTGAGAGCCGACACGCTGTTTATATAGAGAAAAGGCGGGACGTGAGTGACGACAGGCATGCGGAAGTCCGCCAATGAGTGAAGGGTGGGCGTGTAAGAGGACGCTAAAGGCACGCCCCTAGCAGGTACCAGTCGCCAATGAGTGAAGGGTGGGCGTGTAAGAGGACACTAAAGGCACGCCCCTAGCTTGTACCAGTCGGTTAGCGTGTAAGAGGTGAAGAGAAAAACGTGAGTCCATTGTAAAATGGCAAAATAAAGTACAACCGAACTCCGTTTTGCTTCCGTTGCCTTTTTAAAAACGTGTTTTTAGCGTGCGTGCATGCATGCCGTATGTTTCAGCTGGCGTGTGTTTTACCACGCCTGGCTTTGCCCAATCATACAGTGCGTTTTGTGTATGTGTCAAACACAGAAATAGCACCCGTTGCTGAGACTGCGCCCAACAATACGGTGCGCCGAATGCTCGTGAAAATACGGTATTTGAATATCTGCAGCATCAGCATCTATGGGTGTAATTATATTTGCAAAACTGAAAGGCAGAGCGCAGAAAGGCCTAAGTAATAAGATCAGAGGTGCCAAACGCCAACGACTGCTTGACAGGGGCAATTGCCCAAGACTGTAAAACCGGAGGCACCCAACTGCACACTGCCTGGGTTGACGACAAGAAGGCCGACGACTCAATGTAAGTGTAGCGTGCACAGGTGAACGTCAAATGTGTCGTATTCCGAGGAGATGCGCTGCCCCCGCTGCTGCTCTGCAGAGGCTTGAACCCACTCAGCCAGATCATAACCAAGAGTGGCTCCGAGTACCGGTTCAGAAGTGGAACAACGATCAAGCCACCTCCTCCACATGGATGACATCAAGCTGTCTGCCAAGAAGCGTGACATCAACTCCCCGATGCGCCTCACAAGCACGTACAACGATGAAATTTGGGCCTTGTAGCCTGGCCACTGGAAGAGGTACAAGGCACTTATATCAAGACAACAAAGCTCCTTAGAAGGGGGCCTTGGATTTGTGAGCCTGATGAGCGCTATCCATCCATCCATTTCCTGAGTTTGACACCTGTTATTTAGTGTGTCTCATGATTCAAACTCCACACAGGAAGGCCAGAGCTGGAATCGAACAATGCCCCTCTGCCCTGTGAGGTCAACACGCAAACTACTCGCCCACCGGTCCGCCCCTTTTTGGGCTCCAACCAGGAGAAAACAACAGGCCTCCAAGAATGCATCGAGTTGTGGCCCCCTTGCTTAATTAATGAATGCATCAGGCAACCAAAGCCCAGTCAGGAGAAGGAGAAGCCAGATGGACTGTCACGGAAAGACAAGAATACTTTGTGCTTTCTACTGTCCTTGTTGTTAATTTACTGTTTTATTGTTGTATACATGCCACCTGCTCCATGTACAGCACTTGGTTTTCAGCGATGTCTATTATAACGTGCTCTATAATACAGTTGAGTTGAGAATCAAGATGGCAAACACCCGCCCCTCCAAAGGTGGTTGAGAACAACCAGGCCAAGATGTTATGGGACTTTCAAATCGAGACTGACAAACTGGTGATAGCCAATCAGCCTGACATAGCGGTGGTGGAAGACAGCAGTCGTGATAGATGATAGCAACATATACAGTTTACAGTGAAACTCCTCTACAGTGAAATCATGTTTGCAGCAAGACATTTTTCACAACAGGGGGTTTTACACTGTAGCAAATTTGATCTCAGATGTAAACACACACACACACACAAACGTATGTGTACTCTTTATTTTTATTCCAATAGTGCATAAGTATGAGCATACACTTATTTGACACTTCATATAGTCAAAAGGGATGAAATTGCGTAATTTACGATCAGCATTCACTTTCACTTCCATTAATTTCTTGGCTAATGTCTTTTATTTTGTTTCTTCCGTCTTTCATTTTGATCACTTTGACCCTCTCTTCCAGCATCAGAGCTCTTCTTGTCTGAGCTGCTTGACATCCAAAGGTCCGTTTTGTAGCCATTTTAGCAATTCAACCTTTGCGCTGCGTCTGAAACTAACAATAACAAATACTTTCTGGACTGCTGCGCATGTGTAAACCAGTGTGGTGGTCGCTGTTGCCGTTTCCAAATGAAGAGGTAGAGGTCGCTGTTGGATTAGACTTCGTTAACTTGAATCTCGTCGTGAGGCAAGAGCAGAGAAAGAGATTTCGTATAACGCAACAGGGTTTTTTTTTTTCATTGTATGGGGGCCAGGAGAGTGGGAATGGTGTTAATGCGAAAATATTTTTTTCACACTAGGGGGTATTTTCGCCCATGTAGTTTTCCTTGTAGAGGAGTTTCACTGTATCCATAACATACAGTATAAATACTACAAGCTGTTCTTACCTTCAGTGTTTGAACATACCTGAACCCGGATAGAAAGTCGGACAGTGTGTGCCAGCCATTCCAGCATCTGTCCCCTCATCTTTCATTCTGCTCGTACATTTATGAAAACAATTACTGCTGAAAGGAGGTACTTCCTTCCAGGTAGTGAAGTGTCTAACCCTTCATTTATTCTGTCACTTTGATGGATTTGCTCTGTTCTTTTTTCCTCTCACGTGTTCGACATCCAGCTCAGGGGAAGGCTCAGGGCCGAGCTGTCAAACCTTACAGTCATTATTTCAAAGATTAGCGACTTTGGGGGCAGTGAGCCACTTCACTTCACCAAGTGGTTTCCGTGCACTGACAGGGGGGACAGTCAAAAACCCAAAGTGCTTTCAGGAGCCCTCGAGGTGGCATTCGGCCCCAACACCCGAGCCACTGTAGCATAGCCACTTGCCCGCACGAACAACGCAGTGCGGGAAAAGGTTATCCAAGTCTGTCGAAACATTGCTTCCTCTTTGACCCGGTCACCGGCTTCTGCGCGACCGTGTCCGTCGGCGGCTGTCCTCCGTGAACAATGCGACGTAGCATCAAGTTGAAAGGCACACAAGGGGAGAACAATGAAGACTCGGAAGTGGACATTATTCCGACAAAAGCGCCGTCATTCAGCTTGACAAAAAGACGAGGTCTTGACATGGGCAAAGTCAACCTTGTATCGCTTTTGTTTCAATAGCAGCACTCGTTTCTTTTGAGTAAAGGGCCTCACAAATTGCAGAGCTTGGAAGCGAGTGCCGCAAATGACCTTGAGAAGATAGGGCGTTGTGGTGGCGGCCATCTTTTGGACGAGACGTGTTTGAATAAAAACGACACGACTTGACTTTGCATTTCCTTCCAGCCCACACCGATAAGATATTTTCACGTAACTTAAAAAATTCAAACTGTCCGATCTAAAATAGTTCCCCAGCAACTGTGGATTCTCTTGAAATCCTTCATGCAAGTTCAATGTCGAGCAATATTCATAACGTTTCTCAACGTGCTGATTTTCAATCTTCTACAGTTGTTTGAAATGCTAAACAACGGAAATTGCAATTTCAGATAAGTTGACTGTGTCATTATATTGGGTGACAATCAATTTACTGATCGTCTTGGTTGGCACGTATTAAAAATGTTTCCACGTAGCCGCTGGTTGGGAAACCCTGGTTTCGGGCGCAACTAAAACGAGAAAAAAAAATTAGATATTATGAGGATGATAGATTAAAAACAGGGGAGCTAGAGTTTTTTTAAATGGCTCGTGGAAATTCTGATTGGCTGGTGGCTTTTAGGGAGTAACTCACACATTGGCTGGTGATCCCAACAATTCATTTAGAACCGTGGTTATATGATCTTGAGAGAGGTTGGGGGGGAGAATGACTTGAATGACTTCGGATTGTGCGATGCGTGTGGTGATGTTCATCTGTGCTTTTACGTCCTGTATTTTCCACACGATAAGGCGGTCCAGATAATACGGTGCATCTTCAATGAATAGCCTATTTTCTTGTATAGGGCGCACCGCATTATAAGGCGCAGAGAATAGAAGCTACAATAGTGGCTGCGGTTGCATTATGCATCCACTAGATGGAGTTACGCTATGGGGAATACAATACAATACAATGCAGCTTTATTTGTATAGAGCCATCACGAGAAACATCCAAGAAACAAGAGTACTGATCCATATATGAATAAGGCGCATCGGATTATAAGGCGCAATGTCCGTTTTTGAGAAAATGTAACGCTTTTGGGTGCGCCTTATAGTGCGGAAATGCGATAATTTATATGGCTAGTTTTTGTGGGCTGAGTATATGTTACATTTTAATTAATTGTTATTGTTCCTCATCATTTTGTCACTCCAATTCTGTCACAGGGGTAAATTCATCTCCAACAAAGTGTGTGCTCAGGACCGGTGACTTCAAAGGGTCCGTTTTCTATCAAATCTTTATTTGTATAGAGCCATCACAAGAAACACGAGTATTGATCCATATATGAATAAGGCGCATCGGATTATAAGGCGCACTGTCAGTTTTTGAGAAAATGTCACGCTTTTAGGTGCGCCTTATAGTGCGGAAAATATGATAATTTTATATGGCAAGTGTTTGTGGGCTGAGTATATGTTACATTTTAATCATTGTTATTTTCCTCCTCATTTTGTCACTCCGATTCTGTCACGGGGGTAAATTCATGCGCTAAGCATGGAGCATCACGAAAGGACCGGTGTGACTTCAAAGGGTCCGTTTTCTATCGAATCTTGACAAGATCGCATTGTGTGGGGCACTCAGCCGGTTCGGAGGCGCTGAAGTGACCAGAGATCTGATCTGAAATTAAAGGGCCAATTAGGCCTCAGGTAACGGATAACGGTTCCCATTTATCGGCTGCTCTGCTTTGACGAGGCGGAAAAGAGAAAGACGGGCACGGCGTAAAATCCGGAGTGAGGCGATCACTTCACAGCTTTCGCCCTCGGGGTTCAGACAGACAGCACAAGCCTTTGATTTTCCCATTAGCAGTCGGACGAGAGGATCCTAAAGCGACCTGACTTATGATGTTCAAAAATGAGCAGTGTGTGTTCAGCCTTATCCCACATCCCTCCTCATGACCCCCCCCACCCCACCCCACCCGACCCCCACTCAGGGGCTCCAGTCAGCCAGATAAGGGCTAATCTCCAGCTAGCTGCCGTTCATTTACAAGCCAGCGTATCCCGAATCCACATTAACGTTGTGTGCCGGGGCCTCATAAACCCCCCCTCCATCCTGCCCCTCCCAGGGGCTGCTCCGAGATGCAGGTAGAGCACGTGATCGACTTCATTGGAATGAAGAATGACTTCCCACACGCAGCAATGTGTTCAAAGCCCGCGGCCGGGCCGCATGCTGCGAATGAGAAGCAGCCGGTGTACGTTTGAATCGAAAAGGACGATGCAGCTAACTAAAAGCCACCCGCTGATGGTCGCTGCGGGAATACTTCAATTACAATATTAAAAGACGTTTGTGTGTATGTTTCTGTATGTATGAAGGCATATCCATCTCCGCATGATACTACATTTACAGTATTTCAGTTATTTGACTGGATTTTGACTGATCTTGCAAGGCCCACAGAATATTTGGTTCTAATGCTAGATAAACATGGAGCCTACCAAAATCAAGTTTGTTTCTGTCCTTTTTCCATTCTTCAGCAGTCGGCATTACAAAAAGGCTAAGTTTCATGAAAATGGCGATTCCTGGGCAAAAAACGGAGAAAATGAGTTTTTAAAAAAAAATAAAAGCATGCATTTCAATTACGTGAGGCACCACTGCCACCTACTGGTCGCTTTTTTACATGATTTACAATGCAAACGCCTTATTCTCATTCACAAATGACATCAGACCCTCCTCCTCTCTATGACTCAAAAAAAAAAAGACTTTGACGTCCTTGGTAGGCGGGGCCTCATTTTAAAAAGACATACAAGTACGTCTTATGGAATGAAAGTTAAAACCCACTATTAATTTCATCAATAAAAAAAAATATATATATGTCTCACATTGTGTGTCTGCTTCGTCATTGAAGACACCGCACACACATCAACATATGTTTTGACATCACTGCAGGTTATCAGTAATTCTATAACAAGTACATCGGTGGCACCTGACAGGAGACCCAAAGGAGAAAAATAATCAAATTACTGACTACCAGCAGGAGTAAAAATAATCCAAAGCACGTTTGAGGGAATACTTGTCGTTTGTGATGACATTTTCCTTGTCGTAGGTGCACAAAGTCTCTCTGAGGCACCGTAGTTAGTGCGCAGGCTCCAGATGAGGTCATTGCAATCTGTTTGTTCGCCACTAGATAGCAAGTGCATTTTGCACACTGTGCCTTCAAACTCGGATATTTTTTAATATATGAAAGTTGTTGTATCAGTAAAATGTGATTGAGGACAAGTTCTGCAGGATGTCTGAATGGATGTTTGTTGCGCGCTAAATATGAATACCGTCATTTCCGCACTATAGAGCGCACCTGATTATAAGCCGCACCCACGACATTTTTAAAGGATAAACAATTTTGGACATACAGAAGCCGCACCGGTACATAGGCCGCACGTGCCCACATTAAAACATGTCAACATATTTACAAAGAAAGACGCTACACAGAGAGAGTTTTCAAAGTTTGAATCATATAACTTAACAATAATAATAATTAGAGCTGTCAAACGATTAAAATATTTAATCTAATTAAAAACTCAACTGTCATAATTAACTCAAATTAACTAAAAATTAATCGCGATTACCGTAATTTCCGCACGATAGAGCGCACCTGATTATAAGCCGCACCCACTCCATTTTTAGAGGAAAACCAATTTTGTACCCACACAAGCCGCACCCGTATATAAGCCGCACGTGCCCACATTAAAACATGTCAACATATTTACAAAGAAAGGCGGTACACAGAGAGAGTTTTCAAAGTTTGAATCATATAACTTAACAATAATAATCATATCACTTTCTTCCCAAACGGTGCCTGTGACGCGGCAGTCAAACGCTAGCAACATGCTAACAACACGCTAGCAACAGAATAGCAATGCGTCATATGCCTTTCTTTTGGCATTTTCCATGATGAGGGTATGTTCACGCTCATTTAATTGATGCACAAGACAAGAAGTTGCAGTCTTCCTCCACGCATATATTCCACCGCTCTTAATCTGACCTTTTCTACTCGAGCGCCCCCTGGCGGCCGTTGGAAAAACTACATAAATTGGCCGCATCACTGAATAAGCCGCAGGGTTGAAAGTTTGGGGAAAAAGTAGCGGCTTAGAGTCCGGAATTGACGGTACATCTTTTCAACGGCAAACACAGACGACAGTTCAACAGTCAAGTGGCGGTCAAGTGGCTGAATATGATTAATAAAGCTCAACATTGTTTCCATGAAAAAAGGAATCCGCGATTTTCTTCGATTGCAGCATTTGAATCCGCGTCGCGTGAATCAGAAGGCAAATTCCATCCATCCATCCATCTTCTACCGCTTATCCGGGGCCGGGTCGCGGGGGCAGCAGCTTAAGCAGGGAAGCCCAGACTTCCCTCTCCCTAGCTACTTCTTCCAGCTCTCCCGGGGATCGAGGCGTTCCCAGGCCAGCTGCGTGACATAGTCTTTCCAGCGTGTCCTGGGTCGTCCTCGGGTCTCCTCCCGTGGGACATGCCCGAACACCTCACTAGGGAGGCGCTCAGGGGGCATCCGAATCAGATGCCCCAGCCACCTCATCTGGCTCCTCTCGATGTGGAGGAGAAGCGGCTCTACTTTGAGTCCCTCCCGGATGACCGAGCTTCTCACCTTATCTCTAAGGGATAGCCGGACACCCTGCGGAGAAAACTCATTTCGCCGCTTGTATCCGGGATCTCGTTCTTTCGGTCACGACCCATAGCTCGTGACCATAGATGAGGGTTGGGACGTAGATCGACCGGTAAATTGAGAGCTTCGCCCTTTGGCTCAGCTCCTTCTTTACCACGACAGACCGATACAACGTCCGCATCACAGCAGACGCTGCACCGATCCGCCTGTCGATCTCTCGCTCCCTTCTGCCCTCACTCGTGAACAAGACCCCAAGATACTTAAACTCCTCCACTTGGGGCAAGATCTCCTCCCCGACCCGGAGAGGGCACTCCACCCTTTTCCGACTGAGGACCATGGTTTCAGATTTGGAGGTGCTGATCCTCATCCCAACCGCTTCACACTCGGCTGCGAAACGCTCCAGTGAGAGCTGGAGAGACCCGCTTGAAGGAGCCAGCAGTACCACATCATCTGCAAAAGCAGAGATGCAATACTGAGGCCACCAAAACGGACCCCTCAACGCTCGGCGCGCCTAGAAATTCTGTCCATAAAAGTTATGAACAGAATCGGCGACAAAGGGCAGCCTTGGCGTAGTCCCACTCTCACTGGAAACGATTCCGACTTACTGCCGGCAATGCGAACCAAACTCTGACATCGGTGGTATAGCGACCGAACAGCCCGTAACAAGGGTTCGGTACCCCATACCCACGAAGCACCCCACAGAACTCCCGAGGACACGGTCAAACGCCTTCTCCAAATCCACAAAACACATGTAGACTGGTTGGGCGAATTCCACATACCCTCGAGGACCCTGCTAAGGGTGTAGAGCTGGTCCACTGTTCCACGGCCGGGACGAAAACCACACTGCTCCTCCTCAATCCGAGGCTCGACTTCCTGACGGACCCTCCTCTCCAGCACCCCTGAATAGACCTTACCAGGAGGCTGAGAGTGTGATCCTCTGTAGTTGGAACACACCCTCCGGTCCCCTTTTAAAAGAGGGACCACCACCCCGGTCTGCCAATCCAGAGGCACTCTCCCGCTGACCACGCGATGTTGCAGAGGCGTGTCAACCAGGACAGCCCCACAACATCCAGAGCCTTGAGGAACTCCGGGCGGATCTCATCCACCCCTGGGGCCTTGCCACCGAGGAGCTTTTTAACCACATCGGTGACTTCGACCACAGAGATAGGAGAGCCCACCTCAGAGTCCCCAGACTCTGCTTCCTCCAAGGAAGGCGTGCTGGTGGAGTTGAGGAGGTCTTCGAAGTACTCCGCCCACCGGCTCACAACGTCCCGAGTCGAGGTCAACAGCGCCCCATCCCCACTGTACACAGTGTTAGTGGTGCACTGTTTCCCCCTCCTGAGACGTCGGATGGTGGACCAGAATTTCCTCGAAGCCGTCCGGAAGTCGGCTTCCATGGCCTCACCGAACTCCTCCCACGTCCGAGTTTTGCCTCGGCAACCACCGGCCGCATTCCGCTTGGCCAGTCGATACCCGTCAGCTGCCTCTGGGGTCCCACAGGCCATAAAGGCCCGATAGGACTCCTTCTTCAGCTTGACGGCATCCCTTACTGCTGGTGTCCACCAGCGAGTGCGGGATTGCCGCCACGACAGGCACCAACTACCTTACGGCCACAACTCAGATTGGCCGCCTCAACAATAGAGGCACGGGCGTGGTCCATTCGGACTCAATGTCCCCGCCTCCCCGGAACATGGGAAAAGCTCTGTCGGAGGTGGGAGTTGAAACTCCTTCTGACAGGGGATTCCGCCAGACGCTCCCAACAAACCCTCACAATACGTTTGGGTCTGCCAGGACGGACCGGCATCTTCCCCACCATCGGAGCCCACTCACCACCAGGTGGTGATCAGTTGACAGCTCCGCCCCTCTCTTCACCCGAGTGTCCAAAACATGCGGCCGCAAATCCGATGATACAACCACAAAGTCAATCATCGAACTGCGGCCTAGGGTGTCCTGGTGCCAAGTGCACATATGGACACCCTTATGCTTGAACAAGGTGTTTGTTATGGACAATCCGTGACGAGCACAGAAGTCCAATAACAAAACACCACTCGAGTTCTGATCGGGGGGGCCGTTCCTCCCAATCACGCCCCTCCAGGTCTCACTGTCGTTGCCCACATGAGCATTGAAGTCCCCAGCAGAACGAGGAGTCCCCAGCAGGAGTACTCTCTAGCACACCCTCCAAGGACTCCAAAGGGTGGGTATGCTGAACTGCTGTTGGGTGCGTATGCACAAACAACAGTCAGGACCCGTCCCCCACCCGAAGGCGGAGGGAGGCTACCCTCTCGTCTACCGTGTGAACCCCAATGTACAGGCACTGAGCCGGGGCAATGAGTATGCCCACACCTGCTCTGCGCCTCACCGTGGGCAACTCCAGAGTGGAATAGAGTCCAACCCCTCTCGAGAGAGCTGGTACCAGAACCCAGGCTGTGTGTGGAGGTAAGTCCGACTATATCCAGTCGAAACTTTTCAACCTCACACACCAGCTCGGGCTCCTTCCCTGTAAGAGAGGTGACATTCCATGTCCCCAGAGCTAGCTTCTGCAGCCGAGGATCGGACCGCCAGGGTCCCGCCTTTGGCTGCCGCCCAGCTCACATCGCACCCGACCCCTTTGGCCCCTCCATGGGTGGTGAGCCCATGAGAAGGGGGACCCACGTTGCCTCTTCGGGCTGAGCCCGGCCGGGCCCCATGGGTGCAGGCCCGGCCACCAGGCGCACGCCAACGAGCCCCACCCCCAGGCCTGGCTCCAGAGGGAGGCCCCGGTGACCCACGTCCGGGCAAGGGAAACTGGGTTCCATTTATTTTGTCCATCATAAGGGGTTTTTGAGCCGTGCTTTGTCTGGTCCCTCACCTAAGACCTGTTTGCCATGGGTGACCCTGCCAGGGGCATAAAGCCCCAGGCAACTTAGCTCCTAGGATCATTGGGACGCACAAACCCCTCCACCACGGTAAGGTGACGGCTCACGGAGGGGCAGAAGGCAAATTATTATATGAAATCCAACAGACGGCACATAATTAACAGTTTATGTCTTCTTCATTCACGGAATGGCGCGAAGCGCATTAAGCCGATTTCCGCGGTGCGTAATGAGTCATTGTTTGCTTTTCTCTGGAAACGGGCGAAAAGAGAGGGAAATTGCTGCTTCAGAATGAAAGCAAATGATCGAGCCCATTACACGCGCTTTCTATTTTCACAGCAAATTATTTAACGCGATTTGTGCAAGTCGTAATCTTCCATTTTTTGCATCCATCAAAGCGGAATGAGATGCAGAGGTGCTTGCTTAAAAGCATCGCAGTGCTTGAAAGAGCGAAGGTAGTGTGTGACGAGGTCGTCGGCCCATTTTCTTTTTTTTTCTTTTGGGAAAAAAAACAAAATCTCATTAAGCGTGACACTGAAAATGAGTTGAATGGGACCAAAGTGGGAGGGAACGAACTCCCAAAGGGGCCGTGAGGAGCTTTTGCCAATTGTTTGCAATTAAGTTATTGAAGCCGCTCAAGGGGGGGAAGCTTAGTGCAGCTGATCGGAAAATCGGCGGCCATGAGAAGAAGAAGATAGTTTGCGTGTGGACACAGATTGGCGAGAAACATTACTTTCAAATGCAAGTAACTTGTAAGATGTAATAGATTACATTTCGGAAGCAACTGAGACAATTACAGCATGCGAGAATGTGTCAAATGTTCATGGATGCTGATATTTGTGAATGGGGAAGAGGTCAATGACTTTAACATGCTTGCAATGGCGATGGGAATAACAGATAAAAACAAAACAGATTAAAAAAAAAAAACATGTTTCACCCCCCAAGATGTACACTAAAAAATAAATAAATAAATAAAACACTAAGATGAACCCCAAAGTGTCACATTGCGTGGTGGGGGTGGTGGTGGACCCCCAAAAAGCAGGCACAAGAGAGGAACAGGGTGTACTTGACGAATTGTATATAAAACTCGGAAAACTAAGTCCAAAACAAACAAAGTCCAAAGTAGCAAACAAAAATCATGACTGATGAAGATGAAACAGAACAGTAAGCGAAACATGACAAAAGTGATGGCAGCAAACAAACAAACATGACAGTAGCAAGCAGCGGCAACAATGAGCCGACCCCGAGTGGTCGGGAGGGGGTCCTTCCTTTTATAGCACTAATTGCCTAACGACCAAGAGGTGTGCGGCTGCAGGGGAAAAGCCCCACAGTGCCACCTGCTGGTCACGAACAGAATCATGACCCAAAGAATGAAGTCCCCTGTGGCAGGAAATATTCACGCTTTGATGAAACCAAACAAAATATTGATTTGGTGTGCAAGCTCATTTATTTATGAAGACAAAGTGAACCTTGAAAAAATAAATACATTGGATTTATTACATTTGGTCATATACAAATATGTATTTCAGTTCAAACCAAAAAGTGCTCTCTTTAACACTCAGAGTTAAAGTTAGCAATACATTGAATTAACATTTATTTATTGCTTTAAGGCGGCCCAGTGATCAGCTCCAGCCCCCCCCCCCCGCAGGACTCCTAAAGAATGAATTTCAAATCAGCGGGATTCATGCACATTCTCACTGCATGTAACATGCGAGTTCAACTTCACACACACACACAAGTACACGGGCTAATAGGAGGTTCTTGAAGTTCGTTGCAGAAACGTGACGGCGGGCAGTGATCGCTTGGTTGATAATTGTGTTTGGCATTCATGTGGGGAAGCCGGCATGGTGGCTGGCTGTGTTTCGGGATTTATGAGACGTACACAACGAGGAGGAAACGAGATCACAACGCTTTAGTCAGAACGCAATATGCCGCTTAATGGATAAGCACCCAAAACACATTTGAGAATTGGAATCGGCGACACACAAGCGCAAAAGTGGGGTTCGTTTTTGGCGGTGCTGCAAAAAGTGTTTTTTTTTTTTTTAATAATCATATTGTGTTTGTTTTTGTTTGAAATATATTGAGTGGAAAATGAACTGAAATACAGAGTGCTATTAATTTCATTTTTTTGTTTGTTTTATTGTAAATGCACATATCCGTGAAAAATACATTTTTCGGGTTGGACATGATTCATCCAAAGTACAGTATAGCAAATGTTTGTACCAAACTATGCATTGCGTCACAGTGGCTAACAATAAGTATGATTTTAAGGATACAGCCATCACCTTATTTTTGATCAACACTTTAAAGCACTGGTGTCAAACTCAAGGCCCGGGGGCCAGATCTGGCCCACCACATCATTTTAGACGGCCCGCGAAAGCAGCTCAACCATGTCAAGTTCCACGATCTTTTCTAAAATGTCGACCAAAACGTTAATTCTCATATGTAATAAATGAGAGATATGTTCTTATTACCAAACCCCTTATGATAGTAACGTAAACAGTCGTTGAATCAACATTCATTCTTGACTTCTTAATATGGTTTCAGTCATAACGGCCCTCCGAGCGAAACGGTAACTAAAATGTGGCCGGCGCCAAAAATGAATTTGACACCCCTTCTTCCATTTTACGTGTGGCTTGGGTGGTACACATAGCATGAAAAAATGCGGACCGTATTTTCACGAGCATTGGGCGCACCGTATTGTTGGGCGCAGTCTCAGTAACGGGTGCTATTTCTGTGTTTGACACATACACAAAACGCACTGTATTATTGGGTGCAGCCAGGCGTGGTAAAACATACGCCAGTTTAAACATACGGCATGCATGCATGCACGCTAGAAACACGTTTTTAAAAAGGCAACTGAAGCAAAACTGTTGTACTTTATTTAGCCATTTTACAATGTACTCACGTTTTTCTCTTCACTTCTTACACGCCCACCCTTCACTCATTGGCGGACTTCCGCATGCCTGTCATCACTCACGCCTGCCTTTTCTCTCTATAAACAGCGTGTCGGCTCTCAGTCAGGCTTTGGAACTCGGCTCATACAGTAGACGCTCCGCATTATAAGGCGTCCTGTCCATTTTGGAGAAAATTTAAGACCTTTAATGCCGCCTTATAGTCATGAAAATACGGTAAGCGCTCAAAAAAAAAATGAAAAATTGAAACAGGCAAATTGATGCGAGTGTAAAAACCTTCGATCAGCCACCGTATAATGTAAATACACGGATATATGGTGCACTCTATTGAACATTTGAATCAAATTGGATTTTTCTTCAGTCGGGGGGTCAAGGAGGGGTCAAGGATGGGTGGGGGGGTGGACTGACAGACTGAGAATAGAATAGAGTGGTGGGTTGGTGAAATTTACGGAAGCACGGTTAAAATGACACGACTTACTGACGATTACAGTTTGGTTTGGCTTGAAAAAAAATGACGGACTGACAATGACGGACTCGGCGACAGAATATGTTTCACTTTTATGGCAACATTTTGGACACACAGGTACGTCGACGATGGGTCCAATGAGACGTACTGTATGAGCAAAGAAGGCGCTCACTGGCATGTTATTCCTCAATTTTCATTTTAACGTGTACTTATGCAAATTTAGATGACCCCGCCCCCACACGCCCCCTTTTGTGCACAACTTCACAAAAGAACAGGCAGCCACGCATGTCGATGCAGTAAACATTTCCAGGAGTGATTTACAATTGGCGAGGAGACATGCCAAGCAGGTGACATTCAAAACAAACGCTGTGCCAATTATTTTTAAAGAGCAAGAAGTGAAGAGAGAGAGAGATGAGATGAGCTTAAGCGCCTGAGGGAGGAGCTGCTTTATCCCTTTTGCGATTCCCGGCGAGGCAGGCGACGGCGTTGTGGGCGTTGTGCCTAGAACGCTCGTAAAAGAAGTCGTTGAGGCACCGAAACGATGCGGCACTCTGACCTTTTATGCGGGTGAGGTTGTTGGAGGACATGTTAATGACACCATTGTCCATTTTACGGGTAGCGAGCAAAGACATGCCAGACATGGTGCTAACTGACGCACTTTCCTGGTCAACAAAGAGTATTTTGTGCCATCTCAAGATCTTTGGTCTAAAAAGTAGACTCTCACTCCAGACTTATTTCGTCGTATTGGGTGGAAATGATATGGCTTCATTTCTTTCAGGATGAATATGATGGATGCCTTCCGTTCGGAGAAGCTATGTGTGTACTTTGTATATATCATGGCACAATCTAGTCCAACGTTGAGACACGCACGACAATGATCTGTTTTTAAAGTAATCGAATGTGTACGAAAAATGAAGAGTGTATTAAATTAATTATCGACAAAATATTTCATCCGCAATATGTAACTATAAAATGGTTGAAAAGCTATACGAGCGTATTTTCCGGACCATAAGGCGCTTCGGAGTATAAGGCGCACCTTCAATGAACGGCCTATTTTAAAACCGTTTTCATATATAGGGTGCACCGCATTACAAGGCGCATAGGATCGAAGCTACAACAGTTGTGGCAGTTACGTTATGCCTCCACTAGATGGAGCGATGCTAAGCGAATACAATACAATACAGCTTGATTTATGTAGCGCGTTCACAACCGTTGTAGCTGTAACAAAGTGCTTTACAAGATGCAGTCATGCCTCGGTTTTCGACCATAATCCCTTCCAGAAGGCTGTTCGAAAACCGAAACCAGACAATAAGATCTTCCTCTCGTTAGTGCTCACGACAGCTTTATGAGGAAAACCGCTTCATGTTCATAAAATCCGCCCGCCACCATCCACAGCGAGCACCGTCACAGGGGCCATGGGCAAGCATGCGTGCGCGCGGACCGCCCACCCTTGCTGCTCTGGGCCCGCCAGCGTAGCCCAGCCCTGGCTCCGAGACCACCGCCATGTTTATTATTGCCTCTTTGGATCAATCCGGGATCAGCGGAGGTCTCAAAATCAACAAATGCTCAATTTTGACATTTGCCCCCTTAATTATTTCTTGTAATCAGTGTGCTGAATATGTGCGTAGGACCTGTCAGTGCGGACTCTGATGTTTGCTATGGGCAAAAACAAAAAACTGGTTGTCTGGCATTGACTAAAGGACCTGTGAGGCCTTCTCTCTTGTCAGTGCCAGCATTTCTTTAGCAGATGTAGCATCCCCCCAGGTGAGTGCATTGCAGCTGGCAAATTAAGAAGCATTTGGTCAGGATCCCAGAACTTGCTTAGATGCCATCTGTGACTTTGAACCGCGCAGATCGAGGTGTGCCATGTTGAGCGTCCTCCCACTGGACCAGGCAATTAATGCAGATACGACGTTAATTTGTCTGTCTTTTCAAAAATGTAGCCCTTTAAAATTCTACCATTGGAACAGATTGTATGTTATGTAGATTCAAGATGGCGCCGCAGTTGGCAGCCGTCGGCAAGAGCTTTGCCGTTTGTCGTTTTGTCATATGGTGTTTGTTGCCCTTCACGTGGGCCTGATGTGGACCGTTTTCAACGTTTTGGCCATGACATTCGTCAAGGGAGAAGAATCTGTGCCTGATGGATGCGCCTTCTCGGCGGGGAATGCCCGTGCTATTTGAATGTCATCGCCAGACAGCCCCTGGGGCGCTTGTGGGTTTTATTGCGCCTGTCACGGGCAGCATTTTCCACAGCCCCGTTTTGTTCAGCGGAGACGTCAGCGCTGTTGGATAGTCTGCGTTGGTGCGGCTGGATGGACGGTTGGTTGGTGGAGCCGAGCAGAAGGAATACAGGAGCATCGGCGCGGAGCACGCCCGTGTATTTGGAACCGAGAGTCGCCGCTTGGAAATGAAGCGGATTTACATGGGACGGGAGAAGTGAACTGAACCAATCTCTTTTTTTGTCGTCAAACAGCTTCGTGTTTACTTTCAAACTTAGCTTGGAGCAGATGTGTGCGCATTTTGAGCGTGACGTCTCTGTTCCAGCGGCGAAAGGACACTTGGATTCTCTCCTCTTTCGTATGCAGGAATGGCGGTTCCGACTGTATGACTGTCCGCGTCTTAAGTTACGTGTTGTGTTGTATTATTTTGTTATTTAACGTCAAATGCGCTATCTAAGTCAAGATGTATTGCAACAGATAACGCTATAACCTACAAATCAACAGATTGCGGTTCAATTGGGGTCCGTTAAATGGAGATTCCACTGAAACTCAATCAAAATATTCGTCTCCACACGAGAGTTCATGATAGACCGGGTAACTCACTCACCGAAATTTGTCTCCATCTGTCAGTTATGTCGCCGCGGTAGCTGTGAGGCGAGTTAGCTTCCTGGTATATGTGAACCCTTATTTTCCCCCGTATTGATCCGAAGGGCGACCCATAAATTGTCCAAACCTAATCAAGACCGATTGGCCGTCACTCTGTCACCATCAGCCAATCAATGCCATTGCCGCATACACTTCCACTGGGTATGAATCTAATTCTGCTCATTGGACGTCAAAATGGGAACATTATCACGCGGTCGTAAATCACTCATTCATGGAGCATTCTTTCGTTAATAGGGAAGTTTTTATGGTTTTTTTTTTCTGCTTGCTTTGTCTCTCCCTTCAACATGCTGCATTTTAATTCCTGTCCGCTTGATCATTAAAACTGATGCGTGCGGTTCACGCCCACTGCAAATGAGTTCAGACGGTTATGCAAAAGGTTTTGCTCAGGGTCCTTCTGCGTTGACTTTGCATGCTTAACTGAAGACTCGAAATTGCCTGCAGGTCAAGTCTCGCTGTGTCCTATTTTTACGTCCTTGATAGGGAAGGAATTGGATTGCGACCGGTCGCCAGGTAGCTTTGAATAGTTCACCAGTGTTTGTTGTTCTTTTGTCAACAATACCAATGACTCTCCTTGTTTCTCTCCTGTTCTTTTTTTCTCAATCAGATGACGAGTGTCCACTCCTCAAATCCAGAGCTCGTAAAGTCCGGGAGCCCCAAATCCCCTCTGAAGAATCTATGGACAGAAAGCAGTAAGGACATGTCCATAAGTAGGCTGTTGTTACAGACTCTGCAGGGCAAAGAGAACAACACCGCACTGGACCTCCGTTACGATACCCCGGAGCCCTATTCGGAACAGGATCTGTGGGAATGGTTGAGGAACTCCACCGACCTGCAAGACTCTCGGCCCCGGCCAAGCGGCGGCCCATGGTCAAGACCGGGAAGTTTAAAAAGATGTTCGGATGGGGGGACTTCCACTCCAACATAAAGACAGTCAAACTCAACCTGCTGATCACCGGTAAGATCGTGGATCACGGCAACGGCACCTTCAGCGTCTACTTCCGCCACAACTCCACAGGTCAGGGCAACGTATCCGTCAGTCTGGTCCCTCCGACCAAGATCGTGGAGTTCGACGTGGCGGCCCAGCAGTCCGTCATAGACGCCAAGGACTCCAAGTCCTTCAATTGCCGCATCGAGTACGAGAAGGTGGAGAAGGGCGCCAAGAACACGCTGTGCAACTTTGACCCGTCCAAGACGTGCTACCAGGAGCAGACCCAGAGCCACGTCTCCTGGCTGTGCTCCAAACCTTTCAAAGTCATTTGCATCTTCATTTCCTTCTACAGCACCGACTACAAACTGGTGCAGAAAGTGTGTCCGGACTACAACTACCACAGTGACACTCCTTATTTCCCATCCGGCTGATCTTTTCCTACGAACCGATGCAATATCGTTGACGAGTGAGACGCTAGGCCAGGGCTTCGACCCGCCGCTGAGGGATGCGTTTCCTCGGGAACATCTGTTTTATTGCCATTGGAATATGTAGATATCAGGGTTTGATTGATTGATTGATTGACCGATTCATTTGACGCCACCAAGTCGGTATATTTGCATAATCCAATGAGATCTAATATACGATACGGTACAATCTTTTGGAGCATCGTCAGACGATATTTTTGCTCTTATTTCGGACTTCTTCTCAACTTTGTCGTTCACATGTCCATCGATCTATTCTTGAACTAAAGACGGATTAAAGGCGTAACGTATTTCGAAAATATAACAGTTTATTATTATTATTCTTAGTCCTCACAATGCAGTTAAACATGCTGTGAAGAATGTAACGCGTGAGTTCAATGTTTTATGTGAGGTCTGTGTAGGACTAAAATGGGTTTGAGCAGATGCTCCTCCCCCCCCTCCCCCGGCTGAACCGAATGCTGCTACTCGTCCAAACAGATTCTCAGCCGACTGCCAACCTGACTGCAAAATGACCAGCGGGCAGTTTGGGGGGAGACGGGACTGACTCCTAATCACCTAATATCAATCAGTTCTAGAAAATGTAATGTATTGACTTCAATATCTCATCAGCTCCTTTGTATGAATGCTTTGTATTGTAAATAGTCGATTCTCCCGCTGCTTGTGTACAGTCTATGCCCCCGTGAGCCGTCCGTGTTATTCCTTTCTTGCTTAGTCGACTAGTTCCACCCATATGACGCTTGTTCTTGGTTCCGCTCTCTCAAAGAAAATAATGTGGATGCCCTCGATGTGATTTGACTTGGAAACGGCAAGCCTGTACAGAAACCCGCGACTCAATACAGGGTGTCCAAAGAACCCCCCCCCGAGATGACATCGTTCTATCTTCGCTTTATGTAGGGCCTTCCTTCTTTGCGGCTGCATACCGAGTGAGGTTTTCCGAACTCCAAATGTAACCTCAGGGGTGTTTCTGTAACGCTACCATATACCGTAAGAGACTGGATGACGACATACGGCTATAGCCGCGCAGCGTAAAAGAATATTAGCGTACCGTTACGTGTTAAATCCGATGGAAATTGGGGATAGCTTTTTCTGGACACCCTGTATGAGACAAGTATTCATTCGAATTGTCTTTTATGGCAGAAACGGTTGGAGATGTACATTTGAATAAAAATAGAGGACATTCAAATTTGGACTGATGTTTTGTCTGAGTTGCGTTGTTCTGAGTTCTCACATTCATTATCAACAGTGATTTAACAAGGAATGAAACACACCAATATCGCGATGTTAGCACCGGATTATTAGGAATCGCCGCAAGTTTGTACATTTTCAAATGACAACGTTGCATCACGAGGAAAATATTTTGACCAGTGCGGTTACTTTTTGAGCAAGTAACGAGGAACTATAACTAATTATTTTTATAAGGTATCCTTCCCATCACCGATCATGTGCGGGGGTCTCTCGGATTTCAGAAGTTCATTCATCCATCCATTTTTTGATTCGCTTTACCCTCACATGGTTCACGGGGGTGCTGGAGCTGATCCCAGATGTCTTCGGGCAGTCGGCGGGGGGGCACCCAGAACCGGTTGCCAGGGCACACGGAGACCAACAACCATCCACGCTCACGATCACACCCAGGGACAATTTGGAGTGTTCAATCAGCCTGCCAAGCATTTTTGGGGAATGTGGGAGGAAACCAGAATACCCGGAGAATACCCACACAGAAAACATGCAAACGCCACACAGGGAGGCCGGAGCCGGAATCGAACCCTGCACCTCTGCATTGTGAGGTCGACACGCTAACCACTGGCTCACCGGGCCGCCCGTCATATCCAATTACTAACTATAATTATTACTAATTATAACAACATTGTGGGTCCGATTTTAGCTCTCCATTGTCCTTTCTTAAATCAGAAATCAATGATGAGGCGACTAGCCTATTCTTTCTTGAGTAAAAATAAATAAATCAAATCCAAAATTCATAATTTCACTTTCATGTCATTCATTCTTGTTGTAAAAGCTCCCCCCACATCCATCGTTACAGCAGTGGCATGTGATGTGAACACGATGACGTGTTTTGAAGGTTTAGAGCATCCCATTTGACAATCGTGGGCTTCGTCGGGACCTCCAAATTGTGTGGACGCTCTGAACCCATCGTCGTTGCAGACTCTGACCTGGGACACAACCAGTGTATGCAAAGCGCCCGTCTTGCGTTGAATTCTGCCAACGCAGAAACCGCCGCGGCCAGAACACAAGACCCTGCCAATAATGACTTCTTGGCACGTCTCACAGCGCACGTAATTGGACAGACTTCGGAATAAGCAAAGCATCCTAGAAAGTTGAACAATAAGACAAACTTGTTTTTCAATCCCAGGGAGAGATGTGCAGATGGGGATGGGGAGACCGATAGCGTCTGTTCAGGGACTTCGCGGCGAGCGGCACCTGCTCTTGAATCCTCCGACTCAGCAGTTTGGATCAGCCGTCGGCTTAAAACGGATTAGAGCCAATGGGGCTGGGAAATCCGCCGCCTTTCGCCGGCTCGCGACTTACCGGTAATTAAAAATGGATGCCAGGTTGCGTGTTCATTTGCGGTCCGCGGGTGGTGCTTTTACAGCCGTCCTCGTTAAAAGGCTGCCTCCGAAAGTTGACGGTAAATGTTTCACTGACAAACATATTGGGACATGTGACTGGCTCGTAGGTTTTGTAATGCGGGTGTTACGGTTCTGGAAGAGTCCGGAACAGAATCCAATCCCACGATCGCAGACGTGGACAAGATCGTGACCAAAACCGTAAACCCGACAAAGCGCAACAAATGACGTTGGTGACGAAGAACCAGGATAAAATGAGACAACCTCTGATGGTGCGTGACCTTCATCACCGGAAGCTGTCAGCGGGCAGTCGACTGCAAATCACCAAAGGCACTGGCAAAGAATGGGAATCCGGCATTTTAAAACGTTACGTACGAAAGTTTGTGCGCTTAACCCGCTGCAAAAGCGTGTCCCATGCCCCCCATGTCCGGTCTCTGCAAAGGTAGGCAGTGATTTCCTTTTGGCAAACTCACAAACCCTTGTATCTTGGTCGAGAATAAACAGGCACTTGTAAACGAGAGTCGTGAGCAAGCCTAAATAATCCAACAACCAGTTGTCGACATGGCAGAGTTTTAGAAAGGCATCTGGCTAACAAGACTGATTAGCGACCAGTGCGGCTCTGGAGGGAACGCCCTCCATTCCCGACGGAGCCTGAAAACCAAACAGGATTGATTATCCAAATCATAAATAGTGTTAAATGTGAGTGATTTCAGACTTTTTATGTTTTTTTGTAGTAGAGAATACAGTTCTACTTGATAGATGTGTCATCGCCCTACCAAAAAACAAAAAAACTCAAGTCAAATCCGAATTCTAATTCTGAGGTGCCGTCTACGGGTGGAAAAACAAGCAATTTTGATGCGGAGAGATAAAGCGTCTCCTCAACGTCCCCGACAAACAACCTCTCGTGCAGGAAATCCATTGAGGTGGTCAGGTCATGCCTCGGACTTGGATGGCCCCTTCTCAAATAGGCTCATCAATAGTCACTCATTAAGCGCAGGACGGCAGCAGGAAACCTAACTCACAAGTCGACGGCGACATTTTGTCTGCCAATTTCACCAGCGAGACTGATTGGGAGATGCTTTATCAATATAATGAGCCACAATGCACTTGCAAAACCACAAATGAGCTCATCCGGGGTAAGAAGCGGAATATTTTGGACTGGCAAAGGCAATGTTCAGACTCATTCCAAACGAGGTCATCAGGGACAAGAAAAGGATATTTTTGGACTAGCAAAGTCACTCTTCGGATCAATTCAATGAATGCTACCGTGTATTCCAATACTATACTATACACAAACATTTTTTTTTTTAATATATATTTTTAATACTATACACACACATATATATATATATATATATATATATATATACACACACATATATATTTTTATATTTTTAATAATACACACACACATATACACACACATATATATATATATATATTTTTTTTTCAAATATATATATATATATTTTTAATACTATACACACATATATATATATATATATATACACACACACACACACACATATATATGTGTGTGTGTGTGTATATATATTAAAAAAATCAATTTCACATTGCTTTTAAATTTCGGTCCTAAAGCATTGGTACTGAAATCAAAGATAACTACAGAGTAATTCAACATATAAATGTAGAGAGTACGTTTGTACAAGATGATTTCATCTCTCATTCATTTCAGGCAATTTTATTGATTGATTGGACAAACACTGTTGACCAACTACAACATACTAAAAATAGAGCCCTCAGGAATACTGAATATGCCTAAACATGTGACATCATCGTGAAGTTATGATGTTACATCCAGCATGAACATCAATTCTACTTGCAATTATGCATATTCAAATTGATGATTGATGACTGCTTGGGTCTGGTCGTGGCTAAACTCTTCATTTTGGGCTGACGTATATGCTCTACAAAAAACAAATGCTGCTTTTGTTTTTGGTTTTTTTTCTAGGTGGGTGGTCTGTCTTTTTGCAAGGCCCGTTACCAGATGCACCAGGACCGGTAGCAGGCCGCAGACCAGTGGTTGAGGACCGCTGCTGTAAATAAGATGAGCTGCACGAACTTATTAGTGACAAAAACGCTTCTGAAGGCCTCTATCCTAAATCCGACGTCAGCAGTTGGTTGTCGGTGAGCACAGCCTGCCCGGCGTGGCTCGCACCGCATGTTGTCGCGGTTGGGCGAGCAGTTGGGGGGGGGGCAGTTTTGGCCAGATTCAATGCGAATCAGCATTTGACACGCTGACAAATTGACTGTTGATCTCTCTGCTCGTGGCGGTTTGCTCGCAAATCAGCGTGCCGGATGAGAAGAGGAAGTGACAAACGGCAAAGCGCGGCAGTCTCACGATTCAGGCATGCTCGGCGTTTGTATTTATTCATCCATCAATTCATTTTACAATCTGCTTTATCCTCACTAGGGTCGCGGGGGGTGCTGGCAGCTGTCTTCGGGGCAGTCGGCGAGGGACACCCTGAACCGGTTGCCAGCCAATCGCAGGGCACACGCAGACAAACAGCCACTCACAATCAGACCCCCGGGGACAATTTGGAGTGTTCGATCAGCCTGCCATGCATGTTTTTGGAACGTGGGAGGAAACCGGAGTACCCGAAGAAAACCCACACAGCCAACTCTACACAGGAAGGCCGCAGGCGGAATCGAACCCTGCACCTCTGCACTGTGAGCCCGACGCGCTAACCACTGGGCCACCGGGATGCCACATGCATTCATAAATTTTTCATTTATTTTGAAAATTGACTTTTATTATTTCTCAATGAGTTGAGACAAGTTCTTGCTGGTATACCAAAAAAAAAAAAAATGGAAGAAAATTGTTTTAAAGCCAAAATCAAATTTGTCCTCCCTTCCAAAAGACACCGCGGCATCAAAACAATACGTATTATATGCCCGCATGAAATAATCTTTGCCAATCCCGTCCTAACCTAATCCACGCTTTGTCCCAGAACAGAATTTCGGCTTTAATCAAAATCAGAACGGAAAAAGACCCGGCGTGCCTCTGGGATATTTTTCCATTAACCATTTTGACACATGACTGACTGTAGGGGATTATTGGTTTTTGAAGAACTATTAACGGCTCGACATTAGCATTTTAATACAGTCCTCCTCAACATACTAATGCAATTTACTTCTCAGCTTTGTTGCCAACTCATTCCCGGCGCAATTCAAACCAACAGCAATAAGCCCCCCAGCTTTAATTATTTTTAATTGTCATGGAATATAACTTTTTTAAATTTTTAATCACTTTTAAATCTTCTGACGCCAATACGACTCCTGTTTGGACTGCCGGCTTATGACTTCGGGTCAAGAGAGAGGCCACTTGAAAAAGTCCATTTTTCATGGGCTTGAGACAGCAACTTCACTGAGATACTAAATTGGTCCTGCCTACTTTTGTTTCCAAAGTTGCACTGCAGACAAATGAACAAATTCATCACCAATAAAGATTGAAATATTCATTTGAATTACGGAAAGATTAATGAACTAATAACTCAATTTTCTGTGTGTCAACCTGTCTGCCCTCGCAGGATTGGCAGGTGAAACGTTTCCGGGGACATTGTCTGATTGAGGTCTCAAAAGGTTTCTGGAGCTCAGCGAAAAGCTTCCGGTCAATTAGTCATTCAAATTCCTTATCATGTCCAGTCAGTCAGAATGCACGACAGTGGTACCTCGACTTACAAACGTCTCTTCATAGAGTACACATTCGTTTGTGTGTGTGTGTGTGTGTGCTTACATCTGAGATCAAATTTGCTACAGTGAAAAACCCCCTGTTGTGAAAAATGTCTTGCTGCAAACCCGATTTCGTTGTAGAGGAGTTTCACTGTACTTCCAACATTTTCTAGTTGAGAAATTTCTTCCAGAACCAATTCATTTCGTAAGTAGAGGTCCCACTGTATGCGTCACGTATGCGAGGTGGTGGTGGACCCTAAGAAGCAGGCAAGAGTGGGGGAGCAGGGTGTACTTGACGAATTGTATTTAATAAAACACAGAAAACTAAATCCAAAAAGAAACACAGTCCAAAGTAGCAAACAAAAATCACAACTGAAGCAAAAACAGAACCGTGACCAAAACATGACCAAAATAAACCTGACACTGACAGCAGCAGACAAATGGCAACAAACAAACATGACCCGACACTGAATGCTCGCTCGGGGTGGGAGTCCTTTTAAAGCCACTAATGACCTAACGGCCAACAGGTGTGCAGCTGCAGGGAAAAGCCCCACAGTGCCACCAGTACGGCAGGGAGGATAGCTAACAAACTTAGCAAATGTTTGGCTCTTCAGACTGGCCTTCATGCTAAAGAGGAGAGTGTGGCTGACGAGGCAAAGACTGGCAGGTGTGTCGGTGACGCAGGTGACATGATTGAGAAGACGCCCAGCCCACACCGAATAGATCAGTTTCATGTGATGTATGCATACATTCTTGGAGGCAGAAAACACACGCTTGTGAGTTGTAATCGTCTCGTGCCATAGATTGTGAGAATGGAAAGAGCACACACAGGAATCTAGTCTTTTATAGAATTCCCGCTGGTAAACACCCCTTTCAGAAAAAAACGGCGATACAGTGAAACTCCTCTACAACGAAATCGTGTTTGCGGCAAGAAAAGGGGGGTTTTCACGGTAGCAAATTTGGTCTCAGATGTAAGCACAAACACACCCACACACACACACACACACACACACACATACACGCACAGACCTCTGCTCAGCCACGTGTATTGTAAATGTCACACACCAACACGATAACAACAAGAATACAACTAAGAAAACCTTTATTCGTCTCAAAATGGAGAAATTGCCCATTTACAGCAGCAATGTTACGAAAGGAAGAAAGTAGAAGAACAAAAAGTATAGGAGCTGCTGTAAAGGCAGCCTGCACCATCTTGAAGTTCTAATAACATAATAACCAAATAATACAACACGACACCGACAGAATTGACAGAAATGGGCTAGCACAGTACTCAGACCACAGGCCAGTCATTTTCAACAATGAATATTGTGTGCAGTGTCTCACACAAACAAACTCTCAGTTCATCCAAGTCCACAAATCAAAATCTAATCACGTTCTTTCTCTGACTGTGCGTGTTGTTTAGCGCCTTAGTGCAGGGCCCGCTGGCATTCCGTCTCTTGAACGATCCTCTTCAAATCTGGCTGGTTGTTGACGCTCGAAACGGGCGTGCGAGCTGCAGTGGTTTCTTACGACTTGGGTCAGCTTGCTAAATATTTGGCCGAAGATCGACTTTTGAAGCGACAAACTTCCCGCGATCGACCCGATCGCGCACGTGCTAGCATATGCGCACACGCACGCCGAGATGAGCGACAGCCGGAACGTCACCAAACATGAACGAAATCGAAACACACAAACACACAAAGTTTTTTCTGCCCCCCCCATTTCCTCCTCCCAACCCCTGCGGTCGACTTAGGACCAGTCCACTGGCTCCCGGACAATCGCGACTGACGTATTGGGCAACCCTGCCTTAAAACCAGAGGTAATCCGCTAACTAGCTTAACGCTTAGCGCCGTTGTTTGCGCATGAGCGATGATTCAGTTGTCATCTGATTGGTTGCCCTGTATGTCAAGTAACGGGATTGATGATAGGCTGACATCGTAAATTCTGCTGCCCATAGCGCCGTTGTTTGAATGGCAGCACCACCGCCGAGGCGTTTTCGACGCTCGATGGTCTTCACTGCCCCTTCTAGTCTGTGGAGAAACTATCGGTGTGGTGACACTAACGTAGCGCCGCAAGCGTTAGCTACCCGAGATTGTAAAACAGCGGTGACGTTAAAAAAGCCCGAAACTCGCAAGGCGTTCATGTGGCCGGCACCTGAAATCATTTTATCCAAAAAACAATTTTACATGCAAAGGAATTGTGGACATTTCCGTGGAAGACAATCGCGCGTGTTCAGGACAGCTCGGGTATAAAGGGGGCTCTCAGTAGGTATTTGTTATCGTTGTTAAAATATGCAAAACAATTCATTTGAATTGTTACCGAAAGAGCCCTTGCCCTGGGGGAAGTCTTTAAGAAACATGTAGCGTTTCAAATTTAGCAAAGTTAATTAGTATCCGATGTACACGAGCCTTCATTTTTCCGCTTATCATCTTTCTGACACTTTCCTGCTCCTCCTCCGGTCGAAAGAAAAACACCCATCAACCGAAACTCTCCATAAACTCCGACTTGAGTCGTAGAAGTTGCCGACAACTCCCTGACTTGGGGGTTAAATGGGAGTCACATCGAGGGCGCGTCACTTTTCTCACGCATCCGTTTGAATTTAAAAGGTTTTGGTATTAAGCGGGATTAGACTCGATATATGCTGTGCGGGTTGAGAAAATGTAAGGGTATTTATTTCCTCATTTCGAGTCAAACGTTATCAACTGTTGACTAACAACCACGCTGCTTTCAAACCCTGACCCCAAAGGACAATTTAGTCCACAAACCGCTCGTACAAATACAAAAAAAATAACAAGCAACGGTATTTCCAAACGGACTACGAAACAGCTACAGTGAAAAACCCCCTGTTGTGAAAAATGTCTTGCCGCAAACACGATTTCGTTGTAGAGGAGTTTCACTGTATATTTTTGGTGTTAACGCACACTGTACCCTAATCATTCAATCAGTCTCGCTTTCAATGCCGTGTCTTTTTAGGTTCACTGGCCAGACTTCCATTGGGGGGGTTCAGCGAGGGTTTAGTACCCACTGGTTGATGTCCGATTGGGACTCGTGATGGGATTATTGATTCCGTGGTATCAATATATTGAACGAGCGTGGCGTAATCGTTGCAGTGTGTGGGCACCGCGAGCTTTCCAACAACAGCTAGCTTCCAATATCGGGCATGACCAGAGCAGGGCTGGAGTCAAGTCCACCTTGATCGGGTCCGAGACAAGTTCGAGTCACAAAGGACCGGGTCCACAAAGTCCAAGTCTAGATGAGATCAAGAGTAAACCATAAGACAGATGATTCTCGATGGTTGGTAACACAATAATTTATAACCCCGCTATTAGCTTAGCTTACAGAACAGAAAGAACAATAGCGTAGGTGATCGCGATCAGGTTAACCAATCAGATGGCTGCTATGATCATCTGGAAAAACATTCGTTCCAATTTCTTTTGAAGGGGTATGTTAATTTTCAGAAATAAAAACAACAGTTGGATTCAGTCCCAGTTGACCCTGAAAACCGCAACTTCAACGCCGTGTCTTTTTTAACCTTTGTAAGTGTGCATCCCACAGATATAAAATGACAAAAAAGAAATTAGTGTTATAAATATTGCATGTCGCAATCATATCAATTCAAATAACATTAGCAGACATACATATTGTATGGACGTGAAATCGCAACTGAGTGTCAAAGCATATCAGCACTCACTTCATTGAATAAGTACACGTACATAAAATTCATACAATGTGAAGAACAAAAACGGTGAATGTTCAGTTCAATTTAATTGAACCAACTCGTCTGTAATACGATGCTCAATGAGCCCAATTGCTGTCTATACTACTATTATTCATCATAATCATCATAACAGTAGTCGTAAAAGAAATCGTGCAGCTGAATGGAGTCCCTTTTTTCCGGTCTTTTTGTTTTTGTTTTGATTGCTTGCCTAATTAATTCGAGCCAATACGGTAATTGGAAAACCAGTAGGTGGGGGAGTGTGGGGGTGACGAGGCTAAAAGAGGTTTTGGGGGATTTCTAGAGCCACACTTCGGGCTTTCAATAACAGGATTAATGCGGCTCCCGGTGCCGCCGTTCCAGCTGGAATGGGATCAATCGGAAAAAGGCAAAAGCCTTTTAAAAGGATTAGAGATGAGCAATTAGATGTCTTTTTGACTGCGGGTTAAAAAAAAACCCAGCCTTCACGCAGTAGTGTTCGTAGTTGCAGGTGAGGTGTGTGATTGGCTGGCACTGTGGTCCTCGTAGTCACGATTTATCTTCTTACTTTGACATCTGGAGGTTTATCTGAGCCCACGGACTGTCTGCTTCGAGCGCTTCAATAGCGCTTCAATAGCAAAACTCTCGAGCTCAGTCTGCCATCATCCATGACAACGTATATTAAGAAATCAATTCATATCTTGTACGGCGGTTCCTCTACTTACGAAATTAATTGTTTCTGCTTACGAAATTAATTGGTTCTGGAAAAAAAATTCTGAACTAGAAAATGTTGTAAGTCGAGACGCGTTTTCCATGTAAATGCCCTAATCCGTTCCAAGCTCCCCCAAAATTCAGACATAAATGTTTCCTAAAGAGTAAAAACGTATCAAAATATGCAACAAATACATGTTACAAGTAGATCATTGCGTTGTGCATAATGTAAAAAAAAACACAAAATAGAGTAAAGAACAAAAATGATGATCATTTCACTTTTGACTGCGTCCTCATCGTTTTTTTTGCCCTCGTTAGTTCATGTTCTCTCTCAGAAGTGGTTTTTGCCTGGCGTTTTCTCAAGAACTAATCCAAGGACGTTTGCTTTTGTACGCTATTTGCAGCAGTAAAAAATATGTTGTCTTTTCCTAACTTCATTTATGTACAAGTTACGAGGCTAATGTACAGTGACTGTTTTTAGTTCCCTCTCAGTAAGAATCCTGGTGGAAAGGTTGAAATGATTTATCTTTTATCTTCACGCATCGAATCGAAGCGAACAGAATTATTCCACTTCCAAAATAGATTGAGATACGTATCGAGTAATCTTTTATTGGAGAAATAATATCTTAGCGAATAATATCAAATGCAATGACAGCCCAAAAGTCATTGCGCCAAACCCTCTCAAACTGAGCCACGCCCATATTGAATTGAATCACAATCTCACTCAATCGAACTGAAACAAACCGTTCACTTTTTTGATCAAAGGATCCTTGAATCGTTAACACCGCACAACGTTGGCCGCTATGGGGCCAATGATGTGGCCAGGTTTTGATCCAGGGTGGCCCAACCATCAAAGGCCAACCATGCTTCCTTATATTGCTTACTTACATACAATTTTAAAGCTTAATCTATTGCAAATTTTCATCATTGTGCATTTAGCAGGAACAGCTGATGATCACTCATGCTTGTAAGGCCACCGCCTGAGTACTAAACCAAACATTTTCTGCTCCATTAGGTGTCTTCCATTCCACAAAAAGAAAATATGAAATATCCATCCCGGGCCAGAAGTGACCTGTAAACGGCTTCACTCAGCATAAACCGCATCTCTCCCATCGCTGTAAACTGACTATGTCATTTGTCATGTTCCAAGGTGACCCTGCAGGGTCACTGAAGAAGGATTTGAGTGCAAGGAAGAGATGAGTTCTTTCTGAAGCTTCCATTGCATCCCAAACTAAAATTTCAAAACACACCCACACGCTTGCATGCATCTCTCTCTCTCTCTTATATATATATATATATATATATATATATATATATATATATAATTTATTTTATTTTTATTTGACATATATATATATAATTTATTTTATTTTTATTTGACATATATATATATAATGTATTTTATTTTATTTGACATATATATAAATATATATATATAATTTATTTTATTTTTATTTGACATATATATATATAGTTTATTTTATTTTTATTTGACATATATATATATATATATATATATATATATATATATATATATATAATTTATTTTATTTTTATCTGACCTATATATATATATATATATATATAATTTATTTTATTTTTATTTGACATATATATATATATAATTTATTGTATTTTATTTGACATATATATAAATATATATATATAATTTATTTTATTTTTATTTGACATATATATATATATATATATACAAGCTATTTACATTAATATTTGTCCTTGCCTTTTGTGAGCATTTTTGTTTTGTTTGCATCTCATCCTGATTCGCCGTCTTTTGTTGTACTTTGTTGGTCTTGCATTTTTGTGAATCAACATTTTTTGTCACTCATATGCTTTTGGAATCTGATTCTGTTCCAGAGTACTCCAAAACGTCATAATGGATTAAATTATCGCTCTTCTTGGTATTAAATAATAGTGTAAGAAAGTCATTGTTGAGCAGCAAAAGGGGTCGTATCGGCCGCTGCACGGAAGCTTATCTTACATATAATCTTTATCAGTCTGACTGAATTCTGTGGTGAGGCAATGACTCTCCCTCCGTGAGAGCAAAGAGATAGTTATCAAAAGGAAAAATGAATATCCACTCTGCTCCGTCCCCCTACGTGGCTGACACAAGGTCTCTACTTCATCGGAATTGTTCAAACGGCAGACTTGTGTCAAATACGCACATGTATCAGATATTGAATGACGTTTATCATTTGAAACGGCGTGCTTTGAAAGAATGATACGGAAAAGTATTCTTGAATTGGTCCCGAAAAACATCTTCACCGAACGATCCGCCGAACCAACTGCCGTCCAACCTCGCTAACGTGATTGTAACGTCACCGGCTGGAATAGTCACGGAGATTGACATTAAATATGCTCGTCATAAACCGTTCCAAAAACCGGTTTTGACAGTATAATGAATCCCGGATTCAAACGTAGATGACATTTAGATTAGATCCGGCGATTGGAATGACTGATCAAATTGTATTTTGAATGCTGTTTGTTTGATGTCTTTTGACCCGTATTGGGCCGCCGCAGTCCGGGGTTCAAGATTGTCGTCGTGACAAGCTCACAGTCTCCGTAATCATTCCTGTCACAGCAGACCAAAGTGAAAGCATGAAGAATTTCCACTGGAGTCATCATTAGAATCGTGTGGCGTTTTGTTCTTAGGGCTGTCACCTGTAATTAATGTCAGGCCGAAAGTGAAGTCGAGCTGACACTGCGCGGGTTTAACTCTATAATGGGCTGTCAGATATTACGTTTTTTGTTTTTTTCTTTTCTTTGTTTCCTTCTGTGGAAGGCTCACAAGGGGAAAGGGCGAGGATCGGGAGCAACGGCCTCTTCGCCGGAGTCAAGTTTTCCTCAGCCACGGCCTGAGGTCAGAACCGTTGTGGCGACACACAACATTTGACTAATTTCCATTCGGTTAAGTTGCTGTAATTGACTGTATCATGAACCGTTTTTTTTTTCCTTTCGATGAAATGACATTTTGGATTCACGTTAATGCCCAAATATCGATGAATGACATATTTCCCTTTATTTTTCTTCACTGCCACAGCCAATCCTCCGACGGAGGAAATTTAAGACTTTTAATGGCGCCTTATGGTCGTGAAAATATGGTATATATATATATATATATATATATATATATATATATATATATATATATATATATATATATATATATATATGAGGAGGATTTATATATACCGTATTTTCACGACCATATATTTATATATATATAATTTAAGACTTTTAATGGTGCCTTATGGTCGTGAAAATACGGTATATAGAAATCCTCATATATATATATATATATATGAGGATTTATATATATTTATATATATATATATATATATATATATATATATATATATATGAGGATTTATATATACCGTATTTTCACGACCATATATATATATATATAATTTAAGACTTTTAATGGTGCCTTATGGTCGTGAAAATACGGTATATATATATATATATATATATATATATATGAGGATTTATATATGGAGGAGAATATATTTAAGATCCGTCTCAGTGGGATTCAATATGCTAAGCTCCAACAAAAACAATAACTGTGCAAGCGAAATCGTGGACTGTCTGTCGTAGCGCTGCCGTCCGTCTGAGCGCTTCAGGGCATTGGTGTTTTGTTTCGTCGTCAACTGATCCACCATGCTCCTACCTGGTTGCATTCCAAAGAAACGCCTCGGCATTATGAGACATTTTTTAATTGGTTTTGCTCGCCTGTGCCTACTGATTGCAAATGCAGACTGCCTGTAATATCATCCGGGCCCAGTCGTTTTAATTACAAATGAATTAACGGCCATTGAAAAGCAACAACAGCAAAGAGGCAAAAATGCTGCTCAGCTGGAGCCAAGCAATGTGCTCCGGAGCACCTTCATCTGAATGCCTTTGTGTAATAAACTCCAACATGCAGGTATGACTGTACACACACAAAAAAAAGAAGCTTGTTTGTCCCTGTATTTATGCTTGACACATTTGTCAACATCTTGATTTTGTATAGTTATACTTTAGCCCCCTGCGATTGGCTGGCAAGCGGTTCAGGGTGTCCCCCGCTGACTGCCCGGAGACGGCTGGGATAGGCTGCAGAACCCCCACGCGACCCTTGTAAGGGTAAAGCAGATCGGAAAACGGATGAATGAACGAATTCGGACAGGTGGGTTCTTACTCATTAACATTTCGACATCTATTTCGCAAAATAGACGTTCACAAAAATGATGTCGGAGCTTTGTCGTTTAGCGCCGTGCATACACTGCAAATGATTTGTTTTCTTTCTTCTCCTTTTGAATGCACGCAACCCTTCCGAGAGATTCGCCGTCGAGATCTCCATCGGGTCTGACTGGGTCGGGTGAACTTCAATTTGCATTCACGCACCGTGG